>OX359285.1:18734976-19139976 GCA_947179155.2 Hedera helix
TTAGAATAGTTCTAATTAATTTATTCTATAACCGGTTTAATATGGAGAACCTAAAGGGTCACACTACAAAAGAAAAATAATTATTTAAGAAGTAAATGGCATAATTGTAATAATGAATTAAGTATATTTAATTTATACTATGAGGATAGAATAAATTAAATAGCTTAATATTTAGTATTTAGTATTTTAGAAATACTAATTATAAATTAATAAGAGGAGTCTTATTATTATTATTACTATTATTATTATTATTATTATTTAGTTCCTAAATGATTTAGGAATTAATTAATAAGAGTACTCTCATAATTGATAATTAAGTTCCTAAATAGTTTAGAAATTATAATTATTATATTAAATTAATTAAGTTCCTAATTAGATTAGGAGTTTAATTAAAACCCCTATTCCTAATGGTGTTAGGAGGGTTTACTAAATCTATAAATAAGAGAAATCTTATTATGGATTAAGGTTACATACATACACTTTCATAAGTTTTGGGAGAATACTCACATATTCTCTAGAGAGAGAAAATTAGGGTTTGCCATCACCCACTTCTTGAATTATTATTATTCTTTGGTAGATCACCTCTAAAGACCAAACACTTGGGTGGCTAACATTGATCATTGGAATCCAATTGGTGAAATTCAAGAAGAACGGGAAGGATTTGGAGGTGAACTTGTACCCGTTGAAGTTTTGAGTTCTATAAGGGTATATCCCTAACTTCTTCTTTATTAATTAATAGTTGTGCATAAAGGTCGATCCTGGATTATGGTTTGTAAATTTTAAAATTTGATTTTACCATGCTTCTGCTATTTTATGCAATTTGATTGCGTGTTTATGAATTTTTACAAACCAACACAACTGTTATGCGGCATCATTTTTTTTGTATTTTTTGATCTCGCACCGGACGAACAAGATTGAGTTGGATAGATAAATACTCCTATCCAACTTTCAATCTAGATCATTATATATATATATGAGAGTGATGCAGGGCTAACGCTAGGACTCACACTATTTAGGGTTAACTCATCTCCCATTGTTCATTCAAGATTTGAGTGGCCATGATTAAAATCCAACTTAAAAGTATTTGCAAAAAACTCCAATGGATCTCACAAGTATTTCTTGTGGATAACTTTTTATGTAAAACAAACTTAGAAAGGTTGGGAACACTCTCCATATATATATAGGGTGTGTTTGGTATTTCAAGCGATTATAGGGTTTGCAATTGGTGCATTTCGCCACCCACCAAAAATGCATTTGAGCTCTAAGCATTGTTTTTATGAATTAAATAAATTATGTTTTGAATAAGCTGTTAGTACAATAAGTTAATTAATTATTGGTGGTGCCTTGATGTATGCCAACAGTAGCCTTTGAATTACATTTCTTAATTCTGATTATTAATTTGGTGTTTTAGATATATAACGCCGAAGTGTGTGTGTGTGTGTGTATATATATATATATATATATATATATATATATATATATATATATATATATATTTGAATTCTCTATTGGGCTTGAAGTTTATTATTTGATAAATGAAAAGAAATTTGTATCTAATTTTCCTGTTTATGAGCCATGGAAGTGAAGTAGAATCTGGAGCCTCTTGTCAGCTTGAAAAGATCAGCACAAAAGCTAGCTATTATATCAAGGGTACAGTTGAGTGGGAGTGCGAAAATTCTCTCCTTCAATTAAGGTCCACCTCTATATGGATAGAGAAAATACAGTGTCTGCCTGTAGAGTGCACTCATATATAGTAAATCAACATTGAAGATGGGAAAAAAATACATTTGCAGCTACAGAGTATTTTTTTAAAATAAGAAGTAGATTTTCAATATTTGCCTTGGGTTTAAAAGCTAATTAAGAGTTTCTGATGATGTCCATGAGGGTTCTACTTTTGGCAATGGAAACTTAATTTATTGTGAGAATAATTTATGGGTGAAAAGATAGTTATAAAGAAAAAAAAATGATAGAGAGAATCATTCATTTATTTCTTTAGTAAAGAACAGAAAAAAATTCCCAATCTAACTCCATATTTTGGAAAGAAAGTGAGGAAAGTTTCTCTTTATCCAGGTAGCATTTGGTTGAGTTTCTAGTTATCTTATTTCTAGAAGTAGTTTTATAAAATAGTGCATTAGCATTCTATCATATCGAAAGTAAATATCTTGGGGTAAAAAACACTATATGGTAGCATGATGGTGATGACGGTTGCATGGTGGTGGTGGTGGTGGTGACGTACGGTTCCATGGTGGTGATGGTGCGATTAAGAGAGAGTAAAAAATCGCATTCAGAACCGCATCTCCGAAAAACCACATTAATATTGTCGATGCTGCCTTAATCCATACCATGGAATTGCATCCACGATACAATATATATATATATATATATATATATATATATATAATTATAAATTTTATATAAAAGAACGACGTTTCATTAAGTAACCACAGCAACTTTTCTGACATATATTTTTATTGCTAGTGTCGACAATGTTGTTGTGGTGGTGTCATGGTCTAATGGTGATACAATACTAGTATACTACTGATGGCTGGATGTACCATGCCCCGATGGTGTTTTGCTTTGTTTTCCCCTACTTTTTGTTTTTCTTTCTTTCTTGGCATTGGGAATCAAAACAATACAACTATAGTGCTTTCCTGGATCCAACATATAACAGTTCTAAAACTAGGTTTATGATTTATCAGCTCAAATAACTTTTTCATAGCTTAACTGACTTTAGAGCTTATAATCAGGATTAATTCCATAAAATCATATATTTTGATTGCACTTGTGGGACTTTAAAATTGGTAGTGATATTATTTCAACCAGGTACAATTTATAACTAGAACTTTTCAATACTTTCTGACTTGGAGCAGAAAATATGTAGAGATCTAGTAACACCGTGATTTACACTTCTAAATACCTCTCACTTCTCAACCATATGTGTTCAGACTTCTGTTCATGGACCACAAAGTGTACTGGTATTAATTTTGTACATCTTCATTTGCCACAAATTATTTCGTGTACTCTTGGGTTTAATTTGCCTGTCCACTGAAAGGTGGTAATAGGCATGTGCAAACTTATATATACAAGTCATGATCTTTCAAGGTATATAGGTGTAATATCTCGTCCCACATCAGAAAGCATGAGTAGAATTAAACTGTTTATAAAACATTAACCTTATCATCCAGGATATCAGAAAGTCATCACCTTTTTAAAAAATAACAATATAGAGAAAACAGTAAAAACGATTGAAAGATAAACAATCGCACACAAGACACGAAATTAAATTTCTCAAAGATTAGGTTACAGTATCCATTCGGTGGAATAACATAACATTGTAGTAAAATTCCTCCGGTTAGCATGAAGTTTAGTAAGATGGACAATAAATCCTCCTTTGTCTCTCTTTATTTATTTCCAACTAGCTACTCAATTTACTTTTGCTTGCTTTTCAAGCACTTCGTTTTCATTTCTGAAACTATAAAATCTAGTGAATGATTTTTTCAAAATTGTCCTCGAAAAGTACCTCCCATTTATTATTTGTAGTACTATGTTTCACTATGCATCTCATTTTCAAAGACAAAAACATTGATTTTAGGGATATTTGAAATTTATGGTCCCCGCATATATATGCTCTTACCAGCTCATTAGTTCTGTACCGACTTCTTTAATTAGTGGTCTTGAGTTCAATGAATTAAGGATTAAATTGACACAGAAATTAAACAGTTGCATAAGTTATACAACTAAAATGCAAAACTATAACGTGTGTTTATCATTTGATGAAGATATTATAACTGATTTTATAATATAACAAAACGGTATTTACAATTAGTAATACAAAATTATATATTTTGAGTCAGTTTTACACTTAAAACTCATTAAATAAATATTGTACTTCAAATTGTACTTTGAGTGAGGAATTTGTTAATTAGTCAAACTCAAGAATGAGAACGTCACACAAGCGCAACACACAAAGGAAAATTTTGCATTTTAGTCCATAAATTAGATTAAAGGAATACTAGATTATCCGTAACCACATCAAATGATTTCTTTGGCAAAAGCACGCAAAACTTAAAATGATGGAGGCATTCAGCAATGGCAACAACATATTCATTTTCTGGAAGGATATGTAGAGAGGTGGAGGGTTTTTTTTTTCCGCGTCCGTAGAGGTTTGCTTATGGGGAGTTTACATTTTGTGAAGAGATAAAAAGAGGATTGTTTTGTTATTGCAAGTTGTGGAGATTATTCATGTAACGTAATTTTATATTATCTATGTGCATATCTTTTAGATCTGACACTCATGTAAATCTCTTGGTTTTAATGATTAGAAATAATTTAAAGGCTTGTGCCCTGAGATTTTCTTTGTGCCCTAGTGAAGATTTTATGATCTTTGCCAAAAGCAAATCAAATTGAAAAAAAGATACTACTGAAAACGGACGTACCCTTTATTTTGGGACCACAGTAATGATGATTTTTTTTTTTTTTTTTGACCATTAATTTTGTTTAACCTGTAAGTTGTGAAATTGTTGTATATTAAGTCGCACCAAAAAAATAAACAAAAAATGAAAAGTCCGAAAGGTTTAAAATTAATGATAAAATCATATAGATGTTTAATATGCAACAAAAGAAGGTCTAAAATGAAGCTCATAGTTAGGTTAAACCTGTAAGTTGTAAATATCAAGTTTAAACAATGATTTAGAATGCTTTAGGTTTTAAATTCAAAATAAAACCACTACAAGAAAAACTGATATTTTTGACGGATTTTTTTTAAAAAAAATAAGCTTATTCAGTTGGAAGTATAGCTTATTTTTTACAAAAAAATTTGTTTGTACTTCCCTAAAAAATAAGCGCCTTGGAAGTAAATCCGTCAAAATTTCGTGATGAAATTATTTTCACCAAAAATTTCCTCGAAAATAACTAATTTGGACGGAATTTGTCCCTCGCAAATAATTTTGTCGATAAAGATGTTGCCTTGTGTCACGTTTTTATTATTTTGAATTACCTTATATCTAATGGATTTTTCGTTGAAAATATCTAATGCCTTAAAAAATTAGCAATTATTTATTTATTTATTTATTTATTTTGCATTTTCAAGGTTTTTAAACCATCAATTTGTACGAAAATATTATTGTTTTCAATCCCAATAACACAATATACATATATATTTCCCAACAAGACAATATACATACATACATGTTTTCCAACAATATAACAACATTAAAAGAAACTAAATTATAATGAATAATATGCAAATGACTACGATGAATAACATAAACTACAACTATGATTCAAAGCTTAACTAATACAGTCGTTATCAATACTAAAAGTTCTAATAAACTATAATTTACAACGTAAACTAGGGTAAACTGCAAAATTAACTAAGTAAAACTTCAATTTGCCACATAAACTAAGTAAAACTATAAATAACTACAATTGACAACTAGTACAACAATCAGTATGGGGGAGGATCATCCGACAAAGGTTGACATGATTGCTCTGATGTCTAAAAATCATTGTCATGCCCCTCGATCCTCACTGCCACCCTATTAATACAATAAAAAATATATAACCTATTCCATGAGAATTAAACAAACAGCTAGTTGATAATTAAGTAACAGACATAATACACAACTTAAAAAAAATAAAATACCTAAGGAATGGTAGTAGATTTCAGTTATGTCATTATAATTCCATTTCTATAATTTCGTAGTTATTATGATAATAATGGTAGTAGCTTCTAGACTTTGTTGAGTAACATAAATGTGTTAGGGATTTATTTTCAACTTATACTCATTAAATGAATATTGAATTCATACATTTTCTCTCTTTATTCTTTTCCTCACTAATCTGCCAATTTATTTCTAACGCTACCTTTGTCTTGAAATTTATTTACTGTACTCTATATGTTCGCATCCTTGTTATGATCCACCTTGTGTTAGGAAAACTGTATATATATTTAGTAATATATTTGCAACTAAGAAAAATAACAAGGAGTATATATCTTATCTGAGAAGAACACAATTGCAGAAATCGATTATGTCAAGGCTAGTACTTGGTACTATGTCCTTAAGACAATTATGCCCTCCGTATTGGTGCTCAGAGTTCGTAGCACTTGTCTCCCAGGATACAATGACAACGTGTATTATAGCAGCACTACAAATAATACACACAACGAACCAAAGAAAATGTTCTGAAAAACTCTCTCAATGAAACTGAAAATGGATTTAATGTTTCTGATGCTTGAATGCTTTTGAAAATTGAATTTTTGAATTGGTAGCCCCTCTATCCTATTTATAGTAGGGGTTCGTGACCCATCAGATGGGACACATCCTATGGAAAGACAAGGGATGCGTTTGTTCGAAACAACGCAACTGTTCAAACTTGAACCAACACAAAGGTGCAACTGTTCAAACTTGAACCAACACAAAGGTTCGGGCTTTGCAACAAACCGACACTTAGGTTCAAAGGAGTAAATTTCTCATTCATTTCTCCCAAAATTCTAACAATCCCCCACATGAATAAAATTGACTACCCACCTTATGCAAATGTTATGCAGACTTTGAGAGAGAGAGACAGAATTGAAAATCATCTGTATAGAGAGAGGTGGTTTTTGGCTTTGAACCTTCCCTTGTGAAAGACTATCGGGTTTACTGGTTGTCCAGTGAACATGATGTCTTGAACTGTCTAACCGTTTGTGTAAACCAAGACAATAGAAATTCACACAGAATCTTTCCAGACAATATTTAGTTCTCATGACTTTGTTCATTTTGGCCCTGAACAATCCCGGATTTATGAGTGCTTTAGAGAAGTTTAGCCTTTGTCATTCTCATAGAATTGGCCCAGTTCACACTCACATAGGTGATCCTTATTAAGAGTATCCTGTCATACCCTACTTGTTCATTAAGATATAAGAATCATTGAAAGCATAGCTTATCCTGAAATCGCTACAGGTATCACTATCTCGTATCATAGGAATGAGCAGAAGAAATTAATTTCTTCATAGTGATTTGGTTGAATCGTTCACAATTTAGTTGTCCCTTTGAACCTAGATCTTGGGATCTCCAGTCAACTAGGTTGGGTTTCCATCATGACAATCCTTGTTTATAGGCTTTAAACCCATTCCCCTCGATGTTATTTTAACTTGCTCTTTACTCAAACCTTTAGTCAACGGATCCGCTATATTTTCTTTCGACTTTATGTACTCAATAGACATAATGCCAGTAGAGAGCAATTGTTTTATAGTGTTGTGTCTACGACGAATATGTCTAGACTTACCATTATACATATGACTCTGTGCCCTCCCAATTGCTGATTGACTATCACAATGGACACAAATAGCAGGCACAGGTTTAGGCCATTTAGGAATTTCTTCTAAAAAATGACGAAGCCATTCAGCTTCCTCTCCTGCCTTATCTAATGCAATAAACTCAGATTCCATCGTTGATCGAGCAATGCATGTTTGTTTAGAAGATTTCCATGATACTGCTCCTCCACCTAGTGTAAACACAAAACCACTTGTGGATTTAGAGTCTTTTGTATCTGATATCCAGTTTGCATCACAATACCCCTCAAGAACTGCCGGATATCTCGAGTAGTGTAATCCATAGTTTTTAGTATATTTTAAATACCTTAAAACTCTTATGATTGCTGTCCAATGATCTTTCCCTGGATTGCTTGTAAATCTACTCAATTTATTAACAGCTTGTGCTATGTCAGGACGTGTACAATTCATTAAGTACATAAGGCTTCCAATTATTTGTGCATACTCAGGTTGTGATATGCTCTCTCCTTTATTTTTAGACAAGTGTAGATTTATATCTACCGGTGTTCCCACAGGATTACAATCATATTGATTGAATTTCCTGAGTATTTTCTCAATATAGTGTGATTGTGATAACACTAACCCATCCGATGTTTTAGAAATTTTAATTCCTAATATTACATCGGCAACACCCATGTCTTTCATGTCAAACATATTATTTAACATTTTCTTGGTAGTTTTAATGATTTCATTATTACTACCCATAATAAGCATATCATCTACATAAAGACAAATAATTACAAATCCTTTCTCAGTGTCCTTGACATATACACATTTGTCACACTCATTTATTTTGAAACCATTTGACATTATTGCACTGTCAAATTTTTCATGCCATTGTTTAGGTGCTTGTTTTAATCCATAAAGGGACTTCACAAGCCGACAAACTTTTTGTTCTTGTCCTGGAACAATAAACCCCTCGGGTTGTTCCATATATATTTCTTCTTCAAGATTACCATTCAAGAAGGCTGTTTTCACATCCATTTGATGTATCTCCAAATTGTATATAGCTGCAATGGCTATTAACATCCTAATTGAGGATATTCTCGTCACAGGAGAATAAGTATCAAAATAATCCAAACCCTCCTTTTGCTTGTATCCTTTGATTACAAGTCTTGCTTTATATTTATCTATAGATCCATCCGCTTTTATTTTCTTCTTGAATATCCACTTGTAACCAAGAGGTTTAGAGCCTGGTGGGAGATCTACTAATTCCCACGTGTGATTGTGTAATATGGATTCTATTTCACTGTTTAAAGCCTCTTTCCAATATGGAGCTTCGGGACTCGATACCGCTTCTCTATAAGTTTGAGGCTCATTTTCTAACAAATAAGTTAGAAAATCTGGACCATAAGATTTTGACATTCTAGCACGTTTACTACGTCTAGGTTCATCAATATCTTCTAATCCATGCTTACGGCCACTAATAGTGTCATAAGTCCTTTTGTTTGAACTTGACTCTTGTTCTTTCTTATTAGGAAATACTGTTTCAAAAAATTCAGCATCCTTTGACTCAATAATTATATTTTCATGTATTTCCTCTATTTTTGATTTAATAACCAAAAATCTATATGCACTACTATTATTAGCATATCCAATGAATATACAATCTATTGTTTTTGGTCCTATTTTTACCTTTTTGGGTGGTGGGACCATCACTTTTGCTAAGCACCCCCACACTTTTAAGTGTTTATAAGACGGTCTTCGTTCTTTCCACAATTCATAGGGTGATGCATTAGACTTCTTTTGAGGTATTCGGTTGAGAATATAATTTGCTGAAAGAATTGCTTCCCCCCACAAATTCTGAGGTAGCCCAGAACTTAATAGCAATACATTCATCATTTCTTTTAAAGTTCTATTTTTCCTTTCAGCAACCCCATTTTGCTGCGGTGAATACGGTGCAGTTGTTTGGTGTATTATACCATGTTGTGAACAAATTGCAGCAAAAGGTGATTCATATTCTCCACCTCTGTCACTTCTAATTATCTTGATCTTTTTATCAAGTTGATTCTCTACCTCATTCTTGTAATGTATAAACATTTCCAAGGCCTCATCTTTACTTCTCAATAAGTAAACATAACAATATCTTGTACAATCATCTATGAAAGTAATAAAGTATTTCTTACCACCTCTTGTTTGTATATACTTTAAATCACAAATATCAGTATGTACTAATTCAAGGGGTTTTGTACTTCTTTCAATTAATTTAAAAGAAGATTTTCGAAGTTTTGCCTCAACGCAAACTTCACATTTATGATTTGAATTAATCTCACATTTTGGCAAACATTCCATATTAATTAATCTACGTATAGTATTATAATTAACATGTCCTAATCTATCATGCCATAAATTAGATGACTCAATCATATAAGCAGAAGATGTATTTTTATTAATATTGAAAGGAACAATTGTCATTACATTCATTTTAAAGAGCCCATCGCTCAAATATCCCTTTCCCACATACATCCCATTTTTGGTTAGGACAAACTTGTCCGATACAAAGACCAATTTAAATCCCTTTTGACTAAGAAGAGATCCTGACACTAAATTCTTCCTAATATCAGGCGCATGGAGTACGTTATTGAGGGTGAGTTCCTTGCCAGATGTCATTTTTAGAACCACCTTTCCTTGCCCTGCAACTTTGGATGTTGAAGAATTTCCCATGAATAATTGTTCTCCATTCTCAATTTCTTGATATGTGGAGAACATCTTCCTGTCAGAACACACATGGCGGGTTGCTCCAGTATCTATCCACCATTCCTTAGGATTTCCAACCAGGTTTACTTCAGAAACAACTGCTGATAAGTTCATTTCAGAAACATCCTGAAGAAGTCCATCCACTTCCGCTACATTGGCTTGTGCAGACTTCTTGTTCTGGTCTTTGCGTTTACGACAATCCTTTGCCCTATGTCCGGGCTTGTCACAAACGTAACATTTGCCTTTGAATTTTTTATTCGTTCCTTGTTGAGGCCCATTGCCGGAGTGCTTTCTCTTATTTGACTTCTGCCCTTGCCCTTGTTCCACCACATTGGCTTTTTCTTCGACAAAAGTCCTTCCTGCCTTCTTCTCAGAAGCACGGTTGTCCTCTTCTATCCTTAATCTTACGATTAAGTCTTCAAGTTTCATCTCTTTGCGTTTATGCTTGAGATAATTCTTGAAATCTTTCCACATTGGTGGTAATTTTTCAATAATAGCAGCAACTTGAAAAGATTCACTTAAGGACATACCTTCTGCATGTATTTCATGTAAGATTACTTGTAATTCTTGGACTTGGTTGATAATCGCCTTGGAATCCACCATCTTATAGTCCAAAAACCTGCCAACTACGAACTTCTTCGTGCCAGCATCTTCTGTTTTGTATTTCTTATCCAAGGACTCCCATAATTCTCTTGTTGTTTTGAGAGAACTATACACATTATATAATGTGTTATCCAATCCATTGAGGATATAATTTCGGCACAAAAAATCAGCATGTTTCCATGCGTCTACTGCCGCAACAACTTGTTTGTCTGTTTCATTTTCATTAAGCACTGGGGGATCTTCATGAAGAAACCTTGCCAAGTTAAGAGTAGTAAGATAAAACAACATCTTTTGTTGCCATCTTTTAAACTCTGTTCCATTAAACCTTTCTGGTTTTTCACCATGGTTCACAGGAACATGTGGTATCACAGGTGTAGAAGAAGAACCGACTATAGATTCGGTAGCCATACTTATTGCAAATATAATAAAATATATAAAAGGTAATTGTCTTAAGATTGTTAGGAAAACTGTATATATATTTAGTAATATATTTGCAACTAAGAAAAATAACAAGGAGTATATATCTTATCTGAGAAGAACACAATTGCAGAAATCGATTATGTCAAGGCTAGTACTTGGTACTATGTCCTTAAGACAATTATGCCCTCCGTATTGGTGCTCAGAGTTCGTAGCACTTGTCTCCCAGGATACAATGACAACGTGTATTATAGCAGCACTACAAATAATACACACAACGAACCAAAGAAAATGTTCTGAAAAACTCTCTCAATGAAACTGAAAATGGATTTAATGTTTCTGATGCTTGAATGCTTTTGAAAATTGAATTTTTGAATTGGTAGCCCCTCTATCCTATTTATAGTAGGGGTTCGTGACCCATCAGATGGGACACATCCTATGGAAAGACAAGGGATGCGTTTGTTCGAAACAACGCAACTGTTCAAACTTGAACCAACACAAAGGTGCAACTGTTCAAACTTGAACCAACACAAAGGTTCGGGCTTTGCAACAAACCGACACTTAGGTTCAAAGGAGTAAATTTCTCATTCATTTCTCCCAAAATTCTAACACCTTGAATCTTAACAAATGGCATCAAAGATAAATTAAGATTTTATTTGCTTCTTTATACACTTTTTGTGTTAGTATAGGCTTATATTGTGGCATTAAAACACTATTAAGTTTATTAATGTAGCCTATAAATTGTATGGGTGTTCATGTGCTTTGTTGAGTGCTCATTTACTCTAACAAGTACTTGTAAGTTTTTGCACATATTTCTGAACTCGTAGACTCAACTTATTTTTAAGTATGTCTATATTCCAATTATACATATTGAGTAAAAGATATTTAAGATTGACCTTGTATAATTAACCTAAAATCACTGCAAAATACATTTTTGATCTTTGCATAATAATTCAACTGTGCGATCGCAAAAAACATGCTAAAAATATGAGGAAAAAAATGTAAATGAAATTGGAAAGCCTGTACGGAATTTAGAGAATAATTCAGATATCTTTATCATTCCAAGAAAGAAATGAGAAAGGAATAAGAAAATGCGTTTGACAGCGGTGGGATAGAAAATGAAAATGAGGGAATAGGAATAAATGAAGATGGTGTCCTCAAACCTTTGAGGTTTGAGTTCTCCACTAGTTACGTCAGTGTTTAAAATATGTAAGATATGTAAGAGATGCTTCACTTTCGATTTCGATTTCGCGTTGTTTGAACGTGTTATGCTCATTTACTCATGTTTTTGTATTTATTTTTTTCCAAGTCTTCCATATTTAAGGTATATAAAAAAAAGTTGTTAAGGATTTTTTTCTATAAAAATTCTATTTATCTATTTATTTAATGCTTATTAATGTTGGATATTTATTATTAATAAAAGTACATCATTCGTCATTTATTAAATGGTCATTTATTATGTTTAATATAAATCTAAAAATTTATATATATTATGATTTATGTGTATAAATAAGTATTATACACAGAAGATATAAATCATATGTAATATATATAAATAAAGATATAATACTTTATAACCTATGATAATTTGGAGATATTATCATGTAGGTTATAGTGCTTTAATATAGATGATTTATCTTGATCATGGAAGTTAGACTTCTAATTAAAGTACCAGTACATTAACGGTGTGCATTAAACGGATTATGTGTTAATATTTTATTTATAAAATATTTTCACATAAATACTAATTTGTTAATGTTTCTTAATTTTGAAATAATAATGGACTTAATATTATTAAATATATTAGTTTAATATTCCAGCGAGTGAAATTACATTGTGTTAATTAATACCTCAAAATGTTAATTAATATATTTAATTAATACCAGGAATATTATTATTGTCAAAACATCTATGAATTTTTTCATAAGATAATTTATTATTGATCATAGAATCTTGGCCAAGTCTTTTAATATTTATTATTAAATGATTGATTTAATTGTTAAATTAATTTATGATCAAATGAGGATAAATTATGGACTTATGAAATTAGTTTAAATATATTGGAATTATATTTAATTCTAAAATATTTATGTACATCTATAGAGAAAATATTTACAGTTCATTAGTAAAGGGTTTATTTTATTTAATTCCTGGACTGAAATACAATTACAATTATTTAGTGAAATTAATTGTAATTAATATTTATTCAGTATATTATTGTTAGATAATAATATATGAATAAGTATTGGAATCAGAATGGGAATCACTTAGGATCCTCATCCTAGCCTAATATGAATCAGTTTCATAAGAGAGAGAATGATCAATAAGGATATAAATATATCATTGATAAGATACATAAATAAGGTTATTATTCCAAATCAAAGGAAAGACCAAATAACATAAACTCCCTCTCTTATTTTAGGAAAAACACGTAAAGTAAAAGGTGCTTTGAAGACCACACTACAGATTCAATATAAGGTCATAAGAAAGAAGATCTTAAGGATACTTGAAAATTGAAACGTGTTAATCCAACCAAGCACTAGGTAACAATTCATACTATAAATACATGATATATATATAATTGTTGTTTTGTATAAAATCATAAAGATAATCATGTTTTATTAAAACTACTTTTCGGATAACTTTCCCAACGGTGACGAGGTCACTAGAACTTGAAATCGAGTCTCAACAACAGTCACATGTTCATATACATAAAAGGTGCTTTAACTCTAGTCTTGCATCGTTGGATGTCTTATGCTCTTCTATTCCTTCTAACACTTCTTTGTTTTTATTTTATTTTTTTAATATTTGATGCATTGAATAATTTTGGTGGAAATATATATTATTGGGATTGATTCATACTTCTGCGGGTTCGACTAATGGCCACTACAACAGGGTGGTCGAGGTCTCGCTCATTAGTAGTCCAGTCTTTGGTTTATTAATGTATTAGGCTTAAGCCCATGTTATAACAGCTAGAGTTTTTTAGTTATTATAAAAATAATTATTTGGTTTGTGAATCATTGTAGAGCGTGTGAGACATCTAATGAATACGTCAGACAAATAGGACTAGCCAATTTGGTGAACCTGGGTATATAGCGTATTCTTATTTTTTCTATTCTTAATCTAATATTCTGTGTGATTGTATTCTATTTAGTTCTTAAATTCTGACACTTGGTAACGAATGAAGACATGTCCAATTACTTTAATGACAAATATATTAAATAATTTTAATTTTCTTGAATAATAATTAAATATATTATAACTAAAAATCATGCCTCTTACATAAATTTTAACCTTAAAATTGATTTGCACAGTATATTTTATTTTAAATTAAATGCACCCTATAATTTTTGTGAAAAAACAAACTATAATGTGTACCTTTATTGAATGTAGAGACCTTTCAAAAAAAATCTCCATTTTTAATCAAAAACAAATGGATGGTAAAACAGGTGATCTAATCCAATTTTTCCGAATCAATTGAATATATGAAAAACAAATTGAAATCGCATGAATCACATGAACCTTTGCCTGGGGCTTAGGGATTCTTAATTGAAACCTTACTTTAACTTATTGTTGGCAATGGTGGAAGAAGTTTTCCAAGTCAATTGAAGATATGAAAAAACAAATTGAAATCGCATGGATCGAATAAACTTTCGCCTGATGCTTAGGGATTATTAATTGAAATCTTACTTTAAATTATTGTCGACAATGGCGGAAGAAAGTAGCTCCTTTTGTTCTCCGACTACTACTACTACTACGACAATTACATAAAAAAAAGGGGAAAGAAATTGTCATTATGGCCCTCCGTTCTTTGATAGATCCTTACTTCCACGGACCACACTATTGCCGCTTCTTCCCATTTTTCTTCCTCTATAAATTCTAATTACTTATCTATTTGGCATTTTTTAACTTGAAATTTCATTAGGTTTTTGGTGTGGTTGATTGGAGATATCTATGTTAAGTTTAGAGAGTAAAATTTAATCACAAAGAAGAAGGGGCAGAAGATGCGTGGAAAGAGAATATTAAGTTTAGGGAGCTGTTATTTCCATAGGGTTTTTTGTTATTTCCGCAGGTGGACCCCTTTTTTTTTTTTTTTTTACCTATAGTGACGGTTTTATAACTATCGCTATACACCTATAACTACACTTTACATGTTAAAATCGTCGCTATAGATCTATTGCGACACTTTACATGTGAAAAGTGTCGCCATAAGTCTATAGTGACAGTTTTAAAACCGTCGCTATAGGTAAACCCTACGGAAATAACAGAAAAACCTACGAAAATATCAGTTTCCTAAGTTTTACTTTTCTACCCTTTAGTTTACCATTTATTAATATTATGTTCTTTATCTTTTTTCTTATTATATTTAACTTAAAATTTATATTAATGAAATTTTAAGGTTTGTCTTTTTTACCCCTAATTTGAACTACTTCGATAAAAATTTGGCTAAAAAAGTTGCAGAGGGTGCACTTAATTTAAAATGAAGTTTAGGGTTCAAATAGATTTTAGAGCTAAAGTTTAGGGTATGTCAACACCTGAATTTGTACACTTGCCAAAATCACCAATTACAGCAAGTCAACCTGCACAGGAAACAAACTGTGAGCACACAAAAAAATCTTGACGGCTTCGGTCGTCGGGGATAGTTCCTGTGTGAGAACAAGTATAAGTCAAAAGCGTTAACAATGGAGGGTTTAGATTGCTAAAATATATAGTAGTACGTATCTGTTTTAATGTGATGATAATAATGATCGTTAACCTCCACTTATGGCTGTATTTATAGTTGTTTAGCACTCTCTGTCCATGCACGCGCGAGACCAGTTAGAATTAAAAATTCCGATCAAAGTCCCTTTACAACTAAAACTCATAGTTGAATAAATCCATAATGGGATAAGTCATTATCCCTCAAATGTCGAGAACTCAATTATATATAAATATGGACTCAGATCCTTCTAAAATATCAAGCCATCAAAATACATTATAATGGGTCTACACCTAAACCCAATCCTAAGTACAATGTTGATATAGGTCAGCACTTGAACTGGACCTTAATATATGGGTCAGCACCTGAACCGAGCCTTAAGTAATTTTATCCCAACATTGTCTCATACTCTCATATTATATTATTATTATAATAGGAGAGTAATGCCAAAAGAAAATTAATCGGTCTAATCAAAAAAATTAATCATATCCCTTCTCCCTATTATTGCATCTACCTCCTAAACCTCAACCTAAAAACACCTCCCCACCTCCCAAAACATCATCACATTCAAAACCAACACATTCTCCAACAGTTCTTAACCCTCAACCATCAATCGTCGAACCTTATTCCCCATCCTTCTGGCCCAACGATTCTAATAATGACGATCTTCCTTTCAACCTTTCTAACTCTTTCATCCTCCCCACTGATGACGGTAAATTCCGCCAACTTCATCTCGCCACACGAAAGACGAGTAAGTATCTTTCAAACACTTTTACACAGTTTTACACTTTACTCATCCTTTCTAAATTCCTTATCTTCTTATAGGTTTTGGCATCACTTTGTAGACTCCTACAACGAGAAAGACAGGGTGAAATCTCCAAGCCACTGTTGACACCTTAAAGAACGAACTATCCAACTTCGAAAAAAGAAAAAGCAGTCATTCGCTTACTAATAGAAGAACTAAACCATTACGTGAACTCCCTTCAACTACAAATGATAGACCTCACCAATCAAGAAACCCTTCTCCTTAAAGAACGACTAGAATACCGCAACAAAGACGAACAACAAAAATAACAAATCGAACAAGAACAACAACAAATCAAACAACAGATCGACGAACTCTCCTACCTTCTTCGGGACAAACTGTAAATTATAAACACTACTACCCGAATCACTTGCCAACTTAAAGAGGAAGTCTGAACTCTCCAAGAGAAAGAATAAACAATAACTGTCGAACAACGTCAAAAAGTAATCGAAAAATACAAAATTTTCGATGAACTAACCCAGAATGTTCTAGCCGAATACGACAAAGGGTACCAGTTTGCCAAATCAAAGATGAAGGGCTAGTCTCAACCCTACATCCTTTAGGTTATCCGAAGATGAAGGGTCTAAAGATGAATCCGATAGCTGATGTAATTTTCTCTTTTTTTGAACAATTGTAATGTACATACTATGTAAATAGTTCAATGATTAATGAAAATTTCCTTTTATTAATATCTTTCATAGATACAAATGAATCAACCCGAATGCCAATTATCATTGATAATAATTTCTATGTATTCCAACATATCATATGTTTTTCAATTATGAACCTTTCATATTTCGAAGTCAATAAGTTCTTGGCTTTAGCATTTCAATAACGTCATAGGGATCCTCCCAATTAGGCATTAGTTTCCCAACTTTCTCTGGCATCAAAGCGTCTACCTCTCAAAGCACTGATTTTTCCACTCCAATCTTCCTCTGCCGACCAACCATCCACATACCAAGTCCAGGATAATGATAGTTGCTGCCCTCAAACTATTAACTGTATCTTAGAACCCAATCCTCCCTTCGGATCCCCTTCGAGAGATGTACACTCTACCTTAATGTCTGTCATTGCCTGTGTTTTAATTGTTGTTCACAACCGATAATTCGAGACAAACTGGCTTGACTCTTTTGCCATGCCATCATTCTACCCGATGTGCCCTTCAGTGAAAGGTTCTACATCAACCATCATTGTCTGTTTTTTTTACTAACCCCCACCTCGAAGATATAAGTGTGTGGCGATAACACCTTTGGACAATATCCAAATTCCCTTTTATCACACCAACTCCATTAGGCGTATGAAATTTCATCTTAAAGTGAGGAATCGATGTAATGTGTAGTGCAGCCAACGTAATCTGACCAAAGATAACATTATATGCATAATCAACTTGCACAATAATATTTTTTTTACCTTTATCTGTACATGCTGAGGAGTCGTACCGAAGACCAAAGTAACTCTACAGTTCTGACTACATGCACACGTTCATTCTCGAACCCACACAACGGCGACTCCTGACCAATCTCCATCTTTTATCCTTCTAGATCCATACGTTGATAGGCTAATAAATCTACCGAAGAGCCATTCTCGATCATAATTCTCCTTATGTATATGATGAATATGAGGTAGATGTGATAGAAGGTACAACCCAATTCTACATCGTAGAAACCACAAGGTAATTTCAGATCTAATGTTAAGTGTTTTAAATGTGGTGAGTATGGAAATAGAGCTGGTAAGTGCAAAAAACCTACCAGTCAAAAGGGTAAAAACATCTTGATTGAGGAAGATGTGGTAGATGAGACATAAGAGTTCAGAGAGCTTGTATATGATGAATACAAGGAAGATGATGTATTGTATGGTGATGGGCAGGAGACTTTAGTCATTTAATAAGAGCCTATTGACTCGCAAAGGTGAGTCAAGAGATGATTGGTTAACAACTAATATATTCCACACGACTTGCACGGTGGCGGATAAGGTCTGCAGGTTGATAATAGACAGTTGCATCTGTGAAAATTTAGTGTCAGAATAAACTGTCTAGAAGCTGCAATTGAAGACGGGTCGTCATTTGCAACCATATAAACTGTCATGGTTGAACAAAGGTAATGAGGTAACGTTGGATAAAAAGTGTTTAATCTCATTTTCCATCAGTAAGAAATATTTTGATACTACTTGGTGTGATGTGGTATCTATGCATGCATGTCATGTGCTGTTGCGTAGACCTTAGCAGTACGACCAAAATGTCATTTATGATGGTCTGAAGAATACGTACTCTCTTAGTATAAAAGGGAAGAAGGTTGTGTTAGCACCTCAGCAGGAAGAAATCAATTTGAATCGGACAGGCAGAAACACCAACGTATTGTCAATGTCTAGATTCCTAACGGAGGTCAAGCAGGAGGGTATGGTATTTGCGTTACTTTATTATAAAAGTAGTATAGTAGAAGGGAAAAAAGCACCAGCCGATATGTAGAGACCGTTATTGAAATTCTCAAATCTGATGCCTGAAGAGCTTCTAACTAGACTGTAACGCCCCCAAAATCCCCGCACTCGCTATATGGTAGACCTTGTGCGTTAATTTCATACATCTATCGACTTAACCAATGATCCCATAATCATATTGGTTGAATTAGTCTTATTTTAGACTATACAATAAAAAAAATTTCTAACTTTGTCCTTAGATCCTAACTTGATCTCGGTTTCATTATTTATACAAGTATCAACTTGTATTTCATCCGTATAAATGGATAACACCATATATAACGGTCCCATTTTAACCTTAAGATTTAAATATTCTATAACTTTACATATTCCAATATCCACGATATTAAATAATTAGGACGGCTCTTGGAAACAGAGAATCTCGCAGTGAATGTTTGTATCTTTACCCGTGATAAATGTTTACATCTTTATCCGTGACAAATGGTTGTAACTTTGTCCGGTGCAAAATTCTCTTTCTGTACAGAACATTACCCAACTAGTTAAAACCCTCACTCGAAACATATTTGTTTATAGTGATATCTCTTCATATCAATAATCCTACTTATCTGACATTCAGAATAGTAATAACGAGTTATACCTGGGTCCGAGGAACCTTAACGATGGATTTGACCAGTCAACATCGCTTAGTCCTGTCTCAAATGTATAACACTTACAAGTTATTTATCGATCCTCATCCAGATAAATAGATCATTATCAATACTATGTTAAGTCTTAACATTTCTAAATTATATCAAAATAAAGACATAACAACATTATGATGATAATAATTTATATTATTCATTTAATATTCGGTTACATGTTTGTTTGTTCGCATTACAACTGACTTATAGAAGTACAAGTAATAAACATGAAAACCTAATCTACGCTTCATCTTTACGTTCATGATCTTCTTAACATTCATCTTCAATCTGCAAATAAGGTTTTATTCGCAAGAATGAGCACGATGGCTCAGCAAGTCCAACATATAACACATACGCAGTTTATGCTTTCATATAAACTTTAACATGCCTTGACAGAACATAATTCTCCATTTAATATCACATATAACTCACATTCCAACAATTTATATCACATTGACAAACAAAGTATATAAATCATGTTCATAACTCGTAAACATAACACATAACAGCTAGAATGTTTGCAAATATCAATTAAAAACTTCACATAACATCTATCACATATCAACATGACATAACACATCTCATTTATCATTATAACAATACTACACAAGTAGCACATAGCAAGAGATAGAAGACTTGCACAAATAACACATAAAGGTTTAGAACTTGCCTTGAAACTATTTTAGGGTTTCCCGAGAAATCATTAAACGCCTTTTATTATTGCAAGCTTTAACTATTTCTTTGTAATTTCCTTGAATTATAACTATGTAGAATATATATATATATATATATATATAAAGAGTATTTCTGCTCTTCAATTTGCTCTTGAAAATGATGAGAAAAATGAAGAGTTTAGCTTCCTATATATAGAAAAACCAAGTTTCATTAATCGTATTTTTATCCCGGCTTATTACACTTTGCACCCTAGCGCTTGCATCATCGCTTGCATCACCCTTCTTCTGATTGGTTGATTCATTTTCACTTGAATTTAATTCCAAACAAATCGTGCTAGTTCTTTTTCAGTTAGTGTAATCATGCTAGTTTTTCTTAGTTTGGTTACACTAACTTAGTTACACATAACCTAGTTTAATTTCAACTAATTAATTAAATAGTATAATACATTAGTATTTATACGTACTTCCTACGTATAATACATCGTATAATATTCGTATTCTATTTGTATTAAACCTCGTATTAATATCGTATAATCTTCCGTATAATTCTTATATTTATACATTACAGTATACTTTTATTATTCTTCGTATTCCTTTCGTATTTGCTACATATTTGTCCCGTATACGTGAATAGTATTCTTCCAAAGTTATTTTGGGTAAAAAATTTATTGGTAAAAATGCATTTACTGTCAATAAAAACGCTATTCAAGAATGTGAATTTTCAAAATTCGGAAGAAAATTTTCCGAATGAATAATGTTTTACACGTTTTTCGAGTAAAACTTTTATTGGCTAAATAACATCTATACTTCATATAAACGCTATTTCATGAAATGTAAAAAGTCAAAACGTTAAAAATAACAGTCAAAAAGACGACAAACGTTTTCTCGTAAATCATGCATTTTTTGTCTTCTTCTCCAGAAAATTTTATTGGTTTTCTGACATCTAAACCTCATATTAACACTATGTTGTGAAATACGAGAAGTCCTACAGATAAAAGAAACAGTCAAACGAATGAAAAATATTCTTGTGAATAGTGCTTTTACACGTTTTTCGAGAAAAACTTTTATTGACTATTTCGTGTTTTCCAAGTATAGGAAGAATGAATCTTGAAACAGAATGTCAATTTGACCTTCACGTTTTGCTGGAGGGCCTAGGTTATTTTCTATGGTTTAGACTCTAGGGTTTAGGGTTTAACCTTTTTTTCTAATTTAGGTTTTTGCCCTAAATTAACTTCTGATTTTTAATAAGTGTAAAAGTTAACTACTCAAACCAAAACATAAAATTTTACACATACATAATTCACATAGCACATTTAAAAGCTCAATTCAAGCTTTACTATTCATATAACACAAATTATGTTAAAGATTTGTAACCTCTTAGTTGTATACGATCGTAGTTTCGAGTCGCATTTTGTCTTTAAGATAGCTCAAGGTATGCTTGAACAATCATTCTTAGTTTTTGAATTGACAACCTTAATTAGATCTTGTCATATCATTTTTGAAATATTTGGGATATTACATTCACCCCAACTTATTGGAATTTTCTTCCTCGAAATTAACCTTACAATTCACTTTAGTCATTTAATATCATATTTATAAGTTCTATAAATATTCAGGATATTACATTCTCTCCTACTTATCAGAATTTCGTCCTCGAAATTACAGTATAATCATCTCCAATTTACTCTTTAATATTTATTTTCTAAATCCATATTTTACTCACATTAAACCTCTATTATTTTGATTAGGTCTAAACAATGTTCACTTTTCCTTACACATTTCCTTTCATAACTCTAGATTTTAAACCCTTTACCAAACTAAACTTTCAGTCATATTCTTCCTTTACTAAGGATTCTTCTAACTTATACTGCAGTTAATCAAGACCTTGATCTTTTTCAAATACTATAGATGCTATACGACCCATAATTGTTTAACCGCTACTAGGACTGAAAAACCATATTCTTGTGTAGCAATCAAATAAGATTGAGAACACTCTGCTTTGTGTAACAATCAATTCAGATTGAGAACACCCTTTCATTGTACTTCAGGTGATCAGTCTGTTGTACCATATTATCTTTAAAGACGCGGTATGTTGCGTCTATCGGATTCATTCATCCATTTCTTTATCATAACCAAAGGTGTCTAGCCGAAACAATTGGCATTGACCCATATTTAAATCATTCAAAGTTTTGAAAATCAATTGTATGACTTTATCATAGACGCATCATGATTGCGTTAATGATTCCATCATCTATCATACCACTCCAGGTTAAATGATGTGTTGATGAATAAATCAATTTTTGTATTCTTCACATTTAATCCATCTAGACAAAACAATTAGCATAGACATATGAATAACATAGTTAAAAATTTCCATTTTGAAAATTAATTTTATGACTTTATCATACCCACATCCTATAACTGTGCGTTGCTGACCTTCGATCATAACCACAACATTTGATTATGTGTTCATGATAAAAATTAATTAAATTTAACTGTATCTAGCTTGAAAAATTAGTATAGATATAGCGAACAAAATTTTTCCAGTTCAACTAGAGAACAATTCTTTTCAAAGGCACTCAAATGTGAATATAATCATAAAGATCTAGCATAGCTAAAAGATTTTTGAAATACCCTTAATCCTCTATCTTTTCCATTATTCTCTAACCATAACACAAGTTTTTGCAAATATATAGTAATATAGTAAACTAATTGGTTGTATTAAACCAAGTACAAACAAATAAATTAGTTCCCCTTCTCATCAACACGGGATTGAAATGTCTCAGTGCACATTGATTCATTAACATCACACTTAATAGACAAATCGTAGCCGCATCTCACAAGTCGGTTCAACTAACATATCATAGTCTAAGCCCATAACAAGGGTTCGTTTGTTCAGTAACTAACATACAAATATTTTTAAAACTATTTGTTTCGACGTAACAACTAATAACTAATCAATATACATATGAGAAAAGAATTACTTTCTCAGAATATATACAAAGAATTAGTTTGATACAAGGTTTTAATTTACTTATCAATATAACAAACTGAGTGTTTCTTCCACCCAAGAACTAATGAATCAGTTCTCCGTCTCATCAACACTATCCTCAAATGATCTCATTCAGTGTGTAACCCACTTTGAGAACACTGACCATGAATCATTCATACCAACAGTTTAGTTAGATCGGTTCTCTGAAGCATATTAAACTCTTTCCCATACAAAGAGAGTCGTTTTACTCAATTTTACTAACATGAGTTTTCAATTAAAAACCAAACGTACTTTTACTTAAACTATCTCTAGTCACTTTTCTTCAATTTTTATCATTTACAACTCATTATAAACTTAATTCTTACAATCTCCAAATAAATTTCTACTATCTCCAAATGAATTTTGATTATCTCCAAATAAATTTCTCATTAACATCTCTCTATGAGTTTACTCATCTCCATTCTTAAGTATAATTACATATAATACCAGAAACACCATTTCATTTTTATGAAACAGTTTCACACAAAAACTAATAAGATTATTTTATCTTATTGCTTGCTTTGAGAACTCTTTTGAGTCTATTTATCATCAGATATTCTCGTAAAGAGTTTATCTTTATTCGTTATATTATTTTTACACGATAATTTTTATGTATTAAGATTTAATAAGATTTATGCATATCTTTTAATTATCTACGGACTCTTCACAAGTCCATTTCTTCTTAATCCATCAGATTATACTCCAAGGTACTTGTTACCTCGAAACTATAATCCACTACTCTGATACCAACTGTAACGCCCCCAAAATCCCCGCACTGGCTATACGGCAAACCTTGTGCGTTAATTTCATACATCTATCGATTTAACCAATGATCCCATAATCATATTGATTGAATTAACCTTATTTTAGACTATACATTAAAATTTTCTCTTAACTTTATCCCTGGATCTTAACTTGATCTCGGTCTCTTTATTTATACTAGTATTAACTTTTATTTCATCCGTATACATGGATAACACCATATATAACGGTCCAATTTTAACCTTAAGATTTAGATATTTTATAACTTTACATGTTCCAATATCCACGGTATTAAATCATTAGGACGACTCTTGGGAACAGAGATCTTGAAGTGAATGTTTGTATCTTCACCCATGATAAATGTTTGCATCTTTATCCGTGACAAATGGTTGTATCTTTGTCCGGTGCAAAATTCTCTTTCCGTACAGAACATTACCCAACTAGTTAAAACCCTCACTTGAAAAACATTTGTTTATAGTGATATCTCTTCATATCAATAATCCTATTTATCTGACATTCAAAATAGTAATAACGAGTTATACCTGGGTCCGAGGAACCTTAACGATGGATTTGACCAGTCAACATCGCTTAGTCCTGTCTCGGATGTACAACACTCACAAGTTATTTACCAATCCTCATCCAGATAAATAGATCATTATCAATTCTATGTTAAGTTTTAACATTTCTAAGTTATATCAAAATAAAGATATAACAACATTCTGATGATAATAATTTATATCATTCATTTAATATTCGGTTACATGCTTGTTTGTTCGCATTACAACAGTCATTATGACTTATAGAAATACAAGTAATAAACATGAAAACCTAATGTACGCTTCATCTTTACGTTCATGATCTTTTTAACATTCATCTTCAATCTGCAAATAAGGTTTTATTCGCAAGAATGAGCACGATGGCTCAATAAGTCTAACATATAACACATACGCAGTTTATGCTTTCATATAAACTTTAACATGCCTTGACTGAACATAACTCTCCATTTAGTATCACATATAACTCACATTCTAACAATTTATATCACACTGACATACAAAGTACATAAATCATGTTCATAACTCGTAAATATAACACATAACAGCTAGAAGGTTTACAAATATCAGTTAAAGACTTCACATAAAATCTATCACATATCAACAATGACATTACACATCTCATTTATCATTATAACAATACTACACAAGTAGCACATAGCAAGAAATAGAATACTTGCACAAATAAAACGTAAAGGTTTAGAACTTGTTTTGAAACTTTTTTAGGGTTTCCCGGGAAATCGTTAAACGCTTTTTATTATTGCAAGCTTTAACTATTTCTTTGCAATTTTCTTGAATTATAACTATGTAGAATATATATAGAGAGTATTTCTGCTCTTGAATTTGCTCTTGAAAATGATGAGAAAAATGAAGAGTTTATCTTCCTATTTATAGAAAAATCAAGTTTCATTAATCGCCTTTTTACCCCAGCTTATTACACTTTGCACCCTAGCGCTTGCATCATCGCTTGCATCACCCTTCTTCTGATTGGTCGATTCATTTTCACTTGGATTTAGTTCCAAACAAATCGTGCTAGTTCTTTTCCAGTTAGTGTAATCGTGTTAGTTTTCCCTAGTTTGATTACGTTAACTTAGTTACACATAACCTAATTTGATTTCAACTAATTGATTAAATAGTATAATACATTAGTATTTATACATATTTCCTACGTATAATACATCGTATAATATTCGTATTCTACTTGTATTATACCTCGTATTAATCTTGTATAATCTTTCGTATAATTCTCGTATTTATACATTATAATATACTTTTATTATTCTTCGTATTCCTTCCGTATTCGCTACGTATTCGTCCCATATATGTGAATAGCATTCTCCCAAAATTATTTTAGGTAAAAATTTTATTGGTAAAAATGCATCTACTATCAATAAAAACGCTATTCAGGAATGTGAATTTTCAAAATTTGAAAGAAATTTTTTCTAATGAATAGTGTTTTACACATTTTTCGAGTAAAACTTTTATTGGCTAAATAATATCTATACTTCATATAAACGCTATTTCGTGAATTGTAAAAAGTCAAAACGTCGAAAAGAACAGTCAGAAAGACGACAAACGTTTTCTCGTAAATCGTGCATTTTTTGTCATTTTCCCCAAAAAATATTATTAGTTTCCTGATGTTTAAACCTCATATTAACACTATGTTGTGAAATACGAGAAATCCTACATATGGAAGAAACAGTCAAACGAATGAAAAATATTTTCTCGTGAATAGTGCTTTTTACACGTTTTTCGAAAAAAACTTTTACTGACTATTTCGTGTTTTCAAAGCGTGGAAATGTTGAATCTTGAAATGAAATGTCAATTTGACCTTCACGTTTTGCTCGAGAGCCTAGGTTATTTCTTAGGGTTTAAACCCTAGGGTTTAGGGTTTAACTTTTTTTCTAATTTAAGTTTTTGCCCTAAATTGCCTTTTGATTTTTAATAAGTGTTAAGGTTAACTACTCAAACCAAAACACAAAATCTTACACATAGATAATTAACATAGCACATTTAAAAGCTCAATTCAAGCTTTACTATTCATATAACACAAATTAGGTTAAAGATTTGTAACCTCTTAGTTGTATACGATCGTAGTTTCGAGTCGTATTTTGTCTTTTAGATAGCTCAAGGTATGCTCGAACAATCGTTCTTAGGTTTTGATTTGACAACCTTAATTAGATCTTGTCATATCATTTTTAAAATATTTGAGATATTACATAGACTACCGCCGATGAGGCACATCTAACATCAGATATATCTTATCCTTAGATCGAGTCTATCGAACGAACCCGCATACAGACTCAGCCCCAAGAGCTATAGAGACAGGCAGTAGAATTAATAGACAAGGGCTATATTCGTGATAGTATAAGTCCATGTGCAGTACCAGCTATGTTAGTACCGAAGAAGGACGGATCATGGAGGATGTTTATTCACAACGGGGCGATCAACAAAATTACAATGAAGTATCGGTTCCTAATTCCTAGCTTGGATGACATGTTGGATCAGTTGTCAAGAACTAAGGTCTTTTTAAAACTTGACGTAAAGAGTGGTTACCACCAAATCAGAATAAGGTCTGAAGATGAGCGAAAGTTGGCGTTTAAGAGATAACATGGGTCATATGAGTGGGTGGTTACTCCCTTCGGCCTTTCTAATGCTCCCAGTACATTCATGAGGTTCATGCACCAAGTATTGCGACATTTTATGTGGAAGTTTGTGGTTATCTACTTCGATGATATTTTGATCTACAGTCTGAACTGGGAGTCATATCATGAGTACCTCCGAGCTGTGTTTAATGTATTGAGGAAGGAATGCATGTTTGTTAACCAGAAGAAGAGCTCTTATTTCACAACTTTGGTAACTTTTCTTACCTTTCCTATTTCTACCGAAAGTGTTCATGTTGATCAGTCAAAGATCAACACAGTCTTGGTATGGCCTACGCTGAAGACCTTGCATTATGTCAAAAGCTTCCATATATTAGCTTCTTTCTATCGTCGATTCTTCATAAACTTCAATACCCTAATTACACCTATTATAGAGTGCCTCAAAGGGTGTAAATTCCAGTGGTCTGAGGAGGTTAAAGCCAATTTTTAATTGGTCAAGCAAAAGATGATCGAAGAACCAGTATTGACACTCCCTGACTTTAAGAAAGCCTTTGAATTGAATTGTGATGCATCGGGAGAAGGCATTGATGGTGTTCTTAGTCAAGAAGGTTGACCAATAGCTTTCTTCAATGAGAGGTTATTGGGATCGAAGAAAAATTATTCCACTTACGATGTAAAATTTTATGTCATTGTTCAATCTTTAAAGCATTGGCATCACTATCTAATACAGAGGGAGTTTATCCTTGTCATCAACCATGAGGCCTTAAAGTACATTAATGGACAGCATAAGCTGGGTCAAAGACATGCCAGTGGGTGGCGTATTTCAGGAGTTTACTTCGACACTGAGGCACTAAGCTGGAAGCCTATACCGTGTTGTCGATGCACTTAGCTAACGTGTTTTACTCCTTAACACCATGACAAACAAAGTTGCATGTTTTGAGACCTTTACCGATATGCATAAAATTGACCCTTCCTTCGGGAAGTGAATGAAGGTCGGTGACATGACTTTATCTTACATAATAAGTATCTGTTTCAGGAATTACAGTTATGTAACTAGATTGTTCATTCAGGCAACAAATCGTCAGTGAGCTGCACAACGAAGGGCACTTTGGGAGAGACAAGACATTGGCCTTGATTTTAGTTGACTACTATTAGCCAAAGATATCCAAGTATGTGGCACATTATGTAGAGCGGTGTTATATATACCAGAGGTCCAAGGGAGTTCTTACCAATGTTAGGTTGTACACTCCATTACCTGTTCTTAAAGCTCAATGGGTTGATGTGAGTATGAATTTTATGTTAGGTATACCTCGAACCCAGCGAACAATGGATTTTATCTTAGTTGTGGTTGATCGATTTTTGAAGATGACTCATTTTGTTGCTTGTCGGAAGACAATGGATGCTCATCGAATCGCCCATCTCTACTTTCGAGAAATTATACGTCTACATGGTGTATCGAAGTTAATCACTTCTAACTAGGACACTAAATTCTAGACTCATTTTTGGAAGAGCTTGTCGGAGAAAATGGGAATGCAATTAAAATTCGGCAGTGGATACCATCCTCAAACCGATGGTCAAACTGAAGCAATGGGATATTGCTCTATCTTAAGCTGAGTTTTGCGTATAACAGATCAAAGAACCGAACTACGGGGATGAATGCTTTTGAAGTTGTCTATGGTCAAAATCCATCTGAATTCTTAAATTTACTCATATTCTAAGAGTTGGGCGTGTGCATCCGAAGGCAGATGAAATGGTAGGACATCTTTGGGACATTCATGATCAGGTTTGACGATCGATTCTCCAGAGCAATGCCAAGTACAAAGATCGGGCTGACAATCGTCGTCGCTAGGAACTTTTTAAAGTTAGTGATTTTGCGTGAGCGGTGTTGACTCGTGACCAATTTTCTATCAGAGAAAACAACAAGCTTAAGAACTGAAAGATCGGCCTTTGTGAGGTTCTGCAGAAAATTAATGATAATGCTTATCGGTTGCGTATTCCTAGCCACCTGCGAACTTCAGACGTCTTTAATGTTAAACACTTGAGTTCTTGTTTTGGGGAGTCCGAAGATAATGTTGTGAACTCAAGGATGAGTTCTTTCTAGCCCAGGGTGACTGTTGCAAGAGAATTTGAGTTCGTTGATGCCGACTTGTCAGATAATGTATAATGCATGGAGGAAATGGATCGATGCAAGAATGGCAAATGTTGATAGCTTCGGATTAGTTCGACTTGCCTTTGGGATTCGACTTCGACTTCAAAAGTTATATCTCTTCGAGAGATGGCCTTTGACATATCAATTTGAATTGTTCTTTAGTTTATTTACCATAGCTATTTTTGCCCTCTTTTAAGATAATAATTTTTTAAATCTTTTTTGTTAATACGTGGCATGATTGTAGAAAGTTGTCAGTACTCAAGTGGGTAAGCTATAAGGAGCGTGGAAAGAACGTGGTGAGAGAATAGGGACCAACTACATGGTATATCTTTACGGATTTGTCAGAATCTGTTACATGACACTTTTAGGGAATTTCCTTTCTTGTTACCCAAGAATATCTTAGCTACATAACCCGACTTGTGGGTTAACAAAAGGAGCTCTTCTGGTTATTAATAATATTGAATCTAATAACTGGAGAATTTTCTCTATGTTTTTTTTGGGTTTTTCTCCTATTCCTTTGTCTATAGATTTATCTGTTACCTAGCTCTCATGATAATCGCTATCCCACCCTGGCGTCACCTTTCATAAGGATCTACTGCATCAGGTGGGTAATCTTCATCAGAAAAAGAGATCGTTGTATTGGAAAAGACCTTCCTATTTTATCAACCTGGTCCGAAACTATCAATACTAGATTCGTGGTGGTTCTATTCCTTTTTTGGTCACCCATCGCGACTGAACTTCCCAATCAACATTTTAACCCGTCTCTTGTGTTTGACCCGAGGATGGAGCCTCAGACCTATTACCCAACCTACCACACATTATATTAACTCTTCGTTCCAAATATTTTTCTCTATCAAGTCTTTGAACTGATGACAAACTTCAGTTGAATGTTTAGTGGTCTGATGATAATTACAAAATAGCTCCATATTTTCCTTAGGCCGTTGCAGTTGAATAAATACCAGCTCTAAAAAGGGTTTGTCTCTGATCTCATCCATAATCTGCATGTTGTTAGTATTCAAGGGGTTGTAGACCTTATTTTCATACTTGGGCCGATAGGACGACTTATTTGCTTCTTAAGGATTTCCTTTCAATCCAACCCGATCCCAGACCTCCACCTTATTATTTTTAGTTTTGGATCAGTCAATCCATTTTAAGCCTTGTTGAAGACTTGCCATTGTATCCTTAATAGTGATGATGAAGTTTTCATCCCGATCACATGCATCTAACATGTCCTTCAGGGAATTGAGCTAATGTCTTTCATAAGTTTCTGAGAACGCACCACATCTTACCATGTGTTGAAGAAACTCAATGCTTGTGTCATGTTCAAGTCTGTGATGGTACCAACGGCCTCCCTGAAACTCTACACATACTAAGTTAAGGTCTTATTCGGCTTCTGTTTTATCTGCATCAAAGAAGCGGTCAACTTTTCCCTTCTCTGATTGCTCCCGAATTGATCATGGAATTTATCGCATAACTCCAACCATGAATTGATGCAGTTAAGGGGTAGAGACATCATCCACTGTTGAGCTCCCTTCTTTAATGTTATCATTAACATCTGGCATCGAGATACATCTGAATGATCATAGTACCACATGATACATTAATAAGAATGTGTATAATCATAAGGATCTCCTGTGCCATCATATGCCTCCAATGGTGGTATCTTTTTTGTCGAATCAGCCTGAGCTTTGTCAATAGCTAGGGAAAAAGTTGACTTTATGTCTAATGGTTGTCGATCCGTTTGAGCAGTTGCTATCTTTTGCTCTAATTCTACTATCTTCTACATGATAGGGTCTGGGATACCCATCTGTGGGGCTTTCTTGTGCTAATCCCGAACATGGTCTGGAGACCTGGCATGCCTTGTCTCGTCTTACCTTATTTCGCCAAGATCCCAATCATGGTCCAGACACCTGGCCTACCTTGTCTAGCCTCACCTTGATTTATTTTGCCAAGATCCCAAACATGGTCTGGAGACCTATATTGCCTTGTCTCATCTCGCCTTATTTCGCCAAGATCCTGATCATGGTCCGGAGACCTAACCCGCTTTCTTCGGCTAGGGTTTCTATCATGTGGGTCCCAATCCCTGGATAAGATTTATACCAATAATGAGGTTCCAGAGAACCAGCATGCCTTTTATCTCCATGCCTTATTTCACCGCTGAATTACTCTTGATCCCTATAAGAGGCTTTGTGTTTATAGTGAAGTTCCGAAGAATCATTCAGCCTTATATCACCACTCCTTATCTCTTCATAATATGGCTCCTGATCCTTGGAAGGAGGCTTACGTTTATAGTGAGGTTTGGGAAGTTCAACTGATCGCCTCGTTCAACTTCGGTTATTTGGTGTTGATTCTGAAGTACCACGAATTGTAGATTGGACTATCTTCCTTCCTAAGTTCGGCCAACTGTGCATTCTACTCCTATTGTTGAAGCCGCAAAGCCTCATAACACATTCGGCCTTTTTTATTTTCTAGCATTCTGATCAACTCACGTTGATCGGGCCAATTTGACTCCCTGTCTCGATCCTCCCAAGAAGGGGATCTGTGATTTACCCCTTGTCTACGCAGATCAAGATTGGTAAAAGATATATTCGGTGATTTTGGTCTGTTTATGACCTAAGACACTGCCTAATCTGGCACTAATTCACCTTTATTCACCATGAGAGTTTTTTTTAAAAAAGAATTTAGTGATTTAGAACAAATATTTGTTGAATAATGGACAGTTTAGATTACTAAAATATAGGGTAATACATATCTATTTTAAGGTGATGAAAATAATGATCGTTGACCTCCACTTATGGCTATATTTATAGTTGCTCAGCACCCTCTGTCCATGCATGCCCGAGACAATTGTGAATTAAAAGTCCTGATCAGAGTCCCTTTACAACTGAAACCCATAGTTGAATAACTCCACAATGGGATAAGTCTTTATACCTCCAATGTCGAAAACCCAATTATATACAAATATAGACTCTAACCCTTCTAGAATATTAAATCGTCAAAATACATTGTAACGAGTCTACACTTTAACCGGGCCCTAAGTACAATGTTAACATAGCCCAACACCTGAAATGGGCCTTAAGATGTGGGCCAGTACCTGAACCGGGCATAAAGTAATTTTATCCCAGCATGGTACAAATTAGAACTTAGTATATATGTTAACCAATTGAGTTACTATTTTTATTGTAGTTTTGGTCTAAAACAAGGAAATTAAAACAGATTGAATTATAAAGACTCTTCAAATTAGTTCTTCTCCGACAAATCCAGATTGGATTGTAAGTTGAAAAAAGTTCAAGTCCTATATTAATAGGATTCTCAGCTCACCGTGTGGGATCAACATTAGCACACAATAGTGGTGCTTGAGCACATTATATTGCACATGATGCACACGCACCCAATAGAGCAGCAATCCCAATTCCCAGTTATGAGAGCCAAAATCAGTAATGCATTGGCTGCTAATGACAGCTAGAGCTAGTGTCGTATAATGCAGTGCCGAAGCATGGTATCATTTCAGTTGTAACAAATTTTAACCATGGTTAAAAGTTAATTGTAAACTGTAGTTAGTTGCTATTTATTATAGTTAATTTACACAGAGTATAAATAGGAACTTATACTGCTTTGTTATTAAGCACCTAGATACAACTCCGCACGTTGCGGCGGAATTATTCATTTTGTTAAAATATAATATATAATTAAAAAAATGTTTCTAGTGTGATTTAGAATAAAAAAAAATTAGTCTTTATTTATAGGGTGAATAAAACACGTGTTTAAATCAATCACCTATTAATTTAAGATAATATCAAACTGAAATTATGGCATATAGTTATAGAATATAATATCAGTTTAGATTTGTATGTATGACATATTTATAGGACAATTTTATATAATTTTTTTGTGAGTTAGGAATTTAAAAAAATTAAAAAAATTTATGCATGAAAATTATCTATAAATAAAGTTCAAAAACCCAATTATGGGATAATATTACATATTTTTACTGCTGAAAATTATTTATAAATAAAAAATTAAAAATTCAAATTATTGGATAATATCATATATTTATGTGTTAGAGTTATCTGCAAAAATGATATAATAAAACAATTCAAAAACTAAATTATTGGATAATATCAATTTGGAATTGTTGTAATATTAGGATATAATAGTGAAAATGTACAAAGTGATGGTTTGACATGTGTAATGCAATTAATGCAGGAAGGAAGCTGAGTGATCCAGTCATTGACACTTGGCAGCAGCTATTAAAACTGAATTTGGGATGATAGCAATTTGAAATTACCTAAATTATGCGATATAAAATCAATTTGGATTTGCTACAATTTTGGGATATATAAATATCAGTTTAGATTTGTATGCTGCAATTTGTAACTCTATAATATCAGTGTTTTTTGTGTGAGTATGGAATTAAAAAAAAAAAAAAATTTATGCGTGAAAATTATAGGATAATATTACATATATTTTTTTGTGTGAGAATTAACTATAAAAAAAAAATTAAAAACCAAAGATTATCCATGTAAAGAATAAAATTTTATTTTTTGGATAATTTCAAATACAAAATTATTAGATAATTTCAAATTTTTATTTGTCTATGTAAGAATATTCTGATTAAGTGTAATAGGAAAATTATTCAGCTGCGATTAGTTTTAAATTACATTTTTTGTGAGAGTTATCTACAATTATGGGATAATATTAAAAAAAATATTGTGTTCGAGTTATCTGTAATTATGGAATAATATTACATATTTTTTTATGTGAGGATTAGCTCTAAAAAAATTTAAAAATTAAATTATTTGTTAATTATGCATTTTTATGTGTGAGAGTTATCTGCAATTATGAGATAATATTAAAAAAAATAGCTTTAAAAATATTTCAAAAAAATTATTAATGGAGAGTTATCTGCAATTATGGGATAAATTTACATTTACAATTCGAAAAATTATTGAATAATATCATATTTTTATTTTTCTCTGTGAGAATATTCTGAATTTTTTAACAGTAATTAGGTTGCAAAAAAATTCAAAAACCCAAAAGATATAAAGAGAGCAATAAATCAATAGTAAAAATACAAAAAAAATGTTAGAATGACACGTATTTATGGGACAATTTTACATATATTTTTTTTTTGAGTAAGGAATTAAAAAAAAAATTAAGCAATTTTTATGCGTGAAAATTATCTGTAAAGAAAGTTCAAAACTCAATTATGGGATAATACTACATATTTTGTGGCTGAAAATTATTTATAAATAAGAGAATTAAAAATTCAAATTATTGGATAATATCAAATATTTATGAGACAAAGTTATCTACAAAATTGGTATAATAAAATAATTCAAAAATTAAATTATTGGATAATATTAATTTGAAATTGCGACAACATTGGGATATAGTAGTAAAAATGTAAAGAGCGATGGTTTAACACGTGTAATATGATTAATGTAGGAGGAAAGCTGAGTGACCTAGTAGTTGACACTTGGCAGCAACTATTTAAACTGAATTTGGGATAATGTCAATTTGGAATTGCATCAATGATGTGATATAAAATTAATTTGAATTTGCTTCAATTTTTGGGATATAAATATCAGTTTAGATTTGTATGCTGCAATATTTAACTTTATAATATTAGTATTTTTATTTTTTTTTGTGAGGATGGAATTAAAAAAAAAAATCTTACAAATTTTAGGTGAGAAAATTATAGGATAATATTACATATATTTTTTTTGTGAGAATTAGCTGTAAAAAAAACCAAAGACTATTTGTATAAAGAATAAAATTATTAGTTGATTTCATATTTTTATTTGTCTATGTGAGAATATTCTAATTGAGTGTAGTGGAAAAATTATTCAGTTGTAATTAGTTTTAAACTACATATATTTTTTTGTGAGAGTTATCTGCAATTATGAGATAATATTCAAAAAAATATTGCGTGAGAATTATCTGCAATTATGGAATAATATTACATACTTATTTGTGTGAGAATTAGCAGTTAAAAAATTTTAAAAACCAAATTATTGGATAATTATATATTTTTATGTGTGAGAGTTATCTCTAATTATGGGATAATATTAATTTGTTTTAGCTTTAAAAAATTCAAAAAATTATTGCGTGAGAGCTATCTGCAATTATGAAATAATTTTACATTTACAATTATAGGATAATTTTTCATTTGCAATTCAAAAAATTATTGTGTGGATATTTTCATATTTTTATGGGACATTATTCAAAAACCAAATTATTGAATAATATCAAATTTTTATTTTTCTGTATGAGAATATTCTGAATTTTTTAGCTGTAATTAGGTTGTAAAAAAATTCAAAAACCTAAAAGATGTAAAGAGAGTAATAAATCAATAGTTAAAATATAAAGAAATTGTTGGCATGACACGTGTTTTGTAATTAATGTTGGATAAAACTTTAGTTAATGACAGACTGAAAAGTGACATTAGCTGGTGTCAATGTATTGTGTTTTAATATGTATAATAGATTGTAATATGAAGAAGTATCATATTCAATACCACTTCTCTGATTTCATTGAATCTAGTATATACAGAATCAATGAACTTGAGAAAATTTATCTCGATTCTCATATTCTCAATGTTTGTGCTTGTGAGTTTCATATATTATATCACAATTATTATTTTTCTTGAAGAATGGTTTGGACTTTGGATTACAGATCTTAGCTAGTTATATAAACACTCTAATCTTCACTGCATTGGCATCTATCACTCTCGTGTCTTTTTTGGTCTGTGCTTTTACCGACCAGGATTTGATTCCATCTGGGTATTTGCCTGATATTGGACAAAGCAATGCCTCAGATCTACAATCCAAGAAAACTGTAAGTTTGATAATGATAGGGTCTCAAATTTTTTTTATGCTTGAATTGATTGTGTGTTATCATTTGTCTTATTTAGTTCTTGTTTTGGTTAGAGGACATTTGGTACATTTAGGTGTTTAGTGCATTTGGAATCTTGTTTGAGTATAAGCAACTTATTTCAAACATTGTTTATTTAACTCACAATCAAGTGTTTGGTTCAAACGCAGTGTATCAAAAATTGTGGGTGTGATGGGTACATTTGAAAGTCTAAACGCACCAAAAGCTACCACTACAAAAGCTTCAAATATTATTAACCAAACAAATCCTTGATACCACATCGTTTTAGACATGTTGAGATTAAAATTTTGAGACTCTTGTAAGCTATGTTTGGGTATTCGAAATCACTAGTGTGTTCACTTATTTTTAAATTATTGCAGTTATTTACCTTTAAAATTGAGCTCATATTATGTGAATGGATGGTGTTTTATATCTACTTCTTATGAATGTAGAAGATGGTAAAATCAATTGAAGATTAAAATGAAACAATTGTCTAATAAAAAATCTTAATGCCATTATAATAAATAAGTATAAATGCACAACATCCAAACACTACATCTATCTTAACCATTAAAAAGTAGGACATGACATTGAAATTCATGTCATATCCCACTTTTTAATAGTTAACATAGGTGTAATGTTTAGTTTTGTATTTAGATATTGTGCATGTAGACTTGTCCCATTCTAATATCAAAATGTTGAAATTATTGCATTTTTTTTTTGGGCAACTACTGTATTATTTGGAAGTTCTTCTTGTATAGGGTGTGATTACTCTTTGTTGTGGGGGTATAGGTGCACCTAGGGGTGTTCATTCGGTTAATACTGGACCGAATCGGACCGGTACCAAATTTATCAAAAACTCGGTACCGATATCGGTTAGACCGGTATAGCGAATCAGTTAACCGGTTCAGTACTAGTTCAATACCAGTTTTAACCGATTATGTACCGATAATAATAATAATAATAATAATAATAATAATAATAATAATAATTATTATTATTATTATTATTATTATTATTATTATTATTTAATAAAAATTAAAAAATAGGAAATCGGTATGATTCGAGATATACCGAACCCCTAAATCTCTGAACTAGTACCGAATCAGTTGGATCGGTATACCGAATCAGTACCGAACTAGTCATTTTTTGTACTAAATTATCCGATTCAGACTGATCCGATACAATACATATACTGATTGTACCGAAAAAATTGCACACCCTTAGGTGCACCTTGTATTTCCCCTATGTGTATATGGGTCCGCCCCCTTTTTAGCGCTTTTAATGATATTCATTACTTTAAAATAATAATAATAAATTACAATATGTTTTAGACATTCATGTAATGTTTGGGTATATATATATATGATACACCCATCACATTGTGTTATGGTCTTATTTTCAACTAATCCATATGTGATTGTTCAAACTGTGTGAAGTAGTTTAGAAAATTTAGGAGCCATCCACTAAACAGTTTAGTAGAGTATGTTAAAGTACTTAGCCGAACTAAATTAACAGTCACTTTCAATTGAGAAAATATTTGGCAGAGTATTCACCGTACTGTTTGGTAGACGACTGTTTCGGCTACACTGTTTAGCAGAACCTTCTGATAAACTATGTGGCCGACTTCACTAAACAGTTTGGTAAACGTATTCAAAAAGTTAAAAAAAACATTATAGATTCACAATTTGCATTATTAGAGTTTAAGAACAATTCATATATCTATAATAAAATAATTTACAATACTTTTATATAAACAACAATAAAGATAGACCCCAACTATAATCTAAACTCCTAGATAGTTATACTATAATTGTCTTAAAATATTCCCTAATACGCCTCCTCATGAAAAATGGAAGAAAATGGAGCTTGAGCTTGACCTTAGTGAAACACCCTCGGAGTTGTATAAGCAATAAAACAATAACATTATGATCGACTGAGAATACCTACAATCTCCAATGTATGTTGAAATAAAGAACAACTTGCATGATAAGAACATCGATCCATAAATTAAAGCTCAACTTTAGCAGTAATGCAGTACCAATAGCATTATAGCCATCATGATTTATTCTAAAAGTTTTTGCAAGAGTGATAAATTGATGGCTTAATAATGATGCAGATGATGACAACTTGGCAAAATCTTTTGTTGTTTGACTAAATAGATATTGGTGACCATAGTTACAATTTTCAAGAACTGAAAAATGAACCAAAATTGGAAAAACAAATCGCAAACTGGTTAAAAAAGAACTTCTAAATATATCTGAATGAGGATGAGATAAACAATTTATTATCGAGAAAAAGGATTTCAGTAGTTTATATTTTAGAACATGGCAATGGGCTAGAACAACCAAATACAAATTTTTATCAAGCAAAGAAAGAGATTCATTTGTATCGAATTTAGTAGAGAAATGATAGATTGATGGAGGGATAACTTGTGTTGAAGAATTTACATTAGAATTTGGAATAATAGTGCTAGAACAAAGAGACTCAGTAGGACTATCACCAAAATGCTTTCGTGCACCTGTGGAAGTGTGGATGATGGACCGGAATGATGGTTAGGCAGTGCAATGGAGCACTTCATTTGCAATTGTTCGTGGCTACGAAGAAAGTTAGAAAACAAATCTAATGATAATGAAGGATTCATTAGAAAATAGAATTGAATAAAACCACTAAAAGAATCATCTAGCCCTTCGACAAGACACTCAATGAGCTCGACTTCGAGAATGGGTTCTCCTGCTCGATTAAGTTGTAAACAAGAGATTTTTACTCGAAAAGGTAGTTGATCACGGATTGACTAGGAACTTTTAGAGAGAATGAAGTTGCTTGAGAAGGTCCTTCACTTACCAATTACATTTGTCGTAATCATCAAAAACTTGAGAATCGTAGGAACAAGATTCTTGAAATAACTCTGGCTCAAGCCACCTCTTCAAATCATAAAAAGAAGAATAACAATCAGAAGATGAGGAATATTGTTGTCCGAGTTCTATCCACTCATTTGAATCACAAAGTTCATCAACATTTTGTTAAGGACTGAAGCACCAATTTGAATCATATGGTGAGAAATAGAATACTGAAGATGGGTTACATGTACACGAGTCTATGTACCGGTACATTTTCGCTGAAGAAAGTCACCGGCCGACCTTCTTGACGTAAAACACCACCAATGCTGACTCTCGATGCATCAAAATTTACATCAAAGATTTTCTTAAAGTCGGGGAGTGCTAGTACCCGTGCTTCAGTCATCTTCAGTCATCTTTGACCAGCTGAAAACTAGCTTCGGCCTCTTTAGACCACTGGAATGACTTCTCTTTTAGGCACTCTATGATTAGTGCAATTAAGGCACTAAAGTTCCTAATGAACCGACGATAGAAGGAAGTCAATCCATGAAAACTCCTAAAGTCGTGTATGGTCTTCGGTGTCGGCCACATGTTAAGACGGCATCCACTTTCAATTGATCATCATAAACACCTTCGGTAGAAACAACAAAACCAATAAAGTCACTAAAGTCGTGAAGTAAAAGCTCTTTTTTTGCTTAACAAACAGACGCCCTTTCCTCAATGTATCAAAAACAGCTCAGAGGTGCTCATGGTATGACTCCCAGCTCGGGCTATAGATCAAAATATCATCAAAGTAGACAACCACAAACTTCCCCATAAAAAGTCGTAATACAAAAACCTCATTAATGCACTGAGAGCATTTGAAAGTCCAAAAGGTGTAACCATCCACTCATACAATCCATGTTGTACCTTAAACACTGTCTCCCATTCATCTCCATGCCTTATTCTAATATGATGGTATTCATTCTTTAAATTAATATTCAAGAAGACTTTTCCTCCTGACAGTTGGTCTAGCATATCATCCAGGCGAGGAATTGGAAACCGATACTTTATAGTAATCTTATTAATCGCCCTGTTGTCAATACACGTTTTTCATGACTCATCTTTCTTTGGTACTAGCAAAGAATGTATTGTACAGGGGCTCATACTTTTAAGAATGTCGCCTTTCACCAACAACTCAACTACCTCTCGCTGCAGCTTTTCGGACTCCTTGGGACTGAGTCTATATGCTGGTCTGTTCGCTAAACTCGATTCAGGCACAAGATTAAATCTGATGTTGGATATCCCTCATTGATGGTAATTCAGGTAGAAGCTCTTCTGACATCAAATTAGCAAACTGCGATAGCAACTTTGCACATTGGCTAGTAATTTCGCATTCCCATCTATCGTGCCACTCCCATATGGAAGTAAAGCGTACACCATACCTTCATACTCGACCTCGGTTAAGAATCTAAACATTGACAACAGGTTGGTGTTCCTAATTGCCCGAGATAAACTGTTTTCTTCCTACCGAGGTACTAATGCAATCTTCTTCCCTTTGATACTAAGGGAATATGTATTTCTTTGACCGTCATGAATGACACATCGGTCATACTGCCAAGGTTTACCCAACCCAACAACACGTGGAATGCATCCATAGTGACCACATCACACTAAGCACTATCAAAATACTTTTTACCGATGGAAAATGAAATTAAACATTTTTTATCCACCGTTACTTCATTACCTTTGTTTAACTAAGATACTTTATATGGCTTCGAATAACGATCCATCTTTAATTATAACTCCAACCGTATCAGATAACTGACACTTATAGTCCCCTTATCAAGCTTGCTCTCTCAGTCCAAAATTATGTACCAACTACTAATTTGGATAGCTTTTAAAAATATTAACATATGTATGTCTAGTCGAACAAACGGCGTAGACTAATTCTTTAAACAGTTCATGAAATACAAAACTTTAAATATTTTACAATTCAATAATAAAATAGGAATTCTAGTGCACTAAGTGCGAATATCAATAACTATCATTGATGTGGAGTAACTGACAAACATTAAACCACTAACATGATTAAAAAATAATAACTCGAGTTTGAGTTAGGAAACTTGCATAATTGTTGACTTTGTCATATTCTAAACCTAATGTTTTGATGATGATTTGTTATGGATACTAAATTCTTTATTGTGAATTTCAGGGAATACTTGTTGAAGTGTTCAAGAAGACTGAAGAATGGTTTTGAAGTTTTGAAGCTTTAAGAATTTAATGTAAGGTCATTACAAATATTTAATTTTTCAATTTAAGGCTCTAGGACATCTTACGTGCATATCATAAACTGGTTTTAATACTAACGAATATTCATGTTTATTTTATGGGTTAGTATGAATAATGTTGTCCAAATATTGAAATAGATATCAGTGGATATAACTTTGTACTTCGTGCGCCATATTTTAAAAAAAGGACAAATATCGATATTAGTGTATGTGATAATGATGATATCTACTAAAAGGGGTAATGATTACTTGTTACAGATATGCTTAATATTTTGAATAAACCGTGTATGGGTACAATTTATCTTTCCAAGTAACAGATATTGTTAAGATATGTTTTGACCGGATATTCTTATCCAAATGTCACGGTAACATTGTTGAGATATATTTTGATTAGATATTGTTATTCAAAAGCCACGGTCATATTGTTGAGATATGTTCTGACCGGATATTGTGCTAACAAATTTTATCTCTTTATGAGATAAGGTTTCTGAAGAACGGAATTGGTATCTCTCTAAGCTGTAACGGTATTATTTTATATGGCTATAAATTGCATATGGATTTTTATCTACCGAAATATGATTTAACAGAACACTGATTACATATTGAAAAAATTCATTTTTGTGCAAACTGCTCTTTGGGCTATTGGAAATTCTGATCAAGCATATTTCTGTGAGGTTTTAATTTGGTAATATCTTTTTATTATTAATTGATCATTGCATACATTAGCTGAGCCTTATATTGTTAAATTATTTATTTGCTTTGATCACTAGACCTCTAAATTTGTATCTATCTGATCTTTGTTTATTTAGACTAAGTGTTTGTCTAAAGGAATTGAATCCAAGTGTGGATTAAAAAATTGTCTTACAAACAGAGTTAAGGAAGCAAAGGTGCTTGAGGAGTGCATAGGTGCACAAGGAGCAAAAGTGCTCAAGAGAATTTAAGAATTCATTTAATCTGTTTTGTAAAAGGTGTCACTTTGTAATTGTGAGAAATATATATAAAGTGAGTCTCCAATACTAGTTGGTATTGGACGTGGAGTAGGCTATTATTATAGAGGGTAATAGCTGAACCACGTAAAAATCTTGGTGTTGATTTTATAACTTGTTATTTCTTTTCACACTAGATAATCGTTATCTCAAACAATAAAATCTAAAATATTCACAGATAATTTATTTACACCGAGTATTTTCCTCAAGTGATATTTTCAGCCAAGAAATTTTCATTGATTTAAAAGAAAGTTTTTAATTCAGTAGACCATATTAATACAGTAAGCTGTATTCATTAAAACAGTAAACTGAATTGAGAAAAACAGAAAAGTTTTTCATAGTTTGTTCTCACACTTATTCAACCCCCCTTCTAAGTGTGCCTTATCTAAATTTCATTTGGTATCAGAGCTAGATTCTACTTATCTTGGTCTTAAAGGTGACTTGTAGGAAAAGATTCTAGTATGGCACAATTCGGGAACAACAACCAAGAAGGTCAATCAACTAATAGACCTCCCCTGCTGCATGGAACAGACAACTACAACTTTTGGAAATTTCGGATGAGGATCTATCTAAAAAGAGATCCTTGGGAATGGTGGGTTGTAGAGAACGGACCAGTTATACCAAGAAAAGATGATGGTACTCCAAAGACTCTGCTTGAAATGGACTCGACTGAAACCTACATGATGTCTTATGATTCAAGAGCTATGAACACACTACTTAGCGGTATGGTACAATCTGAGATCGATAAAGTCTCCTCATGCAATACAGCTAAAGAGATCTGGGATACTTTAATAGTAAGTCATGAAGGGACATCCAAGGTGCGTGAAGTCAAACTAAGCATGCTCATGCATGACTATGAAATGTTCAAGCTTGAGAAAGACGAAACCATAAAGATGGCCCAAACAAGGTTCCTAGTTCTCCTGAACTCATTGAAGTTACTCGACAAATCTATTCCACAAAGTGAAATTAATCGTAAGTTACTTCGGGCAATGCCCAAGAGGTTTGCTTCTAAAATTACTACTCTTCAAGATTCTTCTACTATTTCTACTATGGATACTTTAACACTATTTGGTGAACTTGAGGAATATGAACATCAGTTAAAAAAATATGATGATGAGGAGGAAACCCCTCGAAGAAAGGTTTTAGCTCTTAATGCAGGAAATGAAGAAGAACTTGATGATGACTCGGATGAAGAAATAGCGATGATGTCAAGAAGACTCAAAGGACTACTACAGAGAAAGAACAAGAGGAAGAACAATTTCAATTCGAGCAAAATCAAAGGAAAGCAAACAAATGAAAACTGTTTTGAATGTGGACGTCCAGGACACTTCAAGAAAGATTGCTTTCAACTAAGGAACAAGGGAAAAAACAAGCGCCAAAGATAACAAAAGAAACAAAGCCCTTGTTACATGGAGTGATGATGAAGAATCCGAAGTTGAGGTAGACGCCGATGATGAAATAGCTCAAGTATGCTTCATGGGAATAGAAGGTGAACGAAGTGAGGTATCTATTTATGAGTTTAATTTATTGAAACAAGAAAATTTGAAATTAAAAGAAAGAAATGCAAATTTGAAAGAATTAGCAAATAATTTAATGTGTGAAGTTGAGTCTTTGATAAATGAAGTTGGGAAACTGAATAATGAACTGAAAATGCGAGATGTATGTATTGATGCATTTAGTAATGAATCTCAGTCTAAACCTATTCATACTAATGAACTTCAAAAGGAAGTAGATTCATTAAAACTATCTCTTGCTAGATTTGTTCAAGGAGAAGAAAATCTAATTGTCATGTTAGGTAAACAAAGACCTAGTTTTGATAGACAAGGAATAGGATATAATCCAATTCGTAAAACCGGTAAAATGAATATGCTTAAATCAAAATCTCATTTCAAATTGAATTATTGTTCTCCTTTCACAACATGCAAAAATTGTGGTATTAAAGGACACTTAAATGTTAACTGTTCTAAGAAAAAGAAAGTTAAAAAGGAGTGGATTAAAAAGGGAGATTTACGCGTAACTAACACAAATGGACCCAAAAAGATATGGGTACCAAAAATGGTGAATTAATTTTTCTTGACAGGTTTACTTCAAGGCAAGGGTTCCATCTCAAAAATGGATTCTTGATAGCGGATGTTCACGACACATGACTGGTGACAAATCAAAGTTCGTAGAACTAAAAATCAAGAAGAAAAATGGAACGGTCACTTTTGGAGATAACCGAACCTGTGAGATTGTTGGAAAAGGTAAAATCGGTAATGGTAAGGTTAATATAGATAATGTTCATCTTGTTAGTGGACTTGAATTTAATCTTATAAGTGTTAGTTAATTAATGGATAATGGACATCAAGTTAGTTTTGAAAAAGATAAATGTACAATTTCTCATGGTACTAACAATTCCACTCTAGTTGCACAAAGAGAAGGAAATATATATACTTTTGATTTTGAGCAACAGGAAGAAGAACTATGTCTTGCCTCGATGCAAGATGAGGCTAACCTATGGCATAAACGGATGGGACATGTTCATATGGAACTAATCAAGAAATTATCTTCCAAAAATCTCGTCAAAGGGTTGCCAAAAATAAAGTTCGAAAAGAAAGGAATATGTGTTCCTTGTCAGCTTGGAAAACAAGTCAGAACGTCATTTAGTGCGAAGAATATGGTATCAACTTCCTCTCTTTTACAATTACTTCATCTTGATTTATTTGGCCCAGAAAGGCATGCTAGTATCAATGGTAAATTTTATGCTTTTGTAATAGTAGATGATTTTTCTAGATATACATGGGTATTGTTTTTTAGAACCAAAGATGAAGCATTCAAAGTTTTTGAAAAATTGATAAGAAATTTAGAGACTAAATTTAGTATCAATTTAAGAAAGATTCGAAGTGATCATGGTACTGAATTTCAAAAGGATTTTATTACTTTTTGTGATCTTAAAGGTGTAAGCCATGAGTTTTCTGCTCCCAGAACTCCTCAGCAAAATGGGGTAGTGGAAAGAAAGAATAGAACACTTCAAGAAACAGCTAGAACTCTTTTACAAGAAAGCAAGCTTCCAAAGAAATTTTGGGCTGAAGCTGTTAATACGTCTTGTTATGTGCTAAATAGAGTTCTTATTCGTCCTATTGTTTTGAAAAGTCCTTATGAGCTTTTGAATAACAAAATTCCAAATATAAGTTATTTCAAAGTATTTGGGTCTAAATGCTATATACTAAACACCAGTGATAAATTGGGAAAATTTGATGCTAAGTCTTATGAAGGTATTTTTATTGGTTATTCACATAATAGCAAAGCATATCGTGTATTTAATATTAATAAGCTATGTGTTGAAGAATCAGTTCATATTACATTTAATGAGACTAATAATGATCTTCCAAAAGAAAGAGATGAAGATGCAGGAAATATGAGAATTCCAACTAATACAGCAAACCAAAAAGGTTTATTCGGCAAGCCGAATGAACGATTTCAGCAAGCTGAATTGGAAAACTTCCAAGGAATGGAAAAAGAAACAACACAAGAGCTTGAAGTAAACCTCTCTGAACCAGAAGAAGTTATACATGATGTCCACATGCCAAAGACAGCAAAATATCTCAAGGATCATCCCCCAGATAATATCATTGGAGATATAAACAAAGGAGTTACCACACGAAGAAACTTACAAAATCAATGTGCATTCTCTGCATTCTTATCACAAGTTGAACCAAAGAATGCTAAGGAAGCCATAGTTGATGAAAACTGGTTAATGGCAATGCAAGAGGAACTTCAACAATTTGAACGATGCCAAGTTTGGGAATTAATGCCTCTTCCTAAAGACGTCAGTATTATTGGAACAAAATGGGTGTTTAAAAACAAGCGTGATGAGCATGGGACCATCATTCGTAACAAAGCAAGGCTAGTAGCTCAGGGCTACAATCAACAAGAAGGAATCGATTATGAAGAAACATATGCTCCAGTTGCAAGATTAGAATCTATTCGGATCTTGTTAGCATTTGCATGTTACAAGAAGTTCAAGCTTTATCAAATGGATGTAAAGAGTGCGTTTCTTAATGGATATATCAATGAAGAAGTCTATGTCAAACAACCTCCTGGTTTTGAACATGAGAAATACCCAAATCATGTTTTTAAGCTAAAGAAAGCTCTTTATGGTCTCAAAAAAGCTCCAAGAGCGTGGTACGAAAGGTTGAGTAAGTATCTTATTTCAAGTGGTTTTACTAGAGGTAAAATAGATTCTACATTATTTATTAAGCATGAAAAACAAGAAATAATTATTGTTCAAATATATGTAGATGACATAATATTTGGTGCTACTAACGATTTTCTTTGTGAGTGGTTTTCAAAGTGTATGCATAAGGAATTTGATATGAGCTTAATGGGAGAGTTAAATTACTTTTTGGGACTCCAAATCAAGCAAACAAAGGAAGGGATCCTTATTCATCAATCCAAGTATACAAAAGAACTACTCAAAAGATTTGGTTATGAAGAAGTGAATTCAAAGGCTACACCAATGAGTACATCAATCAAGCTTACATCAGATGATAAAGGTATAGATGTAGAGTTAACCAAATATCGAGGTATGATTGGATCTTTATTATATTTAACTGCATCTAGGCCTGATATAATGTACAGTGTATGCTTATGTGCTCGGTTTCAAGCAAAACCCAAAGAATCCCACTTACTAGCTGTTAAAAGAATTTTTAAATATTTAAGTGGTACTATAAATTTAGGGTTGTTTTATCCAATTTGTAATCATTTTGAACTAATGGGTTATTCAGATGCTGATTATGCAGGATTTCAAGTTGATAGAAAAAGTACAAGTGGTGCTTGTACATTCTTGGGTCAAAGTCTTGTTTCATGGCATAGTAAAAAGCAAACTTCAGTTGCTTTATCAACCACTGAGGGTGAATATTTAGCTGCAGGAAGTTGTTGCTCTCAAATATTATGGATGAGACAAACTTTATGTGATTTTGATATTATATGCAATAATGTGCCTATTTATTGTGATAATTCGAGTGCTATTAACATATCAAAAAATCCTGTTTTACATTCACGTACAAAACATATAGAAGTTCGGCATCATTTCTTAAGGGATAATGTTTCAAAAGGGTTAGTTAAATTAATGTTTATTCCTACAGAGAAACAGTTAGCTGATATCTTTACTAAACCTTTAGGTGAGGAAAGGTTTTGTATGTTAAGAAGAGAACTTGGTATGTGCATGGTATAATTATAATTCATGTACTTGAAGTTTTATGTGATTTAGTTTATAATATATTCTCTGCATGTTATCTGAGATATGTATCTGTTCATTCGTATTTATCCGCTCAAACAGCTTTCTAGATACATGTTTCCTTTTATGATCCTTTTCGTCCGCCGGATATTATTTATTACCTTGAAAAACGGAACGATGGTAGTCAAACAGTTTTCTGAATTTGAAAAGACACACGTCTTTCGGTGTCAGTTTTCTTTTTGACTCCTACTTCATGTATACTTGTGTTTTCTGTCTTCATCATAAATCAAATCTCTTAAACTTCATCTCTCACCAAAACTCTTCATCTTTCTTCAAATCCTTTAAAGTCATGAAAAACAGGGCTAGCAAACGATCAACTGAGAAATCTAACGTTGGCGGATCCTCTTTAAAGCACGCTACACGAACAAAGATGAAAGCAAGGCGGGTTTCGAAGAAATCATCAATACATGTGTCATCGGAAGGCACACTGTTTTCAGACGATTCAGATTCGAGTTTTTCGTTTCTAAGGACATCTGAAGTAGATCCATCTCATCAGAAGATGAAGGAACCAATGCGTGACGAAAACTTGTCTTCTCAGCTAGAGAATCCCTCAAATCTGGTAAATCAATTTTCTTCTTCTATCGATATGCCAGACAACTTTTTCAGAGGACATAGTTTTGAAATCCGTTTTAAAAATTCCATTGCTACAAAGCAATTTGTGTACGAAAAAACTCTGGATTTATTCTATTTCAAACACTCTGTTTTGCAAACACTTTTTAATTCTTGCGAAATTTCATCTATGTTGTTTCCACCTACTATCGCTTATCCCAGATTAGTTCAACAATTTTATACTAATCTAGAATGCAATGGGGATTGCTTTACTACTTATGTTAAGGGAAAATCTTTATTTTTCACTGCTATCGATTTTGGTAATATTTTGGGAATTTCTTCTACCGGACCTTGTCCTTTTACTTTAAAAGGTGCTGCTACAATTCCTTTTTCTCCAATAGAACAATTGCGTGTTGTTATGGGTGATCAGTCTTTATCAACATTGTTTACTCCTAAGACTGTGGATGTTTGCCCAACTGCTTGTGTGCTTCATAAATTGGTTAGGTACAATTTGTTTCCACGGCTTGGTGGTGGATCAGATTTTACGTATCAAGATATGGTGGTAGTTGCTATGATTTTAAAAAGTGTTTCTTTCAATTTGTCTCAAATGATGTTGTTGTACATACAGAGCTGTATTCGTCAATCTAAAAAATGTTTACCTTACAGCAAATTTTTGACAAAGATTTTTCAACATTTTAAAATCTCTTTTGATGACGAAATCTCGGTTTCAAGTAATGAATTTATAGATACTTCCAACTTGAAACAATCTCATATCACTTTTCTTGCTGGAGAGTTTGTTCGTCTTATACATGATCCTCCTACCAATCCTTCAATTTCTCCGACTCCTGATTACTCTTCCTCTTCTTCACCAAAAATTCAAGGTTCTGACATTATGAATGTTTTGACTGAAATTTTGCAAAATCAAACTTCCATGAAAACTGATTTAGCTGACATTAAGACTCGACTTGCAATTCTTGAAAAAGGGAAACTGCCAATTAATGCACCAGAGATTAATAAACTTTATCATCGCGTTGAAGATGAGTTTATTGATCTTCAGGCAGGTTTTGAATTACAAACCATGGCTATGGTTGAAGCCCTGCAACGTAAATTTAATCGAAATACCTGTCAGTTGAGTCAGGAACTAAAGTTTGTCAGTTATCAGCTCGGGGAGTTTGCCAACTTTATGGCAACACGGTTTAACGATGTTGGACGAAAATTACATTTTCCATCTTTGCAGTCACCTATTCCTGAATGGCCAATGTGTAATTGGCTAGCCGAATTCAAGGGTGATTTTCTCGACATGCCTCTTCCTCCATCAACTTTTATTCCAAGACCGACTCGTTTTGCCGATGATCTTTCTGAGGAAGAACGACTTCATCGGAATCGTCATCGTCCTTATTTCACTAAACGGGCTGAAACCAGTGCTCATATTGAGGAACTTGACTAATTGTTTTCGCTGATGACAAAGGGGGAGAGACAACTTGAGAAGGAGAAGGAGACAACACTGACTGCTGAGCTGAATGAAGATGTATTTTATGTTCATGTTTTCAGACTAATTTTATTTGTGTGTTTGTTATAGACTATGGTTGTTTATGGTTGCCTCTGTTGGATAATTCGGTTTGTTGGATTTTAATGGTTTAATATATGCATGGATTAAGGGGGAATTAATATTTGTTGTCATCATCAAAAAGGGGGAGAATGTTGACTTTGTCATATTCTAAACCTAATGTTTTGATGATGATTTGTTATGGATACTAAATTCTTTATTGTGAATTTCAGGGAATACTTGTTGAAGTGTTCAAGAAGACTGAAGAATGGTTTTGAAGTTTTGAAGCTTTAAGAATTTAATGTAAGGTCATTACAAATATTTAATTTTTCAATTTAAGGCTCTAGGACATCTTACGTGCATATCATAAACTGGTTTTAATACTAACGAATATTCATGTTTATTTTATGGGTTAGTATGAATAATGTTGTCCAAATATTGAAATAGATATCAGTGGATATAACTTTGTACTTCGTGCGCCATATTTTAAAAAAAGGACAAATATCGATATTAGTGTATGTGATAATGATGATATCTACTAAAAGGGGTAATGATTACTTGTTACAGATATGCTTAATATTTTGAATAAACCGTGTATGGGTACAATTTATCTTTCCAAGTAACAGATATTGTTAAGATATGTTTTGACCGGATATTCTTATCCAAATGTCACGGTAACATTGTTGAGATATATTTTGATTAGATATTGTTATTCAAAAGCCACGGTCATATTGTTGAGATATGTTCTGACCGGATATTGTGCTAACAAATTTTATCTCTTTATGAGATAAGGTTTCTGAAGAACGGAATTGGTATCTCTCTAAGCTGTAACGGTATTATTTTATATGGCTATAAATTGCATATGGATTTTTATCTACCGAAATATGATTTAACAGAACACTGATTACATATTGAAAAAATTCATTTTTGTGCAAACTGCTCTTTGGGCTATTGGAAATTCTGATCAAGCATATTTCTGTGAGGTTTTAATTTGGTAATATCTTTTTATTATTAATTGATCATTGCATACATTAGCTGAGCCTTATATTGTTAAATTATTTATTTGCTTTGATCACTAGACCTCTAAATTTGTATCTATCTGATCTTTGTTTATTTAGACTAAGTGTTTGTCTAAAGGAATTGAATCCAAGTGTGGATTAAAAAATTGTCTTACAAACAGAGTTAAGGAAGCAAAGGTGCTTGAGGAGTGCATAGGTGCACAAGGAGCAAAAGTGCTCAAGAGAATTTAAGAATTCATTTAATCTGTTTTGTAAAAGGTGTCACTTTGTAATTGTGAGAAATATATATAAAGTGAGTCTCCAATACTAGTTGGTATTGGACGTGGAGTAGGCTATTATTATAGAGGGTAATAGCTGAACCACGTAAAAATCTTGGTGTTGATTTTATAACTTGTTATTTCTTTTCACACTAGATAATCGTTATCTCAAACAATAAAATCTAAAATATTCACAGATAATTTATTTACACCGAGTATTTTCCTCAAGTGATATTTTCAGCCAAGAAATTTTCATTGATTTAAAAGAAAGTTTTTAATTCAGTAGACCATATTAATACAGTAAGCTGTATTCATTAAAACAGTAAACTGAATTGAGAAAAACAGAAAAGTTTTTCATAGTTTGTTCTCACACTTATTCAACCCCCCTTCTAAGTGTGCCTTATCTAAATTTCAATAATGAAATTAGTTTAGGGTTTAGGATGTTACCTTGGTTGTTATCTACATCTTACACGACTTATATTACTGCCTTTGAAAGATCTAGTGTTAAATAGGTTTATCTTTGAATTACTATAGCACATAGAAATTCATATATAATTATCATATCGACTATCACTTAAGCACACAACTTCTTATTTAACCACAGCTTTCAAAACAATATTATCACCCATGGATAATATTTTAAGTTCCAACTAATATTATAAAACAACTAATAATATCAAATTTATTAACTGATGATATTAATGGTTAAAAACATCTTAATCGGTGACTAATATTATTAATCATTTAATAATATTAAATCTCTTATCATTATTATGAATCAATTAATAATTTATTACATCCCTTAGTAACTTTTAAAGATCTAAAATAATTTAAAGTAAATTGTTTAATCCCTTTATTATTTTCTTAATTCTTTCACTTTATTAATTTAATATTAATTAAATAAATAATTAAGTTTGATTAACCTTAACAGTTATTTATCATTACATAAACATTTATCTTTATTAACCTCGTTTCTCTTTAATTATTATTTAATATCATTTAAATAATAATTAATTAATTAATTTTTCTATCATTTAATATTAATTAAATAATAAATAATTATTTTATTAACTTTATCACCATTTAATCATTATTTAATATCATTTAAATAATAATTAATTAACTAATTAATTATCCCTATTTATTATTTAATATTAATTAAATAATAAATAATTATTTTATTAACTTTATAGTTTCCTTTATTTACTATTTAATAGTAAATAATTAGTTATTATCTATATTTACCTTTATTATTATTTAATATCCATTAAATAATAATTAATAATATTAGTGGCTTTAATTTACATTATTTGTTATTTAATATTCTTTAAATAATAAATAATTACTTAACTTGGGTCCCAAATTAATTATATTAAGTTTTAAACATTTTGACCCATTTTGACTTAAACCGCTCCGATCAGACCCGTTTGACCCGGCTCGAACTAATCCGATTGTTAAAATATTACTGTTTAGTAAAATGAACTAGGGCCCCAACCCTAGTTGGTAGTGTAAAAGTAGGGCCCCGACCCTAGTGCTGCAGAATCATTTTTTTTTTTTTTATGATTTTTTCAACTTTGCTACTTTGATTCAAACTTATATAAAATAAAATGTACACATCCAAATGACTCCAAATTTATTTTGTTAGCTTTGTAACTTGATGTTCTATAATATTTTATGGTTCGATCGCATTCTTGAACACGTTTTTGACATAAAATTAGGATCGATCGACTAGAGTACCAAAAATGACACATTTTGGAATAATGTCCATAACATGCTCATTTTATCACCTTTTTGGATGATTCAAGTTGGGGTATTTTTATAACCTCTAGAGCTATAAAAAAAAGACATAGAAATCATAAAAATAACAACCACCACTTACAACACAACACATCAAACCACCAAATCAAGCTAAGGTTTTTACCGGAAAGTGTTTATATGCACTTTTTTTATACCAAATCACATAACAAACATATCAAAACATATGTTAAGCATGTTTAATCATATATCTTCATATATTTTATAGATCTAACATTATAGGTTCATAAAATAAACTTTGAACCATTAGAAACATATTTTGGCCATCAAAATAACTTTAAGCATACAAGACACAAAGATTTAAATGAAAGCTAGGGTTTTAAACACTTTTAAACCTTTTAGTTGCTTTATTTCTTGTTGCTAGAAAATTAAGGAGGCTTGGATGATCCACCTTGATAACCTCCTTGATAATCTAGGGCTTCCTCTTTGTTTCTTTAACTTTCTATTTTTTTCAAGCTTTTCTACTAATCTTCTCTTGTTCTCAACTTTCTCTTTGACACTTAGAATATCAAATGACCAATGAAATAATATGTGATAGGAGTGTAGTATATGATTTCTATTACTTGAAATGTATACTTACACTTTGTGTAAATATATACATCAATCATCCATCACCATAGGCCTACTAGCTTGTCTTGCCTTTACCAATGCTCCCAAGCTTCCTAGGGAAGCTAAATGAGCTCTCCCAAATGTCCATGTAGCTGCCGGCAATATGGTCCCACAATGCTCCAAGATTTATTTATTTTTCCTTTTCTTTTAATAGCAAAAAGAATATATATAAATTGATACATATACATATATTTACTAATACATGTATGCTTGGGCTAATGTGTGGACTTCTAGCAATTAATTCTTTGGACTTCTCTAACTTTCATATCGGGCTTCAATTAATTTAATGATTGGGCCTTAGATTAAGTCCAACATTTAGGCTAGTAATTTAACTTGATTGGATTATCAATTAAATCACATTATACTTAATTAATAATATGAATTAATTATTCCACATTAGGATTATCATTTAATAATTCATGGACTAACATTATTAAATGTCTCACTTGGATTAATTATATAATCCAATTAGACTTGCTAAATATAAAATTGAATGGACTATTACTTAGAGTTTCTAACTTTTCGACCATCAATATTAAAATCTTAGGTTGGTCCATTAGTTTTAAAATAACCAACCAAGTGAACTTCCTTTAATAAAACCCTTGCACACATAGATATGATTACACATGAATGCACTATATTAAACAAAAATTTAATTCACTTCATTGATAAATATTTCCTTAAATATATTTATAATGAGACGTAATATTCGCAGTCATTACAAGTACTAACAACTTCATAAAATCACGCCATGTATTAACAAAAAGATTTACAAAAAAATTATTATCATAAAAGAGATCGAAAATAGCTACGGTAAATAAACTAACAAACAACTCAAACTGATGTACCGAAGACCATCTCACAAAGAGATATAACTTCTAAAGCCGAAGCCGAACCTCGGAGGCAAGCCAAGGGAATCTGAAGCTATAAGCACTTGCCATTTTTGTATCGATCCATTGCTTTCATGTATTTTAGTGCGATCAATGCACTATTCTTCGATAAGTCAGCATCATCAAACTCGGATCCTCCTGCCTTAAGAATATAATCAAATACTTTCTTCATTCCAAATTAAATGCGCAATTTTAAATTTTTAAAGTTAAATTGACTATTTTTAGAATTAATAATTAAACATATATAAGTATATTTTTTTAAATTATAAAAGTTAGAATTAGTGGTAAATTGTATATACTTTCTTTTGGTTATAATCTCTTTACCTATATTTTGGAAAAATTGGTACAAAAAATAAATTTAAAAATTATTAGTTTGATTTTAAAAAGTCAAAGCTGAGGATTTAATTTGGGATAGAGAAAGTATAAGTTTTTTATTGATGCAGGAAGATTTAAGTCCAACGATGTCGACTTGTCGGATAGTGCATTAATGGCATTAAATTATCTAGAGTTAAGGGATCAGTGCAAGCATGGCAAGCGTAACTGAGTTTAGCTTCTTAGGATTTCTTTGGGATCTGCCTTGGGCAGATATAATGGCTTCAGATCCCTTGTTAGGAGTTTGGCTTCGGATATTCCTTTGAGTCTAACTTCGGACACTCTTGCCTTCAAGCGTCTTTATTACTCTTAGTTATTTTCATTGGTTTGTTTTTCTTTTATGATAATAGTCTACTTTTGGCACGTGGGTCTGAGTCCTTTTCATAGTAATGATTTTATAAATCTTTTTCTGTTATTACGTAGCATAATTCTAAGAGTTGTTAGTACTCATGTACTATAGTTGTAAGGAATGTGGTGTGATTATAGGACCAACTACGTGGCATATGTTTAAGAAGGTGTCAGCGTTTGTTATATAGTACTTGTAGGGTTTCCTTTCTTGCTGCACAAGATACTCTAGTTATATAACCTGACTTGTGGGTTAATTGAAGGAGCTTTTGGTTTTGATAATATTAAATTTGAGAACTAGATAATTTTCTCTGTCTTTTTTTTGGGCCAATCTCTTGCCTTCTTTTCCTATGAATTTATCTGCTTACCTAGCCCGTAGGAAAATTACTATCTCGTCCCAGCTTTAGTTTAGTATCAAAGAATCAAGCACCTCCCTAGGGTTAGTGCTCATCAGTTTAAGTGGCTGACGGTCATGGTCGTGGCCGTTGCGGACAAGTTCTGGCTAAGGAAGTCCCGCACCGTGATCATAACGTTCAGGATGTGGTGATTGAGAATAATAGAGAAAAGTTACAAAGTTAACTGGCATCTAACAGTGCAGGATCTTGGTCGTAGTGTATAGGTTTCAACTGAGGAAATACCGCACCTTGATCATGATGAGGAGGATTATTACTCCAAGTCCAGTTTCCACAATTCTTATCACAATAAAGATTAGTTTTGAGAACGACGTGGTGGAGATGATCATCGTCGTGATCTGGGTTTCAAGGTGGAGCTACTAGAGTTTTCTGGTACGCCACAAACTAAATGATTCATTGATTGGGTGAATGAAGTGGAGCGTATTTTTAAATACAATAAGGTTCCAAATAATATCAATGTGAAACTAGCTGCCATTAAACTCAAGGGAAGAGCATCTTTTTGGTGGGAGCAGTTGAGACGCTCATGAAAGAGGTAAGCAAATCTAAAATCACGGGTGGGGGGAAGATGCTCCATGACTGATTTTAATGATAATAGCTCGGATTATTGTTTAGCTGCCACTGCTGATTGTAACTTGCCACGTACTGGACTAATTCTACATTAATTGGACATTGATGAATAGGATGATTTCCATTACATAAGTAACAAATAACTTTTATATTCTAAGCAGAATGCATCCCAATGCGATAATTTTCTTCATCAGTGTTGCAACATGTTCATCAAATTTATTCCTAAGTGCTGCAACTTACATAGTAACTGTATCCATTTCATAAATTTCAACCGCCCTTGGCTGAGTCATCCTTACAGTAGGCCACTGATATTTATTTCCTGTCATGGTTTCCAATAATTCATACACCTCGTCAAAGTTCTTTGCCTTTAAAGCTCCACCCACGGTAGCATCTATACTAGTCCAAGTAGCACTAAACAACCCGTTGTAGAACATTTGCATTTACAACCATTTAGGAATATCATGATGTGGGCATCTCCACAATAAATTCTTAAAACGCTCCCACGCTTCATACAAAGACTCGGAATCAAATTGCATGAAAGAAGTTATGTCGTTCCTCATCTTTGTAGTCTTAGCCGGAGGAAATAACTTTGCCAGAAACTTTTGAGCCAAGTCATTCCAAGTAGTGATAGAACCCAGTGGCAGTGAGTGTAACTAACTCTTCGTCTTGTCCTGAAGTGTGAATGGAAACAAGTAAAGTCTAACAACATCATCCGAGACTCCATTATACTTGACAGTGTCACATATCTCTAAAAAGCTCATCCGATGATCATTCGGATCGTCGTTAGGCAAACCTTCAAACTGCACTAAATTCTAGATCATCTGAATTATGCTCGGCTTGGATTTCATCGACTTGCGGCATCGCATAATCTCGCAGTAATTTTTGATCCCCATTCACCATGGTACCTCAAAAGGAAGTAAAAGAAAATCATAAATTAAAAACAAAAAAAAGACATTTAAATTAAAACTAATTTGATTAAAATAATTAATTCCCCAACAACGACATCAAAAACTTATTTGCCTATTTTTAACTAGGAGATACACACAAGTATACGCGATTGACTAGTAATATAATGGCAAGAAGAGTACCGTTTCCACAGAGAATTAAATAATAATAATAATAATAATAATAATAATAATAATAATACCTAGTACTAATTTTATATCAAATTAATTTTATTTAAACAATTGAATTGAACTTTAAATTTAAACTATTTAAAATTAATAACTAAATTAAGTTAAAGACAAGGATGAAATCAGATTTTAAAACTTAAGATTATAATTTCGCTCAATATTTTATTTAAATCTCTTCACTCCCTTTTTAATTAATTAATTATATAGAATTTTTAACCGAGAATTTTTTTTAGTATATATACACATTTCTCAATGACATATAAACAAATCCCTCCTAAATCTGACACAAAGCAACAAAATTGAAAGGAACATCTTAGCTAAATAAATCGTTATATCTTTATGTGAATTAAATTAATAAGAATTGTAAGATCAGATTTTTTTCATTGGCTACAGATGGCATATAGGTATATATTTATCCTATACACAAATTATGATCTCATCCCATGCAGAATACACAAACATACGTTATCATATTCATATCTAAATTTATAATTTATATCTCAATTTCATATAAATTATCACAATAATTATCTACAATTAATTAACACATTAACGCCCACAGATATTTAGCACAAAAATATCTAGATCTAAATCAATAATCTATTCGTTAACTTCATATAGATTATTAGATTAATTATTATAGCTAATTATTACTTAAATGTACAAAATATGGTGAACAATTCATATATAATCAACTATAATTAAAAGATAAGAGAATTAATTTAAACTACATATTAGCTTCCATTGCAATCTTAATTAAACGTCTAGTTCATAACTAAAGAAAAAAACACATTCATAATATTAGAAATCATCATCCCAAGAATTACAATAATTAAACGAAAAGAGTTAGTGGATAAAAGATATTATTCTTGAAGCGCGATCTCCAATTTTTTCTTTAATCTTGAATCCTTACATGAATCCTCATTTAGATCTGATAAAAACCTTAATTTTTTATTCTCCCCTCTAAAATATATGTTTTGACATGTACTTAAAGCTTACATATCAAATCCCTAACATATGTGGAGAAACAAATCTCATTTGGAGTCAAAAACATGTAAAAACACGTCAAAACTTGGTATGGCCAACATCCAGCGTTGCAATGCCACTTCTATAAAGGATTTTGGTGATGTAGCGCCATATAAAATCTGACATTCTGATGAAATGGTGCGGCGGCACCGAAAATACACTAGGACATGGCACGGCAGCTCCAGGCTATTTTCTACTTTGACATCTGTTGGAAACATGGCCATAACATTCTCATCGAAACTCAGATTGAGATAATTCAATAAGTTCCGAAAAGCTAAGAAGTAGATCTATAACTTTTATGTTTTAGGATTTGAGAAATTTGGGATGGATCAAGGTATGAATTGGGCTTCAAGTGGATGTATGCCAAAGACAAGCTAAAAATTCAAACATTGCAACTCCAAGGTTTGATCCACCAAGCCCTTGTTTCAATTCATACAAAACAAAGTAAAAACTATAAAAATAACATAAAACACTTAAAGATGCACAAATTATCAAGGTTAAAGGTACTCAATAAATAGGTATAAAATCTACTCATCACTGGCAACGGGTACTTACTCTTGATCATTACTTTGTTCAACTCTTGATAGTCTATACAAAGTCTCAATGATCCGTCCTTCTTCTTAACAAATAACACTAGTGCTCCCCACAGAGACACAATCGGTTGGATATACTTCTTATCCAGTAACTCTTGTAATTGAATCATTAACTTATTCATCTCAATTGGAGCCATTTTGTAAGGGGCCTTCGAAATCGGCGCTGTACCTGGTACTACATCTATGACAAACTCGATCTCTCTATCTAGCGACTAACCTGGCAACTCTTCTGGAAATACGTCCGTATATTCTTTTACTACAAGTATTTGTCCCTATTCTTTGGGTATCAACAATGTGGGCCAAATAACCTACACATCATTTTCTTAGCAACTTATTGGCGTGCATCATCGTCAGACAACAAGACTGTATAAGCGATTTTTGTCCCCTAGGTGATTCTTTCCACAGTTACTGCATGTTTTTACCTTCTTCTTTGACTATCCCTGCTTGCTTCCCGTGTTGTTGTTGTTGTTGTTGTTGTTGTTTCATTTTCTCTTATTGGTGTTGCTTTCTCTGCTATTGCCTTCTTTGTTTCCTCCATCACTCTTTTTGTTTTTCTTCTCCTGATTGTACTTCGATAATGCCTCATTTCCTCCCTCTATGATTATTGTCTTTTCCAACATTACAGCGAATGAATTGATTTGAAACATAGAAACCTTGCTATAGAATTAAGGCTTCAGTCCCTGCTCAAACCTTCTCGCTTTTCTTTCTTCAGTGTCCACCTGATGTGTAGCAAATCTCCCAAGTTCGTTGAACTTCACTATATACTCAGGTACCATCATGTTTCCCTATTTTAACTTCAGAAACTACACCTTCATCCTGTTCTGCCTAGTACAAGGAAAGTAAGCCTCAAAGAATAATTTCTTGAATCTCTCCCATGGCACCACTCCCTCCCCCACTTTGTTCTAATTGGCCTCCCACCAATAGTTAGCCTCTTCTTTCATCATAAACGTAGCAAAAACGGTCTTTCGCTCTTCTGTCACCCTAGCTATTACGAACACTTTCTTCATCTCTTTAACCCAAGTTTGAGCGGTCGGTAGTCCCCTTAAATTCCAGGGGTCCTACGGCTTTGAAATCTTTAAAATTTACTAAGTGAGTTGCCATAAAGTTTGGGTTTTCCGCCATTAAGTTTCTACCTTTCATAGCGCCTACTAGGGGGTCTACGAATCGCTGCATGGGATCCACTTGATCCCTATCATCATTTACTGACTCTTCTTGCGTTTGTTGGGTTTGTTGTCTCCTTCGAGGCGGCATTTTCTATTTAATAAAACTTTTATTATTACCTCATCCTTTATTATTATTATATTATCATTAAAGCACTAAATTAATGCAATAATTTAATCATTACAAGGCACATAAATATAAACGTATTTATATTCATATGCAACTGGCTAGTGCGTAACACTTTATATCATGTTGCATACTACTATAAACATCTTCTATACCGCTAAAACTTCAAAAGTTGAAATTTATAAAAACATATCCCATACTTACTATTAGAGTTGGGATTTATATGCGCACACATTTATTTTTTTAAACATAAGTAGATAACATCACCTCTACCTACTAGGCAAATTATCCGGGCATACTACGCGTTAGTGCGTCGTCATACTCCTTGTTACCAAAGTAAATTATCAACTGCCGACTCATGTTACATTAGGTCTAACTCTCTTTTGCTGAGTATCTATACACCATATCCCTCTGTCGCCCAAAGGTTGTCCTAAAGGCATAGTTCATCGAGTCCATCTTCCCCCTCTTGGCTCTCACTTCTCCCTCCAACTCATCCACTTAGTTCGCGACCTTAACACAAGCTCCCTTAACTCAAATTCTATCAGCAATCTCTTAATTTCGATAAGTTTCTATGTCCTCCTTTTCTGTTTACAGGTCTGTTATTTTATGCTCTGCCTCATGATGCTTACCACAAAGCTCCGCATTCCTAGCAACCAGGTGATGTACCACAGTTTCATACTGGGCTAATGCTTCTTATTGCTCATGTTACTGCTTCACTAACTCTCGTACCCTATCCTCCAACTCTATGTTTAGGTCCATCAAATCCCTTAATAGGTCATCCTCGAATAGTGCCTAAGCGTAAGGTGCCCCATCAGAGTTATCTTCCCTCTCTTCCTCCGCCTCAGCTAGTTCGTCTTCCTCAGGCTCGGGATCCTCCTCAAGATCTATCTCAGGCTCAAACTTCTCTTCCACAGGTGTAATTACCTGAATAGGCTCAGCTACCAAGGCCCTTCCCATTACTACATGTATGTCACAGGCCTCCTCCTCTCTAACCTGACTGGACTCTCCAATCTCGGGCATCCTACAACTACATACACGAAATTTAATCAGTATCATGTAATAGAATATATCTATAACGTTAACTAGTAAAATAATTATTTATCTATCGCTTCTTTTTGATGATTTTCCACAATTCATTCCTAAAACTCTATACAAGTCATTTAATCACTATCTTCATTCTTTCTCTAAGGTTATATTCCTAAGGTACTCCCACTTAGGGTTTATAACTTATCAGCTCTGATATCAACCTGTGATGCCCTTATATTCAGGTTACCTTTAACCTCAGGTATGGTACTCACGGTACTGCTCAACACAACCATAAATATGCATTTCATAACTTAAATACAATATTCTTACAAAAAAAGACTTACACTAGTTCTAGGTTACTTAAACCTTTACGAATTATAAAATATAACAATATCAAGTCATATGACATCATTACTACCAAAAAAAGGGTAATACATAAACTTAACAACTTCTAATCATTGCCTTTCCTTTTCCCTTATCTTAACTGGATCCTCCAACCTTCTCAAGTTTAGCTTCAATATTATGTTTAAGCAAGAGTAAGCAATTACTTTGCTCCGCAAGTATAGAACAATTTAAGGCATAATATCTCATGAATGGAATAATCGTTTTCGAATAACCTTCAACAATTGTACAATAATTATGAAGAAACTTGAACAAATAGAAACAACAACTTTCTTTGATTTAGAATCCTTAATTTTTTTTGCTAAAAGGTCATAAGACACTGAACTCATCAAGAACATTAACAATCATAAAGACTGATAATATCCGCAAGGTCATATGACCATAAACTCTTCAAAAATATTAACAATGACAAAGACTGATAATATTTGAGATGTGTACTTTAGGGGATCAGTCTATCATGCTTTATATTGTGCATAATATAAGCATCTAAAAACACTTAAGCATCAATCGAAATCATATGCCCAATTCTCAACTTTTTTCTGTACTATTAGGGTTGTTCATCTCAGCTTTATAATATAGGATTCTGCACCAAAATAATTTAGTTTGAAATAGCTTTAAAAGAATTATCATGAATTCAATATCTTATATTCAAGGTCTAGATAAAACAAATGAAATAGACTTACATTATCAAAATAGTTCATACATAACGAACTTTAAAACTTTAAGCAGCTAAATGATTGAACAACTTTCAAAAGCACATAAGTGTGAACATGGCATACAATTATAAATTAAATAACTTTAACAATAAGTTCAGATAGAATACTTGTCTGATTCGTTGATTATAGTTAACCTTACTTTATCGCTTCTCATACAGCCTACATTTTTTAATAAGTTGGTCTATTAATTAGTCACTTACGGACCCCACACATATTGGTTTAATTTAATTACATAATTGTCTTTATACATTGTATAATGTCTATACAACATAATCGGGACCCCCAAAAATAAATTTTCATTTTTGAAAACTCGACTTGACCATGACCCGACCTGGCCCGATCCGACATTTACCTGACCCGGGCCGATCCGACATAGACCCGACCCGGCGCTGCCGCGCCAAGTCTACAAAAACAAAAAAAACTGACCTGGCGCTACCGTGCCAAGTTTATATACTGGAACCGACGTGACCGCGCCACACCTCCAGAACTTTAAAATTTTCCAACTTCTATATTTTCCCCTCTTTGACACAAATGTTCATAACTTACTCAAAAACACAAAATCTTACACTTTTAAAAAATATTTTCAATGATAAAACGATGTTCGATATCACTACAACACTTTGGGTTTTTTCAAAAACGACATGATTTACATTAATAATAACTATGAACTCATCTTAACTCCTTTTTTGTTTGTTCCAAAAGAGGTTATCTTTATAACTCATAGATCTATAACATACACTTATGGATCTTTGAAAATATTCAACCATATTAAGTTATTTTCTTTGAAAAACACAATATTCACAACTAGAGTTTTTTTAAGTTTAAGCGCCATCTTATGATTTCTTAGCTTTTTGTGTATAAAAATGTAATCTAAACACATTTTCACCATCAACAACACCTTATCTCTTCGGATCCACCATGATTCATCATCACAACACAAAACTCCCACAATAACCATACAAACTACTATAAACACAAAGTTAAACTAAAATTTAGGTATACGAAACTTTTAAACCTTCTTGAGACTCTTCTTCTCCTTGCTAAACTAGCTTGCTCCACCTTTCCCACCTTGATACTCAAAATTTTTTAACTCTCTAGATGTTTCTCTCAAACTCTTTTCTCTCAAGCGTTCTTATTTTCTCTCTTCCTTCTCTCTATAAGAGCTCTCACTCTAACTCTTTAATCTTTTTATAAATGGAAAGCAATACCAAAGTCCTACAAAGGTTAAAGGTTTGGGGTCTAACTCTCTTCCTTTTCTCTTGTTATGTATACATGTATACATATATCTCCACCAACCACTCTTGTAAGATCAATTCATAGCCCCTAAACTAACCCTCTATAACTCTTACACAAGCCTAACAAGTCCCCTCTTTGTTCCCCCCATTGGGGCTACCAAAAGCACACAAGTCTTCCTCAAAACCTCCCCCATTAGGGCTGCCAAATCTGAGCATGGGGGCTGCCAAAAATGGCCCTCAAAGTCCTCCCAAAATTCAATTTTTTCCTTTTTCTTTTAATTCCATACTTACACACACATATGTATATGCCATTTCTCCCAACACATGCCTTTTGGTTAAGGCTTCTAATTAAATTAATCATTGGCCTTCCCTTCAATTAAGGTTGGACTTGGATTTTTGGAACAACTTAATTCTCTACAACACATGACACGCTTAAATTTAGGTTTGTTTCATTCAAAATATTAGGCTTTAAAACCCTAACCACAAGGCTTGGATCAACAATTTAGTTGGACCTCCTACATTACTAAACACAAGGCTAACAATTAGCTTGGTTGTATAATTAACTTGGGCTTTGTTTTGTTTGTCACACAATCCTATGTAAGACTCCGACTTTTATGAAATACAAATCTAATTTTTTTATATATATTTTCTTCTAAAATAAAAAATGGATAAATTGACAAAAGTTAAAGTTTAAAAAAATATTTTTTGCAAATTTTATCTTATCGGAGAATATTCGTTTTGTCAGAAAATATTCGTACGTCGACACCGAAATAACCAAACATTGGTGGACCCCACAACGAAATATTGTCGGATATAGAAAACGACATAAATAACATTTTTAAATAAAAATGGTTAACGGTACTATCACTTTTAATTGTTAAAATACCAGTGGCAAAAGAATATTAGAACACGATATTACACTGTAACATACGGTATTGCACAGTAGCACATGGTATTGCACAATGTATCATATTATTGAACTGATAAAGTGGTTATTGTACAATATTGACTTTACTGAATCAATAATTGTCACATGCACAATAATTCATATTATTGAACTGATAATTGTCATAATAGTATGTGCACAGTAATTCACATTACTGCATAATAATTCATATTATTGAATCAATAATTTTCATTACACAGTAACATGTTTTTCCTTTTATTTATTTTATGCATTATTGTTATCATTATTATGATGTTGATTTAACTATTGTACTCCATTATTAGTTGGTATTTTTGCTTGTATTGTGAGTATCTAACTCAAAAACCAACTACACTGCATTTACAACAATTGATTATAATAATGAATAATTGATAAATTATTGTTGAATAATTAAATTTATAAAATTATTTATTTTATATATTTTATATAAAGTTAATTGCTTTATATATAAAGTTAATTGATTTATATAAAGTTAATTATTTTATATATAAAGTTAATTATTTTATATATAAAGTTAATTGATTTATATAAAGTTAATTGTTTTATATACAAAGTTAGTTGCTTTATATTTTGAAGTTTATTATACTTTATTCTGCATATTACACAAATTTTAACTATCAAATTATTTTTGTTGATTTCATACGAATTAGTATACACCGTAAAATTTATATGTGGTAGTTACTAATTAAATTATAAATATATAGATTGATCAACTTTATTTAAATCAATATTCACTCATGTGTTAAGGTAATGGATATTATTTTTTTCTCTTAAACTTACTTTAGTAAGTACTATTCGGTAAAAATTTTGAAATAATTATATGTTCTTTAATAGTTTGTGCTTTATTTAATATCATTTCATGTGAACCTTCCTATTAACTTGAATCTTTCTATTGAACTTCAACCGTTATTTTTAATTATGGATCTTGAATATCATTGTTGAATTTGAGTCCACATCATGTTGATAATTTAGACATTATTTAACTCTGAACAAAGTATTATGTTATTTTATTCATCATTTATATCTCTGTTGTCATTCTAATCATCAAGAATCAAGTTGTTGTGAATATTTGTGGCCTCGGATACAGATGATAGGATAAAGGCTATATAATGGTGGTGAATGTTCTCTTTGGCCTGGGGCAAAGAAGAACTATTGTTGGTATGATCATGACCAGTGGTGTTTCAAATGATAAAAGTTGATGATGTTTCTCTGAAAAATAGAAGTTAGTGGACATTATAGTCTACATGATTCTTCTAATAGATTACTCATTTCGCTGCTATTATTGATCTAATACTTATTGTTTATTATATTCAGTCATAAACTTAACTGTTGAAGGCTAATGAAAATTTACTCATTGATATCTTAGTCATGATATTTCTTTACTGGGCTATTTAAGCTCACCCTTTCATTTGTTTCATTGTTATTCAGGAAATGAAAGAGTAGCTGGGTCTAGCCGGAAATGGTGTGAAAGTCCGAGTAATAGCTGTAGTAGTCTTCACATGTTAAAAATAGTGTGGAAATAATAGTGAAAACTTAATTGTGTATTTTTGATCTCCGTATTTTTGTACTATGTACTGTTTTATAATAATTACCGTGTATTTTTGGCTTCTCAAATTGGGCTATGTAGGCTCAGATTTAGGGGCATCACATTTGGTATCCGAGCTTAGGATATGATATTTAATGGAGATTTGGGGTAGAAATAGGAGGAGAGAGATGAATAAAATCAGTCACTAGTGTGTCCTACATATATTAAATTATGTTATCTAATGAGTCAGCTTGAATGTGGGGGCAAGAAATGACGAGTCAGTTTGTTTAACTAACCTTTATCTTGTGACCGCAATTTAGAATGAATTCCAAAATTCAGAAAATAAATTATCCAATGCCCGAGGCGAATGTAACTGAAAACCAGGAAACTATAAATAATCCTCCTGCAGCTTCGGAAAATAACGCGGGTGACCATGTAAATTATGATGGTTTCCTTAGAAACTTCATGCAATTTATGCAAAATCAGGCGAAGGGAACTCCTACCGGTGGAAACGCTAATAATTCTAGGATGGTCACTATTAAGCAGTTTAAAGAGTTAGGATCACCTGAATTTTTCGGAAAATCGGACCCACTCAAGGCGAAAGCATGGCTAAAGAAGATGACAAAAATATTTGATGTCCTACAATGCGCCGATGATCAGAAGGTTCCATTTTCCACCTTCATGTTATGAGGTGAGGCGGACCATTGGTGGGAAGCGGTAAAACATATCCATCATTCAACACTTGAGATATCTTGGATAGAATTTCAAGAGTTGTTTAACGAGAAGTGCTTTTAAGAAAGTATCCGCAACATAAAGGAGGTGGAGTTTATTAAGCTGGAGTAGGGGAACATGACTATCTCATAGTATGAGACCAGGTTTGTCGAGTTATCCCAATTTGTAACCCATCTGGTGGACGACGAAGCATTAATGAGTCGTATGTTTTTGTGAGGTTTGAAAACCAAAATTCGCCAATACCTCAGCTCTCATAAATTTTGTTTATATTCAGATGTTGTGGATAGGGCTCAAAGGGTGGAGTAAGACAATGGAATATTACAGCCAGAAGTCAATGATCACAAGAGAGAGAAAAATAACAACAACAATCACCGGAACGAGAACTATAGAGGAAGCAATCAACACTTTGGTGGTAATCCCGGCTCAAATAATAGAAAAGGGGAATCAAGTGGAAACAACTTCAAGAGAAAGATATCCCACAATGATTATGGAAGGGCACCGTCAGCAGCATCAGCACCGGCACCAGTTTCAAGGGGAGGAGATTGACCACCAGTAAGATACTATAAATGTGGTCAGGAGGGTCACATCAGCCCGAACTGTAGTATGCAATCTAAGTTGTGTTACGGTTATGGAAAAGAAGGTCATATTGCTCGATTTTGTCCTGTTACAAAATCAAGTCCAGCTGCAATAATGGCTCCAAAAGCTAGTGCGGATAAGGAAAAAATCTGTAGTTCAGGGGAGAGCTTTTGTTGTGACATCCCAAATGGCACGAAACCCAAACAAGGTGATAAACGACAACATTTTTCAAATATTGATCTTCACTCTGGATATTATCAGTTAAAAATTAAAGCTGATGACATTCCAAAGACTGCTTTCAGAACTCACTACGGGTATTATGAGTTCTTAGTCGTGCATTTTGTACTAACCAATACTCCTGCAGCTTTCATGGACATAATGAATCGGATATTCGAGGAATATTTAAATTATTTTGTGGTTGTCTTTATTAGTGACATTCTCATATACTCCAAAAGTCGTGAGGATCATGAACAACACCTGAGATTGATACTCCAAAAGCTACGTGAGAACAAGTTGTATACCAAGTTGAAGAAGTGTGAGTTTTGGCTTGAGTAAGTCACGTTCCTTGGGCATGTGATTTCCAATCAGGGAATATCAGTTGACCCTGCAAATATTGAAGCAATATTAAATTGGGAGCAACCTTTGTCAGTAACTGAAGTCCGAAGTTTTCTAGGCCTAGCTGGTTATTATCGGAGATTCTTAGAAGGATTTTCGCGAATCGCCACTCCATTAACTCAACTGACTCGAAAAAGTACAAAAATTGTATGGAACGAGGAATGCGAGAAAAGTTTTTAAGAATTGAAGAAGAGATCTATTTCAGCTCATGTTCTGACCATACCATCAGGATCGGGAGAATTTGTCATCTACAGCGATGCTTCAGGAAAAAGTCTAGGTTGTGTCCTTATGTAACATAGGAAAGTTATAGCATATGCCTCTCGACAACTCAATGATTATGAGAAAAATTATCCTACTCATGATAGAGTCGGCAGCAGTCGTTTTCGCATTCAAGATCTGGAGACACTACTTGTATGGGGAGAAAGTGGAAATCTTCACGGATCACAAAAATCTCAAGTATTTCTTCATCCAAAAGGAACTCAACATGAGACAACGACGTTGACTAGAGCTGTTAAAGGATTATGACCAGACCATCCAGTATCACCCAGGAAAGGCGAACGTTGTAGCTGACGCATTAAGTAGAAGATCTTATACGAGTACAAGTACAATGTTGACTATGCAAAAATATATTTTGTACGACTTATAAAAGATGGAGAAAGAGTTAAAAACACCAGGGACCCATATGAAGATTGTGCACGTACGAGTAAAACCGGGTTTAATCGATAAAATTAAAACTGCTCAAGCAACTGATTCGGAACTAATAAACATGATGAAGAAAGTACAAGAAGGTGTTATTCCAAAAGCAAAAATCGACGAGAAAAGAATACTTTCTAGTCAATTCTCAACTATATGTTCCTAACGACCCTGAATTGAATTATAAAATCATGATGAAAGCACACTACAAGTTATTTGCAATCCCACTATGAGGTATTAAAATGTATCGTGACCTTTGACCTACATTTTGGTGTTACAATATGAAGATGGAGATTGCAGAGTTTATCTCAAGGTGCCAAACTTGTCAACGTGTCAAGACAGAGCATCAAGTGTCTAAGGGTCCATTACAACCACTCGAAGTTCCAGAATGGAAGTGGGAACACATCACTATAGATTTCGTGACGAGTCTTCCCAAAGTTTCTTAAAGCTTTGATGTGATTTGGGTCATCATATATAATTGACCAAGTCCGCTCATTTTTGCCTATAAGAGAAAACTTTTCTCTTAAGCGTCTTGTCGGTATATATGTAAATAAGATTGTAAGATTGCATGGCAGGCCAATTTCCATAGTTTCTGATCGAGATCCTAGATTCACTTCACGCTTTTGGATCAGTCTACAAAAAGCTATAGGCATCGAACTATGATTTAATCTTGCATACCATCTTCAAACGGACGGATAATTAGAAAGGACGGTCCAAACTTTCGAAGATATTTTGAGACTTTACGTACTATTGACTTAGTCACACTCCGATCCTTGGCTTTGATGATAACCTTTGTATGTTACTAAAACTGTGTTTTGAGTTTTGTGCAAAAACTTGAAAATAATGCTATTCAGCAAACTGATTTCATGACTGGATGACAGCTTCATATGGAAAGTTTTGTGAAGCAAATTCTGAAGAGTCTCGGGTCTTAGATTTACATGTAAGATCTTTGCTATGATATATGTTCCAATTCAAAGCTCATTAGGTTGCATTCCATATTTAAAATATCAAAAACGTAATTTGGATTTACATGGTTTTAAATAAAGTGTCACACAAATTTAAGGGATCAGTTTACACAATCATTCCATATTAAGATCAATAGAATCTGAAATAAAGCTACGTAATAAATTGTCCTTTCCTTGTTGGCAGAATGTAGTTAACACTTGATTGATCAATACAAGGTTTCCATAAATCTATTATGCTAACTGTTTGACCTTTCCTTACAGTGAGATTTTAATACTTGTCTGATTAATTCTATATAAGGTTTCCATAAAACAGTTAACAGAATCAATCAACCGAGTGAAATTTATGATTGGCTGGTATCACGTTATATGGACTTATTGTTTGCTAATGATAGAATCTTGCTTTTATTTTTGGTATGAATAGTTCCTGGTATCATGCTTAGTCTGACGTGTTAAAGTTACTATCCCACGTTTTGTGCTTCAGTACGTATAATTATGGGTATCATCATGATATGGGAATAAATCTATTCTTTAATCCATATCAATTACGTGCATTCACTGGATAGACTTTTTGAAAAGTTAGAAAATCCAAAAAGGTTAAGTTGTACACGTTGTTATGGACCATCCCTTTAAACGGTTAGTTTCAATGTAGTTATATATCACGTCCAGCCGAACCAAAAAGGGACAGAAAAAGAATTATCAATACCCAGAATATCTAAAAGCTAACACTGCACAGCAAGTTTTTGGTCTCTCACGCAACATACTGCCACACTGCTGAAGAACCTTAAGTCAATCTGATTCAGCCTCTGTCATGTTCTGTTCTGAGAAAAACTTGGTGATATCTTATCTTTTGATCATTGCATTTAGATCTGAGCTTTGGGTTGTTACATATTTCATACATTGATCATAGTATTTTGTGTAATCAGTTTCAAGATTGTACTAATCTATTTTCTGTTGAAAGGGTTTTCACAATAAAGTTCCAAGATAGGTAAATAGCTTGGTGAGTAAAAGTACTCAAGTAAGTGCATAGGTGTGCACAAGGGAGCATAGGTGCTTGGGAGGAAGTGTCCTCAAAGTTTGGAACTGTTATTGTAAAAAGGTGTTTTGTAAGGCAATATTATATAATAAGAAGAAGTCTCCAATATCAAGTTGATATTGGACGTGGAGTAAGCCATTAGAATAGAGGATAAGGGCCGAACTACGTAAAAAACCTCGTGTTCATGTGAATGTTTATTTTCTGCGTTTATATACCCTGCTAGTGTACTTCATCACATTTGGTTTCAAGCAAAAATAATCATATCTTCTAAATTCTATTTCCAGTGCAAATCAGTTTTCAAACCAGCAACCTAAAATCGGTTATTCAGCAGACTGATTTACCTTCTGTTTTGATTAACATAAAAAAATTGGACATAGTTTTTACTCCACACCTATTCAACCCCCTCTTCTAAGTGTGCCTATTTAAATTTCATTTGGTATAAGATGTTGGCTCTACTTATCTTGGTCTTAAAAGTGACTTGTAGTGTAAGATCTTGATATGGCACAACTTGGAAGCAACGCACAAGAAGGGCAGTCAACCAATCGACCCCCATTACTACATGGAACTGACAATTACAACTTTTGGAAGTTCAGGATGAGGATCTATCTCAAAAGAGATCCTTGGGAATGGTGGGTCGTGGAGAATGGTCCGGTCATTCCAAGGAAGGATGATGGTACACCAAAAGCTTTAACCAAAATGGACTCTACTGAAGTGTACATGACATTCTACGATTCAAAGGCAATGAATACCCTACTCAGTGGCATAGTACAAACTGAAATAGATAAAGTGTCCTCATGTAACACGGCCAAGGAGATTTGAGATATTCTTAAGGTAAGTCACGAAGGAACATCAAAGGTAAGGGAAGTTAAATTAAGTATGCTCATGCACGACTACGAGATGTTCAAACTAGAAAAGGAAGAAACTATCAAGGAAGCTCAAGCTAGATTTCTAGTACTCATGAACTCATTAAAGCTACTTGACAAGAACATTCCTCAAAGTGAAATAAATCGAAAGTTGTTACGGGCTATGCCCAAAAGGTTTGCGTCCAAAGTTACTATGCTTCAAGATTCATTAAATATTTCTATTATGGATACTTTAACTTTATTTGGTGAACTAGAGGAATATGAACACCAATTAAAAATATATGATGACGAGGAGGAAACTCCTAGAAGAAAAGTTTTAGCTCTTACTGCAGGAAAAGGAGGAGAATCAAGTGATGACTCAGATGAGGAAATTGCTATGCTTTCCAGAAAATTGAAAGGGATGTTGCAAAAGAAGAATAACCGAAGGAATATTATGGGAACCAACAGGTTTAAGGGAAAACAAAATAAAGAAACCTGTTTTGAATGCAGACGTCCAGTTCACTTCAAGAAAGATTGCTTTCAACTAAAAGAATAGAGAAAAATCATACTTCAAGGATAACAAGAATAAAGCTCTTGTCACATGGAGTGATGATGATTCAGAAGTAGAAATCAATGCAAACGATGAGATTGTTCAAATCTGCTTCATGGGACTTGAAGGTGAATCAAGTGAGGTAACTTTAAATAATACTTTGCTTAAACAAGAAAATGAGAAACTAAGAGAAAAGAATACTTATTTAAAAGGATTGATAAATACATTAATGAATGAAGTAGATAACTTAATTGAGGAAAAAGAAGAAAAAGAAAAACCGTCTAAAGATGAAAGAGTATTGAATGCTAAAATTGATTATTTAGATAACTTCAATAAAATACTTCACAATAAAGTAAAATTCTTGAATAGTGAAAATGAAAAATTAAAGAAATAAATAAAAATAAGAGATGTGTGTATTGATGCATTTAACGATAATCCACACCATAACCTTAATAATGAGGATGGAAAAGAATTGCAAAAAGAGATAGAATCATTAAAGAAAACTTTGGCAAAATTTGTTCAAGGTGAAGAGAACTTAAACGTAATGCTAGGAAAACAAAGACCTAGTTTAGAAAAACAAGGAATTGGATATCAGGTAACAAATAAATGGAAAAATACAAAGATGTTAAAATCCAAATCACAGTTTAAACTAAATTACTACTCTCCTTTTACTGCTTGCACAAAATATGGAATTAAGGGACACCTAGATATTAATTGTAATAAGAAAGGTAAAATGATATGGGTGAGAAAAAATGGTTTGCATGTTACTAACTCAAATGGACCCAAACAAATATGGGTACCAAAAACAGTAAACCGATTTCTTGATACAGGTGTGTCTCAAAGCAAGAGTTTCATCACAAAAGTGGATTCTAGATAGTGGATGTTCTCGCCACATGATGGGTGACAAATCAAAGTTTTTGGAGCTCTCTCTTAAGAAGAATAATGGAACGGTGACATTTGGTGACAACAAAACTTGCGAAATAATTGGTAAAGGTAAATTAGAAAATGGTAAGATAAACATTGAAAATGTTCATTTGGTTAAAGGTCTTGAATTTAATCTTATAAGTATAAGTCAATTAATGGATAGTGGATATCAAGTTAAATTTGAGAAAAATAAATGTTATATTTATCATGGTACTAACAATTCTACTCTAGTTGCACAATGAGAAGGAAACATCTATACAATTGACTTTGAACAACAATAGAAAGAAATGTGCTTATCAGCCATAAAAGATTAAGCCAATCTATGGCACAAAAGGATGGGACATGTGCACATGGACATAATAAGGAAGCTATCAACAAAGAATCTTGTAAAAGGGCTACCCAAAATAAACTACGAAAATAAAGGCATTTATGGATCTTGTCAACTTGGCAAATAAGTAAGAACATCATTCAGTGCAAAAAATCAGGTATCAACTTCATCACCATTACAATTATTACACCTTGATTTATTTGGTCCAGAAAGGCATGCTAGTTTAAATGGTAAATTCTATGCTTTTGTAATAGTAGATGATTTTTCTAGATATACTTGGGTAACATTCCTTAAGACTAAATATGAAGCATTTAAGGATTTTAAAAGACTTGCAAAAAATTTGGAAACGAAGTACAGTCTCAAGCTCATAAGAATAAGAAGTGATCATGGTGGGGAATTTCAAAAAGGGTTCATATCATTCTGTGAACAAAAAGGGATTAGTCATGAGTTTTCCGCACCAAGGACACCCCAACAAAATGGGGTGGTGGAAAGGAAAAATAGAACTTTACAAGAAACCGCACGAACACTATTACAAGAAGGTAAGTTTCCACAAAAGTTTTGGGCTGAAGCTGTAAATACATCTTGCTACATTTTAAATAAAGTACTTATTCGCCCTATTCTTTTGAAAACACCCTATGAGTTGTTAAATGGAAAGATACCTAACATAAGTTACTTCAAAGTATTTGGATCAAAATGTTTTATACTAAATACTAGTGGTAACATAGGAAAGTTCGATGCTAAATCATATGAAGGAATTCTTATTAGTTATTCTCAACAAAGCAAAGCTTATCGTGTGTTTAATATTAACAAATCTTGTGTTGAAGAATCTGTACATGTCAGTTTTAGTGAGTCTAACATTGATCTGCCAAAGGAAATAGAAGATGATGCAGGAAATATGGAGGTTGTAGTCACTACAGCAAGACAGAATACTGAAATCAGCTTGCTGGATTCACAATCAGCAAAATAGACAGACCAAAACAGTTTATCAGATGCAGAAATATAACAAAAACAACAAAGCAGATCTATAAATCAGCAAACCGATTTGGAAGCTGAATCGGAAAACCAAAATGAGGAATCCCAAATTTTAAGCCCCATCCAACATCAAGAACAGCAACACAATACTCCGATGCGAAGAAGAAAAAAAAGCAAGACACATCAAAAACCATCCTCCAGAGAACATAATTGGCGACATTAATCGAGGAATTACCACAAGAAGAGGTGTACAAAATTTGTGTGCCTTCACTGCATTCTTGTCACAAATAGAACCAAAAAATACGAAGGAAACACTTCTAGATGAAAATTAGATTATAGCAATGCAAGAGGAACTTCAACAATTTCAAAGATGTCAAGTATGGGAGTTAGTTCCTCCTCCAAATGAAGTCTCAATCATTGGAACCAAATGGATATTCAAGAACAAGCACGATGAACATGGAAATATAACCCGCAACAAAGCATGACTTGTGGCTCCAAGGATACAATCGATAAGAAGGGATAGACTACGAAGAAATGTTTGCCCCAGTGACAAGATTGGAGTCTATTCGAATATTACTTGCTTTCGCCTGCTACAAACAATTTAAGCTACATCAAATGGACGTAAAGAGCGCATTCCTAAACAGATACATAAATGAGGAAGTCTATGTCAAACAACCTCCTGGATTTGAACACGAGAAGTACCCTCATCACGTATACAAACTCAGAAAATCACTTTACGGACTCAAACAAGCACCAAGGGCTTGGTATGAAAGATTGAGCAAGTACTTATTATCCAAAGGATTTACGAGAGGTAAATTTGATTCTACATTATTTATTAAACATGAAAATAAAGATATTATCATTGTTCAAATATATGTAGATGATATTATTTTTGGTGCCACTAATGCATTGCTTTGTGAGTGGTTTTCTAAGTGTATGCATAAGGAATTTGACATGAGTTTAATGGGAAAGTTTAACTACTTCTTGGGTCTACAAATCAAGCAAAGTAAAGATGGTATCTATATTCATCAAACCAAGTACATCAAGGATTTGCTAAAGAGATTTGGATTCGAGGAGTCAAATTCAAAGGCAACACCAATGAGTACAACAATCAAGCTTACCACAGACGATAAAGGTATTGATGTAGAAATCACCAAATATCGAGGTATGATTGGAAGTCTACTATACCTAACTGCTTCACGCCCTGATATTATGTATAGTGTTTGTCTTTGTGCACGTTTTCAAGCAAAACCAAAAAGAATCACACTTAAATGCAGTTAAGAGAATATTTAAATACTTGTGAGGCACTATCAATGTTGGTTTGTTTTATCCAATATGTGAGTATTTCGATCTAATAGGTTATTCAGATGCTGACTATGCAGGTTGTCAAACTGATAGAAAAAGTACAAGTGGTGCTTGTACATTTTTTGGACAAAGCTTAGTTTCATGGCATAGCAAAAAGCAAACTTCTGTTGCACTATCAACAACAGAGGGTGAATATCTAGTAGCAGGGAGTTGCTGCTCCCAAATTCTTTGGATGCGTCAAACCCTAATTGATTTTGATGTTATTTGTGGTACTGTGCCCATTCTTTATGATAATACTAGCACCATTGACATATCTAAGAATCCTGTCTTGCACTCACATACAAAACACATTAAAGTTAGGCATCATTTTTTAAGGGATAATGTATCAAAAGGATTGATTAAATTAGTCTTTGTTCCCACAGATCACCAACTAGTTGATATATTTACTAAACCATTAGGTGAAGAAAAATTATGTACCTTATGACGTGAACTTGGTATGTTTATGATTTCATAATTCTCTATGGTACATATCTGCATGGAAAACTTAATTTACGTGTCTGCATAAACATAATACAGGCTGTTATGTTAATATGGTAACATAGAGTTCAAGAATGGTTTACGGATTTTTTTAAAAATATTAGCATTTTTGAAAACCGTGTTCCCTCTCTCTCCCCTTCGTTTATGTTAAAAACTGCCTCAGTTTTCTCTCTCATACTTTACTCATCTTCTCCAAACCGATCAAAAACTCTCAACAAAACCCTTCATCTTCATCTTCAAAGCCATCAGTTGAAGAAGAATGAAGACTAGGACTTCCAAACGAATCAGAGAAGAAGGATCAAGCACTGATGACGACACCCCTGTCACTAACAAATCAAGGTATCCAAAGAAACCAAGCATGGATTCATCAATGGGACTCAAACAGTCAAAGGGAAAAGGGAAAATCGCGATCAAATCTCCAGAAATTGGCCCTACTCGGTAATACCTTCCTCTCCCTTCTTAACTAGGAACTATTTTCGTGGAAACAACTTTGAGGCTCAGTTCCAAACCCACATTATGTCAAAACCTCTACTTTATGAGAAATCATTGGATTTGTTTATCTATAAGCAATCCACACTAGAAGCAATATTTGATTCCTGTGGCATTGCGTTAATGATTTCTCCACCAACCACTGCTTACCCACAACTTGTGCAACAATTCTATGTGAATTTTGAACTCAAACAGGGAACCTGCACTTCCCTTGTTAAAGGAAAACTGTTCAGTTTTTCTGATAAAGGTTTAGGATAGATTTTGTCCATTCCGTGTTCTGGTTTATGCTCTTTCACACTGAAAGGTGCAACTCAAGAACCTTTCTCCCCTCTGACTCAACTTCAAACTGTCATGAACGATCCCTCTCTAACTCAAGTGGTCCTTCCCTCTACTGTTGAAGTATCTCCTCTAGCAGTGGTCATTCATAAAATAGTACGGTCAAACTTACTGCCTCGCACTGGTGGTGGTGCAAATTTTACCTTCCAGGATCTTGGTCTGGTGTCCATTATTATGAAAGGGCTGGAATTTAACTTAGCTTCCATGATCCTATTACATATGGATAGCTGTGTAAAATAGAATAAGAAGAGTCTACCTTACAATGGAATTCTTACTAAAGTTTTTCAACACTTTGGAATTTCTGTTAACACTGAAGCCTTCTTTCCACTAACCGAATCCATTGACTCTGAAAACCTCAAACAGTCCCATTTGACGATCATTGAAGGTAACTTTGTTCATCTTCCAAAAGAGAATCCACTTGCTCGTCCATCTCAGCTGCCAAATGTCAATCCACTCATTCCCTCTCCATCTTCGAAGATCGCCTCTCTTCTCCATCAAGTTCTTTCAAATCAAAATGAAATGAAAGTTACCATGTCAGAGATGCACACAGCAATGCAGGCTGGAATGTCAGAACTCAGACAAAGGCTCAATGCACTCAAAACCATGAACAATCATGTCACCAATCCAGAAGGTTCAAATCTATTCAAACGCGTTGAAGACGAGTTTATTGATTTACAGGCTGGGTTTGAAGTTCAGACAACGGCAATGGTGGCTGCTATGCAACGAAAAATGAATAAAAATACGTGTCAACTTAGTCACGAGATAAAATTTATAAGCAGTCAACTCGGAACATTGGGATCGTTTGTTGCTCGTCGCTTTAATGACATTGGTCATCGTCAAGCTCACTCACCTATTCCTGATTGGCCAGAAATCAATTGGATGGTTGAATTTGCTGGAGACTTTCTGGACTTACGTACCGATCCTAACATTCATATTCCTCGCCCACCTCGTTTTGCACATGAACTGTCCATGGAGGAACGTATTGCCCGTGTCGTACATCGCCCATACTTCACCAGACGAGCTGAGCACACCGTTGTGATCGAAGACCTTGATGATTAATCTTGTAGTTATATTTCTCGTCTTTCTTTGGGTCTGTAATACACTGAATTTGAGATTTTCATTTTGCATTCTCCTTGTTTGCTGCTACTTATATATCTACTGTATCTTGGCTATCTTTTTACTGATGACAAAGGGAGAGAAGCATGGCTTTAGGGGGAGTATTCATTATTTTCAGTTCTCATTATTTTCAGTTTACCTGATGCATGGTTTTAGGGGGAGTTTTTTTCTCGTTAGGTTGTCATCGTCAAAAAGGGGGAGATTGTTGACTTAGTCACACTCCGATCCTTGGTTTTGATGATAACCTTTGTATGTTACTAAAACTGTGTTTTGAGTTTTGTGCAAAAACTTGAAAATAATGCTATTCAGCAAACTGATTTCATGACTGGATGACAGCTTCATATGGAAAGTTTTGTGAAGCAACTTTTGAAGAGTCTCGGGTCTTAGATTTACATGTAAGATCTTTGCTATGATTTATGTTCCAATTCAAAGCTCATTAGGTTGCATTCCATATTTAAAATATCAAAAACGTAATTTGGATTTACATGGTTTCAAATAAAGTGTCACACAAATTTAAGGGATCAGTTTACACAATCATTCCATATTAAGATCAATAGAATCTGAAATAAAGCTACGTAATAAATTGTCCTTTCCTTGTTGGGAGAAAGTAGTTAACACTTGATTGATAAAGGTTTCCATAAATCTATTATGCTAACTGTTTGACCTTTCCTTACAGGGAGATTTTAATACTTGTCTGATTAATGCTATATAAGGTTTCCATAAAACAGTTAACAAAATCAATCAACCGAGTGAAATTTATGCTTGGTTGGTATCACGTTATATGGACTTATTGTTTGCTAGTGATAGAATCTTGCTTTTATTTTTGGTATGAATAGTTCCTGGTATCATGCTTAGTCTGACGTGTTAAAGTTACTATCCCACGTTTTGTGCTTCAGTACGTATAAGTATGGGTATCATCATGATATGGGAATAAATCTATTCTTTAATCCATATCAATTACGTGCATTCACTGGATAGACTTTTTGAAAAGTTACCAAAATCCAAAAAGGTTAAGTTGTACACGTTGTTGTGGACCATACCTTTAAACGGCTAGTTTCAATGTAATTATATATCACGTCCAGCCGAACCAAAAAGGGACAGAAAAAGAATTATCAATACCCAGAATATCTAAAAGTCAACACTGCACATTCGGTCTCTCACGCAACATACCGCCACACTGCTGAAGAACCTTAAGACAATCTGATTCAGCCTCTGTCGTGTTCTGTTCTGAGAAAAACTTGGTGATATCTTATCTTTTGATCATTGCATTTAGATCTGAGCTTTGGGTTGTTACATATTTCATACATTGATCATAGTATTCTGTGTAATCAGTTTCAAGATTGTACTAATCTATTTTCTGTTGAAAGGGTTTTCACAATAAAGTTCCAAGATAGGTAAATAGCTTGGTGAGTAAAAGTACTCAAGTAAGTGCATAGGTGTGCACAAGGGAGCATAGGTGCTTGGGAGGAAGTGTCCTCAAAGTTTGAAACTGTTATTGTAAAAAGGTGTTTTGTAAGGAAATATTATGTAATAAGAAAAAGTCTCCAATATCAAGTTGATATTGGACGTGGAGTAAGCCATTAGAATAGAGGATAAGGGTCGAACCACGTAAAAATCCTCGTGTTAATGTGAATGTTTATTTTCTGCATTTATATACCCTGCTAGTGTAATTCATCACATTTGGTTTCAAGCAAAAATAATCATATCTTCTAAATATTATTTCTAGTGCAAATCAGTTTTCAAACCAGCAACCTGAAATCGGTTATTCAGCTGACTGATTTACCTTCTGTTTTGATTAACATAAAAAAATTGGACATAGTTTTTACTCCACACTTATTCAACCTCCCCCCCCCCCCCCCCTTTAAGTGTGCCTATTTAAATTTCACGTACTAGACTTCAAGGGAAGTTAGGACAAGTACTTGTCATTGGTTGAATTCTCCTACAACAACAGTTACCAAGCAAACGTAGGCATGGCTCCATTTGAGACATTGTATAGACGAAAATGTCACTCTCCAGTATGTTGGAATGAGGTAAGAGAAATAAAATTGTTGGGACCCGAGTTGGTACCCTTGACAACAGAAAAGATCCAAATAATTTGACAATGAATACAAACAGCACAAGAACGACAAAAGAGTTATGCTGATCTTCATCGAAAGGGCTAGAGATTAAATGTCGGAGACCATGTATTTTTACGTATTTCTCCATGGAAAGGAGTTACAAGATTCGAAAGGATAGAAAATCTCAACCCTCGATTTATTGGCCCATTTAAAATTCTAGACTGAGTAGGAGTTGTGGCCTATAGACTAGCCCTACCACCAAGCAGACTAGCCCTACCACCAAGCATGTCCCGCATTCATAACATTTTTCACATATCAATGCTACGTAAATATGTGAAGGATCTGAATCACATCATTGAGTTGGAGCCAGACGTTGTAGTAGAGGATTTAACGTACAAGGAGATGCCTGTCAAGATCTTAGATAAAAATGAGCAGATCTTACGCTCAAAGGTTATACCTCCAATCAAGATTTTATGGAGGAACCAAGATACTAAGAAAATGACATGTGAGCTAAAATCTGAAATAAAATATAAGTACCCTTATCTCTTCGAAATGTCAAGTACGTCAATTTAAGGGTCTAAATTTCATAAGGAGTTGAGGTTATAAGACCCCGACTTTTATGAAATACAAGTTTAATTTTTCTTTATAAATTTTCTTCTGAAATGGCAAGTGGATAAATTGACAAAAGTTAAAGTTAAAAAATATATTTTGTGCAAATTTTATATTGTCAAAGAGGAGGTTATAAGACCCCAACTTTTATGAAATACAAATTTAATTTTTCTTTATAAATTTTCTTCTGAAATAGTAAGTGAATAAATTGACAAAAGTTAAATTTAAAAAAAATATTTTGTGCAAATTTTATATTGTCAGAGAATATTCGTATTGTCGGGAAATATTCGATTCGTACGAATGCGCCAAAATAACCAAACATTAGTGGACCCCACAATGAAATATTGCTAGATATAGAAAACGACATAAGTAACCTTTTTAAATAAAAATGGTCAACGGCACTTTCATTTTTAACTGTTAAAATACCCGATGGTAAAGGAATAGTAGAACACGGTATTGCACAGTAATATACTGTATTACACAGCAGCAGACGGTATTGCATAGTGTTTCATATTATTGAACTGATAAAGTGGCTATTGTATAATATTGACTTTATTGAACCAATAATTATCACATGCACAATAATTCATATTATTAAACTGATAATTGTCACAGTCGTATATGCATAGTAATTCACATTACTAAATCAATAATTACCATTACACAGTAACGTGTTTTTTCTTTTATTTATTTTTTGTATTATTATTATCACTATTATGATGTTGATTTAACTGTTGTATTCCATTATCAGTTAGTATTTTTGCTTATATTGTGAGTATCTAACTCAAAAAGTGAACTACATTGCATTTACAACAATTGGTTATAATAAAGAATAATTGGTGAATTATTGTTCAATAATTAAATTTATAAAGTTATTTATTTTATATACTTTATATAAAGTTAATTGATTTATATATAAAGTTAATTGATTTATATAAAGTTAATTATTTTATATACAAAGTTAATTGATTTATATAAAGTTAATTATTTTGTATACAAAATTATTTGATTTACATAAAGTTAATTATTTTATATATAAAGTTAATTGATTTATATAAAGTTAATTATTTTATTTATAAATTTAGTTGTTTTATATATAAAGTTAGTTGTTTTATTAAGATATAAAATGAACGGTATAGATTAAAAGAAATTTGAATGAATGGTTTCGATTAAAGAAATCTTAAAAGATGAAATGTGTGGTACGGATTAAACATTATCCTGAAATGAACGGTCCAGATTAATTTAGGAAATCTTGGCTTATGATAAAAAAAAATTGGGCTATAAATAGACGCCTTAACTTAAGAAATTTTCATAACTTCCTTACTTATTCTTTCTTTCACTCTCTAAAATATTACTTTGTATAAGTTTTTTCTGAGTGTGCTTAAGCTATTGTGAGTATTTGTGAAATCAGTAAGAGTACAAGTATTGTTCAAGTAAGTCTTTTCATAATAATTAGTCAAGTACCCACACACATTAGACGGTATTTATAAATCTTTCTTTAGAAGACTTTTTGTTTAGAAGATTCATTTTGAAAAACTTTCTCTTAAAGATTCTTTCGAAATAATATTTTCAAAAATTATTTTGAAGTTTATTATACTTTATTCTGCACACTACACAAATTTTTACTATCAAACCACTTTTGATGATTTCATACGAATTGGTATACAACATGAAATTTATATGTGGTAGTTACTAATTAAATTATAAATATATAAGTTGATCAACTTCATTTTAATTAATATCCATTCACGTGTTAAGGTAAGGGATATCATTTTTTTTCTCTTAAACTTACTATGGTAAGTATTATTCGGTAAAATTCCTGAAATGATTACATGTTCCTTGATAGTTTGTACTTCATTTAATATCATTTCACGTGAACCTTCCTATTGACTTAAACCTTTCTATTGAACTTCAACCGTTATTTTTAATTATGGATCTTGAATATCATTCTTGAATTTGAGTCCATATAATGTTGATAATTTGGACATTATTTGACTCTGGACAAAGTATCATGTTATTCTATTCATTATTTGTATCTTTGTTGTTATTATAATTATCAAGAATCAAATTATTGTGAATATTTGTGGCCTGTGGTATATATGATAGGATAAAGACGATATAATGGTGTTGTGTCTTTTAGGGCACGTGGTGAATGTTCTCTTTGGTCTGGGGCAAAGAAAGACTGTTATTAGTATGATCATGACCAGTGGTGTTTCAGATGATAAAAATTGATGATATTTTTTTGAAAAAGAAAAGTTAGTGGACATCATAGTATATATGATTCTTCTAATGGATTGTTTATTCCGCTTCTATTATTGATCTAAAACTTGTTGTTTATTATATTCAATCAAAAACTCAACAACTGAAAGCTAATGATAATTTACTCATTGTTATTTTAGTCATGATATTTCTTTACTGGCTATTTAAAGCTCACTCTTTCATTTGTTTCATTATTCTTTAGGAAATGAGAAAATAGCTTGATTTAGCCGGGGAATGGAGTGAATGTCCGAGTGATAGCTGTAGTAGTAAAAACTTAGTTGTGTATTATTAAGTTCCATAGTTTTGTACTATGTACTATTTTGTAATAATTATCGTATATTTTTTACGTCTCAAATTGAGTTATATAGGCTCAAATTTAGGAGCGTCACATCCTACACAAATCTTGCTAATCAATAACTTAAGTATTAATTAGGCTCACTAGTAATTACTTGATTTAATTAAATTATCTTGACTTCCTTTTTTGTTCCATGGTTAGTTTAAACCAATTTAATTCATGAGTCTGATAACTAACCCTTTACATCACTGATCACATAACAATAACTTCTGCGTTACAAATTTATTACATTAATAAAAAAAATTACATACATTTCATTATAATATACTTTCAAAATGTTGGTCATTACATTGTATTGAATAAATACAAATAGCTGTAAATAGGACGTGAGACAAAGGTTAAAATTTGAATATTTAATCACGTGTACAATGACACTAAAGGATTTTATTTGTGCTTATTAATTATTGTTAAAATAAATAACTTTATTTACTCGTATTCCGTCTTTGCCTCTATATATATGGATGGCTAAATACATGCTTAACAGGACCCGATTATGGTATTGATTTGCAAGCAGATGATCCTAACACTACGTTTTAAAATAGACGGAAAAGGATTAAAAAAAAGTGTATGGAAAATAAATGTATGGAAAGTTGTTGGACTTTACAAATAGATAAGTGGAAAAATAAAATATAAGGCATATTGTAGCCAACATTGGCTAAAATTATTTAATAAAATGACGATGTTTTATTACTTAAGGTTAAGTTTTTAAGCTTAAGAGTTTTAAAAAAAAAATATAAATTTTATAAATAAACGACGTGATTTTATTAAATAATATTAATCCATATTTATTAAGGCATGCCTTGAATTCTTTTTTTTATAGGTAAATTTGAAGTGCACTTTGATCATTCCTTGGTCTGGTCTTTGGAGTATATATACACGTCAAAAGAACTATCATTGAGAGATTCATAATTAAGTGAACAGATTAGTAATATTTTTTAATATTAAAGACCTCTCTTTTATTGTATAATATCATATATTTGAGTCAATCTTTAAGCAGTAAAAAATTAAATTTAAATACGTACTTTAAAAATTAAAGAATTTTTCGATTTCTAATTTTTTCTTAGTCCCCACCTAACCCCCTTCTCCAAGTTTCCCCCAAGTTCCTAAGATCGAAAAATATATCCCTAAATTTGTTATATTATAATATTATAATATTATAGGTTTTTAAAAAAAAATGTAGCAATATTTTAAGTAGAGATAGAATATGTTTGGAACTTAAATACACAGAGAAAAAGAAAAACTATTTTTAATGTGTATTTCATTTATCTTGAAACAAAATTATTTTTTATTATCTCAAACAAAACTATTTCTATTGATTATAACAAAGACAAAAAGATAGGGACGACAGTTTAATAGTCTCTAATTCTGGTAGCACATGTCTTGTATATGTAATTATCGTAAAAAAAAAAAAAAGTTTTATTAAAATTTGAGAATATTAAAATAATAAAATAATAAAATAAAATAATTAAGAAGGATAAAATGATAATAAAATTAAATTTATTAGTATAAAACAGAAAGAAATTTATGACATAATTTTAAAAAAGTGGTGAATTTCTTTCTTCGTGCTTAATAATATAGATAGATAAATTATCAAGTTTGTTATATATTTTTTATTTTTTTGATAGTTTTAATGAAATTTAAGATATTATGTATTCAAATTTTATAAATAATTATTTTATTATTAAATCACGAGGTACGTGGTCAAGTTCGTTATATACTTGCATAAATTTTATAAATAATCTTTTTTGCTGGTTATCCTTTGAGGAATGAAAAGTGATGTGAAGGGGAAAAGTCTCCGCATTATTTATATTCGCACTCGGTTGCAGACGTAACATATGTATAAATTATATGTAGTAAAATAAAAAATTAAAAAATTAAAAATAATAATAATATATAAAAAAAATATATATTTTTTTTTAAATTAAAAATATAATTTAATTTTTAAAATCAAACAATAATATATTAAACTTTAAAATTGATATAATTCGTAAAAAATTAAAATAAACTAAATTTTGTTATTAATAATTTTTATTATATATTATAGAATTATAATAATTATATTAAATAAAATTAAATTAATTTATATCAATTTAAAATTTAATATGTCATTTTTAAATTTTAAAAATTAAATTGCATTTTTTATTTTAAAATAAAAGAGTAATATAATTAAATTTATTATATAGGTATAGATATATATCTATCGACAAGATGTGACGAAATGACTGTGAATTTGCAATGATCGCCTCTTATCCTACTCATTGACAACGATGCCAAAAATGGATCTAGATGTGTTACGTATATATATTATTGTGGAAGTGGAGAATCGACAAAATCATCTGATTTATGATTATACTAATAATTGTTTAGATTTAAAAAATTCTGGATTGGTGGACCTGATATATATCATCATAATTTAAATATTCTTTTATATTGTTCTTTGAAACTCACATCATGTTGGAATTCAAGATGATAATTTTATCATAATAAATATAAAATATGTTAATATAAATTAAATTGTTGGAATTGATTTATATTTTTTGAGTTTGAATAATAGTCATTACAATTGGACAATTAGAATTTTTTTAGTTATTATAAAATATTATTTAATGTGTGAATTATTATAAAACGTGTAAAATATCTAATAAATACATTAAATAAACAAAATCAGTCGAATTAGTGAACCTGAGTATGTACTAGCCAAATTAATAAATCTAGATCTATCCTATGTATTATTTTTTCATTCTTTATTTAATTTCTGTATGATCGTCAATTATTCGTTCTTAAATTTTAACATAATTTTTTTTATTTTCTCCTGAATTTTCTACGTGTTATGTTGTTATTGAAGGGTGTAAAATTTTAATTTTACGAGCTATCAATAAATTATTTATTTATTTTATAAGATTTATAATCCACATCGATTATCTCATTTAGAAATACAATAGTTATTAATTGAAAAAAGAGAAAAACAGTCTCACATAAAAAATAATAAATAAAAGTACATATCTTACTTAAAGAATAAATAAAACTCCCACATCTTCGTTGAAAATTGAACATGAAATACGTTTTCTTCACTTTTTTTTTCAAAAACATGTATTCCAACCTTTTTTTCACCTTTTGATGAATATGCTAATATTTTGTTTAAATTTTAATGATTAAATTTTTTTAAATTTTTAACTGTAGAAATACTTTTAATAATTCTATTTTTTTTTATAAAATTGATGTCAATGTCCTGCCTTCTATTAATATATTTGAATCATTACAAGAATTTGTTAAGATAAAATAATTGGTATATTAAACAAAATTGGACAAAAAGTATAAGGAAGGAGAGAATCACAAAAGAAAAAAAAAATTGAAAAAGAAAGAAAAAAAAACACGACAATTGGAACGAAGAGAGTATTACGGTGATTATTTTTGTTTGTCTGTGAGGTACGTAGGCAATCTTGATCAAGGTAGGACACGGTCCACGGGAGAAGCACTAGTTGTGTACGTTTGAATAACTTGGGGTTATCCCATTTTAGATCCGAGTCCAGGTAATATATAACATAATTATTTTTATGATTATATGTCTAGCAGTATAATAGTATGTTAATGGTTACGTATATTTATAGAATAAGTGCACAATATTTAAATATTATATTTATTTTAATTATTAAAAAGTGAGACATGACATTAAAATTCGTGTCATGACTTATTTTTTAATAATTAAAATGGATGTAATATTTGATTTTGTATTTTGAATAATGTATATATAGACTTGTCCATATTTATAATTATTTATAATATATATATACACACACGAGAGTTATTCATAGACAACACTGGCTATGGATTATTTTTTAACCACATGATCTGCAGCCACTCATCTCAACAACTTACGGCCAGAATTAGAAGGGAATAATTACTATCCGCAAAAGATTTTTAGTATCCACATAAACTTCTTGCAGATAGTAATTATCAGCGAAATTCTATATTTACCCCTCAATTAGACTAAAAAATAAAATAAATTACTATTCGTAAGAATTTTCTACGGATAGTTAACAAAAACTTTTATGAAACATATTCGCAAGAAGTTCTTTCGTATAGTATACTTTCCCCATATAAATATTTGCATATCGAAAGTTGGGCGAGAACGCATAAACCTTAGTCTCGCTAGCTATCTATTTTGGGCGATTTAGAAAATTCAATAGATAACCCTTGAATAATCTAGTAATTTGAAGCAACTTTAACAAATTTGAAAGTTGAAAAACACGTTTATAAGATTAGTTTTGCAATAATCTTCAAAAAAATATATATTATATAGCTTAGTTAGTGTTTTTTTTATAAATTTAAAAAAAAATTGTTTTAAATGTAAGTGAATGTGAATTTTACTCCTGACCCAATCAATACTAGTGTTCTTCATGATCAACAAAATTATATTTCAAAAGACGTTTGGAATAATCAACTAATAATTTAATTTATAAATTATTTTTGATATAAAATTTAAAATTAAGTGATTAAATAATTTTGATGATAGATAAATCAAATTGTGATATTTATTTTTTATTGATAATGTGGAGTATCTCAACCGCCGTTACCTGTTAAGGCATAAATATTGTTGCAAGTAGGACTCGAACCCAGGACGTCCGAGTTTACGGCTCGTCCCAGGACTAAGCTTAAACCACTGCGTCAATGGCCAGGATTTTTTTGTGATATTCTTTTGTTTTTGCTCTGTGTTTTTTTTTTAAAAATAATCTTAGGAAAGAAATGTCTAGTCTACTCATGAAAGTGGTAGTAAATTGGTAGACTGTATTTTGAATAAATAGCAATTAGAAATTAGAGCAACTACATTTTCATATTTTCTCAAATTCTTTTATTGTGCTAAAAAGTGATACACGTTTGGTATTCGCAAATAGTTCCTGCAGATAGTATATGTTTTTAATTTAACTTAGGGACAAATATGGAATTATTTTGATAATTACTATCCGCAAGAAATTCCAACGGATACTAATTAATATCCATGAGAACTGTTCGCAGATATAGTAATTATCTCCTTATAATCATGGTGGTTCTTTGTTGGGATTAGTGACTACATATGTAATAATAATAATAATAATAATAATAATAATAATAATAATACGAAATGGATCAAATTAGTTCCTAATTATTTAAGTTTGGACTTATAAAACTGATTGAGCCCAATTTTAGCTGTTGGATTTAAAAATCAAATTAGAATAAGAGTAAGATTATATATTAGGTTAGTGCCCTTCCTAATATTAATCGACTAAACGAAAGCGGGAGAGAGAATAATTTAACGCAACAAGAAACGAAGAGGAGATACTCAACTAAACTCGATAACATTGATATAATTAACCAATGAAACTCGACAAGACTTCAAATTCTAATGAAATTTAATTTAGTAAGAACGTTAATTTAGTAAAGAAATTTATGATAAAAATCATTATAGTTAAAATGTCTGATATTTAATATTTTAAGTGTTAACAAATTTAATTTAGTTTAGTTACAATTAAACTAATTTAATAAGGTAGATTGGAACTAAGTATATTATTAAATTTTATTTAGGTAAATAATGAAATTATGTAGTAGGATTTAATTGTATTGATGATTTAAATATCAATTTTCTTGAAATAACAATTAGAATAGAATTTTGAAATTTAAATTTTTTATAAATTTAAATTTATTTATGACATCAATTTAATAAGAAATCTATTACTAGTATTATTCAACCAAACCCACACGTAATACGTTTATATAACGTAATTTGTTAAGGTTTCAAGTTTTAATAAATTTTTATTTGTTTAGGAAATTAATTTAATAAGAAAAATCATATTTAAAATTACTACAATTAAATCGTGTGATATGTTTGGTTTTAGTGAATTTTAATTTAAACTAAAGCTAATTTAATAAAGAAAATGTATAACTAAAATCAAAATCAAAGTCACAATTTTTATTTAGTTAGAAAACTAATTTAATGAGAAAAGTGAGGAATCAAAACTAAAACTTAAAAAGTTGAATCAAAAATTTATAAAAACAAGTTTGTATTTTTAGGCTTTTAGCAACGACAAAAGGAGAGATAAGGGATACATATATAATTGAATGATTTATCCTTTTTAAAATGAAATTTCTTAAATTAGTAGAACTCTCTTCAATTGACTATTTTTTAATTAAAATTTGTACAATTCTTTGTAAATATAAAGAGAGAAGTTATAATACGAGAAACTATATTAAATTTATTATTACTTTTACTTTTTATAAATTTAAAAATATAAATAATTATCTTTTATTTTTAACTCTAAAATTAATTAATTTGATCTGAAAAATCAAATAAAGCTCGTTTTTGGGGACGAGGGGGTAGTAACTAATAACCATCATAAACAGTATCATCATGTCCTTTGTGTAGAACATCCTTCTCATTCCGTTCGGATAAAGCTGAAAACGAGGGACCGGAGTATGTCTGTCGGATAAAGAAAACGACGGACCAGAGTATCTGAGTATGTATATAGATTATCAGTATATATAACACAACATTCTTTCTCTTATGCTATGATTAGATTGGGTGAATGGGAAAAAAAAAAGAATATAATAAAAAATAATATATTAAATAATTATTTTAAAAATTTTCTTAGAATGTGTCTTAAGGGTACATTCTAAACGCTGAAAATAATGCATAATAATATTTATTTATGTATTTGCACTGAATTCAATGCATACAAAAATAATATACTAATGGACCACATGTATTGAATTCTGTACAAATATATAAACAAATAAAATTTATCCTTGTTTTTTACGCTTAGTATGTGTCCTAAAGACATGTTAAGAGGACCCTTATTTTAATAAATAAAATAAATTATTTAATTCTTTTAATTTTTATTCTATATAAGAAGAGAAGTGATAGAATAAAATTCAATTTCAATAAAATTAATATGCATAATAATTCTATAGATCATTCATTCTTACTGACCATCAAATATATATTTAAAATTATTTTATTTTTTACTTCATTCCATCCAAACTCAACATTAGTCTGTGATTAAGCTGCTTGTTTGTCACAAATTCTGCAAAGAGAAATTAAGCTCAGCTTCCCCACTCTTCACCTTAAAAAAGTTCTTCACCTTTTTGGACAGAATCCAGATCTCTCGCGCGCAAAGTAATAACAAACATCTCTTTTCTCTCTCTCTCTCTCTCTCTCTCTCTCTCTCTCTCTCTCTCTATATATATATATATATATATATATATATATATATATATATAGTGTCTTCTTTGTATTAATTTTTTCTTATGAATTATGGCCAGTTGTATAACTTTCACAATTAACATATTTTACGGGTCGATTTATGAATGTAAATTCGGAAATTTGATTTCGCTACGACTTAATTTCTTGTCAATTTTTTGTTTCGGGTAAATCTTTGTCAGCGTTGAGTATATAATTATATATAAAATGACCGTTATTTCAGGAATTAATTGTATATAAATTGGAATGAATTACTTCAGCTCTGAATTTGAATTTCTATTTGTTTTTATTTATGTTTGAATACATTATATAAATCAGGAACTAGGTAATAACTAATTCCTTTTAAAGAAACTTAAAAGCATATAGCAGGTATGCTGTGTGAAATCTAAAAATTCCTTCTTTTTACATTTAATTTGGCTTGTTATATACCAGATCTTATGCATAAAAATTAATCTGTGGAAAGGTGGGTATTTTTTTAATAATTAAAATTTGTTTGTCTTGACAGAGGTAAGATTTGATTAAGGGGAAGAAGCCATTTGTTCAGAGAAGCTTGAGAAATGAAGAATTCAGTATCGGATCGGAGTTTTATATTGACAGTGAAGCAGAGGATGAAGAAAATGAGTACAATCAAGGCGATGATGATGGGGATAATGGGGATGATTCGGATTCTTCAAACTATTCAAATGATAATTGGCAGCAGAGCAAACCCCATTCCTTGAACACTACATGGCCTCAAAGTTACAGCTAATGAATATTTTTATTCATAAAATTAGCGTTAAGAACTTTATTTCATATAAATCAGATCTTATTTTTATTTATTTATTTACATTTTATATAACTATTTGCTCCTGTCATGATTTTTACCTACTACCTAAGATACCTGGGATATAGAATTCTGTAATGATTTACTCTATTGAAGTGAAGAGGTCGATGAATCAATTTTGGTGAAACAATATAAGACACTGTATAAAGTTTTCTTCAGGATTTTGGTAGCCTTTCGTTAAGTTGTTTATAGAATGGAGGAAGCATTATACTTGCTATGACAAAGTGGTCATCAGTTGTATTGATTGTGAATGTGTACCACTGCTATAAATTTTAGGAGTCGGAAGTATGATGCTTTGGATCTGGATTCATTTCCTTAAATTCTAATATTCTCTAAGACTTCTGCAATTGTTATTTTGTTCATGTTACTTGAATATGCTATTCATTTGGGATTTAAGTTCTGGTAATAGATGGTGCAACGAGTATTGTCCCAAAGTAACTACTATCTTAGGCACAATCTACTAATTTTCAGGATTTTATACTTAAAGCACCATTACGACCCAGGTCTAATGCCAAGACAATTTGATCAACGTACAATTTTACGTACATTTAACCAAATTCTATGGTGATAATTGTATAACTAGTGACTGAGTGTTGTTAAGGTACTCAGAGCATATCACAAAGATCTCAATTAAGCTAATAGTCCATGATAAGTTTGTGCCGAAGCTCCTTAGTAGCCTCCCATATAGTTGGTACAGAAATTGTAGTTTGAATATATACCAAATGAGAATGTTTCTGGAAGACTGCACTACTGATATTAACAGTGAATTTTATAAATATTTCACCATCTTAGTTCACAAAAATAATCTGAAAATTACGTGCGGATAACAAAAAGTTATGAATACTGAAAAGAGTTTTTTCCTTTTGCTTTGTGCTTGGGCATACAATTATTAGATCCTGCTAATATTAGTTTTCTCTTATATGCATTCGCTCAATATCCAGTTCTAAAAAGTAATATCTTTCGAATAATGTTTCAGGCAATTGATTGATCTGTATAGTAGTGTGCCATCTCCAAGCCTCAACTTTCAGGGAACTCCTTCATTATCACGATTAGGCGGCTCTTTTCTTTCCTCGTCACTTACAAGAAGACGTACTCCTGAGATATTACCATCCTTGGCTAAACCTCTGTTACCAACAGTACCTGTTGAGCAACAGCCCAAACAAAGACGTAGTTCTCATTCCCTCTTTCCTCCTCTTATATCAAGGAGGTCTTCTTTTAAGAAAGTAACTACTGATCGTATATCCTCCAAGGTCTCGCATGAAATTTCAGTTTCTCGACAGAGCTCATTTGGCCAAGCTGTGCTAAATGGTATGTTTATGAACATGATTTGATTCCTAACTATAGATTCAAAAAGTCAGAAGCATTTACAAAATATTTTACTTTGTTATGGTATTCATGCTCTAAAGATTTGCACGAATATCTAGTCTTTCCTTTTGCACTCAATATTTTGGTTTGAACTGTAGTTAACTAAAGTGACTGGTTTTGTTTTTAGCATTTCAACTGTCCTTAGTTGTCCGTCCACATATCTTAATAGCAACTTGCTTGATATGAATGACTCGTAATATGTTTGCTTAAAGGCGTATGCTCTTTTGCTTTAGAAAGAAGAGTCTTCCATTACATTTTGATAATGCTTCTTAGCGATTCCTAATTATAAACGTTTAAAGAAAAGATAGAAAAAAGTGATGAAAATAGAAAAGAAGAGACCTGAATGGTGATTTCACTCAGATTTGAGTTAGATTAGAAGGATGTAATACACATTCAAAATTTGAATTCTGTAGTAAAGCATTTGACTTTTGAGACTCCAACATTTGGTACCACAGTACCACGGCCTCACACCAAAGAAAACAAATCATTTAGAGTTACTTTTGCTATTTTCACTGTAATCATTAAACCCAGTTGAGACATTTGTTTCGAGTTGTCATAATCTAAAGTTAGCTATGGAGAATGATACTTATTAATATCGGCAGAAATGTAGCTGCATAATAGTTAATTTTGTTTAAACCTTTCATGGTTTGTTCCTCGTAAGTAGTCAAAATTTCAGTTTTTATATTATAAATTTCTCCTTTGCACTTGAATTTAAGAACTGCACTTTTGATACATGAAACTTACAGATTACCCTAGGATAGGTTAATCAATTTGTTCATAAAATGATGTTGTCAAATCTTAATTCGTGGTCTCTAGTTTGCTCCAATCACTTCATGTTCTTTGATCAAAGAAAACACACCTGTTACATGCTACCAGAACAAATAAAGCAAAAGGAATACCTTAATAGGGCATAGTTCTATTTGCGATTCATTTTATTTCCAATGACCTAATTATAGGTCATCTGAAAATTAGTTCTCATTTCAATGTAGCTCAATTATCTGATCAAAGTGAAATGATGAATTAGTCCCAAAATGATGAATTAGTCCCAAATTTGTCAAAGTAATTTGTATTTGTTTGATGTTTTATGCAGGCATGAATGTTCTATGTGGAGTAGGGATCCTCTCTACTCCTTATGCAGTTAAACAAGGAGGTTGGGCTGGGCTTTCTTTATTGTTTATCTTTGGAATTCTATCTTTCTACAAGGGGATCCTCTTGCGTAAGTGCTTGGATAGTCAACCTGGTCTTGAAACATACCCAGACATTGGCCAGGTGGCTTTTGGCACTGTAGTATTGCCATCTCTGTAGGTCCTTTTAAATAGCATAACTGCTTTACTTTCTACTAATTTTTGAGGCTTTAGTTTTGCTTAATTTTGATGCTTTAGTTTTACCAGGTAAATGTTTACTAATTAACATCACTATTTCTTTAAATAAAATTGCAAGTGAAACTTTTTTTAGAGTCTATTTCTGCAACTAGTCTTAAAATTAACTTTCTATTTTTGTTTCTGGTTCTTCCCATTCTTTTTATAGACGGTCCCAGACTTATGAATCTGGCACACTAGTTTCAAAAGATATTCTTCATTTGATAGTAAACAATTTTCTACATTACAGTTGCAAGTTTGAAATGGTCGATTTGATCTAACTTATCGTTGTCAATGAATGTGTACTTGCCCTGACCCTTGAGAAAAATTTATTACATATAGATAATTTATTATATGTAAAGTGGTGGAATTGAAAAAGTAAACTATATTATGAGTAAAACGATTTTATTCATCGGAAATGGATTCGTAAGGTTCTGGTTTCCAAATACTACTTAATTTATTGTTCCCCCTGTTCTACAAAAGAGTCTCGTTTTGACCTTTTGAAGTCAATTTACGACCCTAGTATTCAAAATAAATATTAATTCACTTTATTTTATTTAATAAAATTCATAGTTATTGTAAACTATCTAAAAAGTACTAATAATTGCAAAATGTATTGTTTTTAGAACTTGCATGAATCACGCTAATTTTAAATTTTATGATTTTGTAAATCGACTTTAAAAAGTCAAATGAGACTCTTTTTGTGAAACTAAGGGACTGACATTTTTCTTAGAAGCATTCACTGTAAAAGATAATGAGAGGCACTATTTTGTATTGCGTTCTATATATATATATATATATATATATATATATATATATATATATATATATATATATTATTTACATAGAATATTATTGCAAACTTGAAGGCTTCACCACTTCATGATCATTCATTTCGAAACTTGTAACCTTTTTAGAAGAAAAGTGAAATTGAATTAATTAATAACAAGAAGGCAATTAAAAAAATGCATTCCATTTTTGCCAAAAAATAAGTTTTGGACCGGGGATGTGCAAAATCGTGTCATCTTTAACCATCGTAAACTTTAAAGACATTAGGATAGAAAGCATGTTTGCGATTGGAAAAAGAAAAATGTGGATATCAGTACTTTCCTTTCCTGTATTTGCTAAGAAAGTCATGAACAAGTAACCTAAAATAAGCAGTAGTCATGGATTGTTTGGAAGGTGGGATTATCATGGTAGATTAATATTGGTTGATATAAAATGAAGACGGAAGGTAACAGATATTTTACAAGGTAAATTGTAAATCTAGAACACAGCGAGTGAGTGGGCCATGTAACCGTCACTTATAACAAAACTTAGCAATAGTTTTCTTATAGCTATAGAAAACATAAGAAATAAATCAACTATTTCCCATATTTATTAGTTGAAAAATTTAGAATGTTAGTTATTTTAACCAAAGGGACGTACAATTGTTACATGTTGCTGATTGTTTCGTGGTGTTTGTTTTCTCTGTGGCTGCAGATTATCTTATACGTGGAGTTATATGTAAGTACATCTGGCGTAGTTGAGTTTTTTTCTTCTTTTCTCTGCTTTATTTTTTCTAACTAATTTTAGATTTTATACGTATTCTGGGGTCTCTAGACTTACTATACCTTTACCGTAAGTGTCATAAGAAATTGTGCATTTCTTGTGATTTGGTGTTAAGTCATTAACCAATCATTTTGGGCCCATAATCTGAAGTTAATGATAGTCTACCCACTTGAAGCTGAATTTTCTCAGAACCAAACCCAAAAATTAAATAAACAAGAAAAATAAAAGAGAAGAAACTGAATTTCTGCCAGAAGGTAAAGTAAGAAAAATTACCACTGGTGGTTTCTTCCTAAGCTGTCTGTAATAAGCGGAAGTTTTCACTCATTTATCTGCCTTTCATGTAATAATATTCGTAAATTATTGTATACATGTTGATATAGCTACATATTAATCACATAAGTCCAAATATTCCATCATATATCCAAAGCATTATTTGAATTTATCAGCAAAACCATCTATAATTTACATGTCTTCCATTAGATAGTTCTTCCACCTAGTAAATCGACATTATCTTGTATCTTGAGTGTCAAAATCTTTTGACGAATGTTATGCTATGATTGCCACATCATTTAATGAGTGTCTGAATGGAGGAAGAATACTATAAATCAGCTCCTCCTCTATTCCCAAGTTATGTGTAAAACTGGTTATGCCATAGATTGGGATAAATTTAAAGATAATAGCTGGAAACGGTTTTGATCTGAGTGGCTCTAAGCCTCTAACTCTCCTTGGTTTTGGCCTGGGACTTTGCCCTCATGGAGTGGGAAGTCTAGAGTAGAATTCAAGGGAGCTGAACTGCTGTTATATTTTGTTATAAACTAAAAGTTCTATTTGATTATACTTTCACCTTAGTAGTGTAAAGGATTTGCATAAGAGGGTGGGAATAATAATAATGCTTTTTTCTTTGATTGTACTAGTAAGGAGAAAAGTCTTATAATGTGTTTCCTCTTTGATAGTAACCGGAGAAGTCTTGTATGGTTGCAGTTACATCTCATCTCTCAGAAATTTTGAACTTGTACCAGGCATAGTAATTTTTATTTGTCAGAAAGTCGGGGCAATTGACCCCGTATCCATAATAAGATTATGGTAGTGCAGCCCATGGCTGCATGTTGCTCACGGCACAGAGTTTAATTCATTAAAAAATACCATTTGGACGTGTCAATCTAGGAAGGACAAGGACATTTTTCTGCGTAACTGTCGAGATGGATATAGTGTGAAAAAAAAGCTTAGTGGATGCTGAAGTTAAAGAATGTAAATTTCGTTTGGTACTTTTTCATTGTATATTTATTATAAGTTATCCAACATCTATTATTCCATTCAAGGAATATGACCAGAACTGGACAACTGTCATAACAAAATAGAAATTTGGGTAGTTTGAAAGAAAAAAATATATAATTACTGTTTCGCTTCCTCTTAATTAGGCAGTTTATCTTCACATAATATGAAATGAATTGCACTTTAGAACAATGCAGACATCCTTTCCGTCTTGTATTATTGCTGGAGACATTTGTCTCTCCAAATTTAATGAGCTTTTAGGCTTTTGCGCAATTGTAATTATTAGGCGGATTATAGAGTATAATATGAAATTTTGATTTCAAAAAGGATTTTGGTGGGTCTGTAATAATGAAAAGTTCCTTACATAGGGGTATATCATACCAAAATCATTTCTTTTCCTACTCTTTGAGTTTCATTATATAAACAGCTGAACTCCGTGTTGGCTTCTCGCAGGCTTGTTGCATTGAATATATAATTTTGGAGAGTGATAATCTATCATCTCTATTTCCAAACGCACACTTAAGTTTGGCAGGTTTTGAAATAAATTCACATAATCTTTTTGCATTAATAACCATCTTTGCTGTTCTTCCTACGGTTTGGCTCCGAGACCTCAGTGTTCTAAGTTACATCTCTGGTAAGTACTGTAAAAAACTTGTGTAGGCTATTCTTTTGAAGGTTTCATATGTTCCATCTCTTCATTCTGAACTCTAATTCCGCATAGTTATGCACTTTGTCTTTACAAATAATTTTGAGAAAATTCATTATCACATTTGTGAAAGGTAGCTAGGATAATTTTGTGTGATTTTTGCTGGCAGGCTTTTTAAGTATGTGCCAATAACAATCAGTTTATACCATGGATTGCTAATCCAATACTTATAATTTATGTTGAAAAGAAAGAGAAATTATCAAATATTTATACATGCAAGGTTGTGATCAGCAGGTTCTGTAAATCTCAAAAGAATGGATCAGATAATGCCAATATTCTTGTATCTTCTAGTTATTTCTATTCGAAGGCAAGGGTTTGAGAATCTCTTCAAAACCAAGGAACTATTCATACATTGTTAAAAAGAAACAGGAATGTCAATCTTTTATAATTTCCCTAAATGTTTTTTAACGGAATCATTTTACGATGTAAAATATTACAATGTGAGAAAATTACCCATTAAAAAAGTCTTCCAATTCCTATTAGGAATTCATCGTTCTTTTTAAAACAACCCGCTCCATTTTCTATGTAGATCATATGATGTACAGACATTTAATATAAAGAACACAAGACTTCGTACACCTACTTGATCATTGGTGTCACCAGATTGTTTTTGCCTAGCTGAAAATTGAGGATCACATTGATGTTATATAAAATTATAAGTGAAAATGGCTTAAAGCCTGAATTGTACTTAATTCGCACCTATAAAGGTTTGAGTATCTAGTTGTGTGCAGTGCGCATTTCAACATATTTGACTACTTGTATATACTAACAGAAGCATGATGAAATCTTATTTTCTGGTTACTTTGTTTTCAGCTGGGGGAGTTATTGCATCAATATTGGTAGTCCTCTGCTTGTTTTGGGTTGGATTGGTGGATGATGTTGGCTTTCAATCCAAAGGGACAACACTGAACCTCTCTACTCTTCCTGTTGCCTTCGGTCTCTATGGTTACTGCTACGCAGGACATGCTGTCTTTCCAAATATCTATACATCAATGGAGAAACGAAGCCAGTTCCCCCTTGTCCTCTTAACTAGGTGATGCTATGATGTTCAATTCAGTCGTCATTGCTGTACCCTAAGAATTAGAGCTTCATTATTTAGCTAAAATACTAAGCAATAGTTTCCATGTTTTGGGTCAAAATTCTATCTGATTTAATTATAAAAAAAAAAGTTGAACATGGTTAGTCATCTTGTTCTGCAACTTTTCCTACTAATAATATATTGGACTAGATTCTCAATTTATTCTTTAGGTGAGAGTTTCGTGTTGGCAGGTCCTCTATTGAGCACCATAAGCATGAATTTCATTCTGTGCGGGAAAACATAACAAACCATGCATTCTGATATTTAAGGACTTTGTTACTCAAGAAAGGGTGTTATAGAATTCCTTTTAGTTATTTTTTTATTAGATAAAAATGAATTTGATTCTCAATCCAGTTTTGGTATTTGTACATTGTTATATGCTGGACTTGCTGTGATTGGATATTTATGTTTGGTGAATCAACACAGTCACAATACACTCTTAACATGCCCCAAGAGTTGGTTGCCTCCAAAATTGCTCTTTGGACTACGGTAAGACAAAAAGAAAATTGATTTGTTAATAAGGGTGTATGTTTTGCGATGGTTTTCTGAGTTGATGTATCTCTCATGTTTACCGTTCATCGGCCCATATGGGTATGAAGAATTCTCTCTTTTACATGTGGGCCATCAAGATATGCTGGGAAGAAAATTTTGTAAAAGAGGTTAATTGTGATACTCGTCTACTTTTCATTTTCCCTCGGTTATGGGCATTTGTCCTCTACTGTGCTCTTGGGACATTCCTATCCTTTCAAACTCTAAATAAAAGTAGGAAGAGTTAGTAATGTTGGTTGCCATTGTACAACCAGTTCTATTTAAAGAATTCATTACCTTTATATTTCATTAGTTACCACAGTGAGAAACTCCTGATGAACAAGTCTAGTGTTTGGTGCCTAAAATGGGTCATCCTCAATCATTCCTGATTGGATCTTTCAATAATTTATGATTCTCTGCATATCATGGTGGGTTTGAACATTTATTTGCAAAGTTGTTATGTCTCATGTATATTTTTTTTTAAATTCTTTTGCAGGTGGTTAATCCATTTACCATATATCCTTTTTTCAGACTTAATTTTAGCATTTTACTAGAAAATAATCTTTTCTCCACTCCGACCATGTGATATAAATTAAAGAATTTACTTTAATTTTAACTTTGTCTTCCATAGTTTGGTAAAATATTTTGTTTTTCCTTAATAAGAAGCACATATGCATTAACCATCTCTCCCATGGCAATGAGTCTGGAAGAATTGATACCGTCAAACCATCTCAAATCTCACATGTATTCAATCCTAATTAGAACAGCATTGGTGGTCTCTACTTTACTTGTAGGCCTCAGCATCCCCTTTTTCGGTAAGTCTTCACACTGGTTACTTCTTTTTTGGTGCGAAGTAATGGCTCCATCTAGAAGATTAGCTAAAAGTCGTGTACATATTATAATTTATTGACAATGTTTAAAGATCATATAGTGAATTTCCCTTTCCCTTAATGTTTACAAACACTTTCAGTATGAAACTAGAGTATTCCTTTCTCATTTTACAGGTCTGGTGATGGCATTGATTGGATCCTTACTAACAATGCTAGTAGTAAGTTCTCTTATACTAGTATTAACAAAATTTTCTACTTCAGACCTGATACATCCATTGCTTTTTGCCTCTCAGAATATTTATAGTAGAAATGTTAATCAAAATTTTCATTGCAGACATCAATACTTCCTTGTGCTTGCTTTCTGAGCATCTCGAGGGGAAAAGTCACCTGCTTTCAGGTACTGCCAATACTTCAGATTGACGTTTGGTATAGATGACTTTATGTTGTATATCTACTACCCGCAACACTCCCAATACTCGCACATTGGATTCACAAAATTGTTTTAAAGATAGTAGGCTGCAGGTATTTCTTCTCCATCAGTTAAGTTCCACTAAATGAGCTTGAAAAGAGGATGGACTCTTTTAATTCTCATCCACATAGTCAACTACCATCTTTAAGAATCGCACAAAAATATCTTGTGAAAATCTTTTACCCATTTTCAGGACGGACTTGATATAAATTACAACTTTGAGGTGCCCTAATTTGTCACTTTGCTAAATTAGACCTCTTGCTCCTAGGTTGTCTGGCAAAATATGGCCCTGATAAATGTGTAGAGTAATAAGGGATAACCTCTTCGTTATTCCCCATAGTATAGCTATTTTCACGTTTAGTTCCCTAATTAATTTTTTTTCATATTTTGTCCTCAAACTATATATTGTTTTCACCTTTGTGCCCAAATATAGTTGTTTTTGCTTTTAGTCCCAAACTATAGTTGTTTTTCACGTTTAGTACTCAAACTATAGTTGTCCCCTGTAATTGCTCTGTTTTTGGGAGACTGGACTGAGATTGTAGAAAATTTAAAGTTTGACGATGAAATACATGAGAATATTTAGGGGGACCAAAATTAGAAACAGCTATTGTTTGGGCTCTAATTGAATGATTATTTCTAATAATAATAACAACTATAAAAGAGAGAAATAATGACTTGAAGGATTGGTAGGAAGTAGAGGGATCATTTGAAGCGGAACTAAATATGATATTACTACTCTAACATGCTGGAAAAACAAATGATACACTTTATATCTTGAAAAGAAAAGGGAAAAGCATTTTTCATGTGACTGATATTCCATTAATTTATAAGACAGTAAGGAGTATTGAAAATGGACCTTTTCAAACAAACCCTTTACCCTTAATCCTAATAATATTTGTGTGTATTTGCAGCTCACTATTGTTTTTGCCTTTTCTAACATTTTCTTTATTATCTATTGCTGCTGCTAGGGATTTCTTTGTGTATTGATTATGACAGTTGGCACAATCTCAGCAGCTTTCGGCACAATCTCAGCAGCCTTCGGAAGTACTCAGCCATATCCAAGATCATCGAACAGCTGGTTTGAATATTAGGGTAATTTATTCTAATGAGAGAGATGTTATTGTTATGAAGACCTACCATCGTTGCTGAGTAATTTTGTAGACTATTATCCGGAATTTTTAATTTAAACTTCCTTGTGTTCTTCCCGCTGGAATATTGATTCGATTTCGAAAATTTTGTTTCTCTTATATCCGATATAATTTAATTTGTGTTTTCACTCCTGCTTAAATTACTAAGTTTGGACTAGGTTGATCTGATCAGACCTAAATATTGTTGAACTCGAACCGAACTCGAACACTTTTAGTCGAATTTGAACATATTCGAATAACATTATCGAACTAACACACATGTGCGAGTTAGGATCATTATCGTTCGTGAACATGTTTAGGTTTGCGAACATGTTCGGGTCGCGAGCATGCTCGAGTTTGATTAAATGTTCGAGTTTGTTTATAATGCTAAAAATAGACCAAATATTTTTTTAAAAAATTGAAAAAAATAAACTTTAATTACATGATATATTCATATATATTAAATTAGTAGTAGTGGTTAATAGGATTATTGATTACATAATGAGTCTAGAATAAATGAATACTACTACTTTCAATTAACCCCAAAAATGAAAATATTACTACTTCCTTAATTAATTAATTAATTTCATATTTTTGCATTTTTTACTTTTAAGTGGAAAAAAAAATACTCCATCTATTTCATAAAAATAGTCTTATTTGAGATTTTTTATAATGAAATTGTAAAATTATAAAATTTAAAATAATGTGAATTTAGTTGATTTAGAATAATTCAATATCTAATAGACTAATATTGTTAAGTTATTAATCTTGAAATGTATTACTACTAGATATTTCTTCCGTTCTAAAACATAAGTAATAAGATCAACTAATCAAGTATGAATTTTTAATTCAAAAGGAATGTGATAATTAACTTTTGAATACAATAAATCTTGAGAATTATTTAATAAAAAATTTATAATTTTCATAATTATATTATTTAAACTAAATAATTTTTTCTAAAAAACTAAAGTAATATATTAAACTTTACAATTTCATAAATTAACTACAATTTTAAGATCAAATGCTCTTGGTAATTTCAATAACTCATTTAAATGTAAGCAATTGTATTATATCATTCTTTAATTAATGTCAAACTGTCATTGCATGATAATTAATGACTTTATTTATGTGATTTATGACATGAGTTATAATTTATTAAATTATCAATGATGTAAATTGTAATAATCTGACAACCATTGTTAATTTTTTTATGAAAATATTAAAATTATTTTAATTAAATTAAAGGTGAAGAAATACACATTATTTAATAAAAATGTTTACTTATAATCAATTATTAAAAAAAAAGATGTTTATGTAATAAAAAAAAAGAAAATTACTATAAATTTAACAATTATTGAAAAGACATACTTTAAAATTTAATATGAAATAACTAATTATTTGTATTTAGAATTTAAAAACATTAAAAATTTAAGAAATACAATTTGAACATCTATTGAACCGAGCCTAACCAAACTAAGCCAAACCAAAACTACTTGAGAACAAAGTCGAACCAAACCACATGGTTTGCAAACATGTTCGATTGAGTAATCGAACTCGATACTGAAAGGTTCGTTTATGCAATAATTAATCAAAAGAGGGCGGGGGGTTGAATAGATTGTTTTTTTTTTTTTTTTGAAAAATCTTGGCCTTTTTAAAATTTTAACTCTATTTTCTATTTTGATTTTGTTAAAAAAATTATTTAAATATTTTAGTGAATCAAAGTAAAAAGATAGAGATAGAGAAATACCAAACACATATAACGCAAACGATATATCTTGGTTCACTATATATATCCCCGATATATATAGCTAGTCCAGTCCCCAAACTCCTTTCCAGGATTTAGGATTTTTCCACTATAAAAATAGTAAACTCATTCACTTATGTGGAGAAACATGTACAAATTTGATTCTGTCTTAAAATAACTATCCCTTAGTCTTCTTCAAGAATGCAGATTCTCTTTTTCAGAGCATCTTGTATTCCTTCTTCGGCTGGTCTTGGAACTTGATATCTTTTCTCTTCCTCACTCACTTAGAAACCCAAACTTATGGCCTTACTAAGATCTTGATCTTGGAACAAGAATCACTCAATTCTTCACACACTAGAATAACACTCAGCTCTACATTTTTGTTTACAATGGTTTGTCATCTTTAATAAAATGCTTCTTCTATTAACCAGATTGATAACTCATTAAGTACAAATATGTCGATTATTACAAGATGATGGATAATGTGACGCCCTCAAATTCGGGTCCCTTGAACCACGGGTTCGGTGCCCACGTTACTATTCTACCCTGTCATCACATTCATCCATTTTGAATAAAATAATAAAACTTAATTTACCTTCATACATAATTATCTCAGGTTCCACATACCTTTATACATACACATTCGTACCTGACATATTACAAAAGATAATATAATATTTTAATTACTCTATTACAATACAATTATTGTTTGCTGACTTTTCCTTTTCCCTTGTCTGTACTCGACCCCTCGGCCTGCTCAGGTTTAGTTGAAATATCATGTTTAAAACAAGAGTGAGCATAAAATAACTTAGCAAGTACATGAACAAATGATGACATGATATTTCGAAATGGTGAAAAAAAATCAATTAGAATGATCATGAATCGTTTACAATAAACTTGATCATTTATAATAAGCTGAGTCAATTCCTTGAATTTCGCCGCATACTCGGCTACTGACATATTTCCTTGTTTCAGTTCCAAGAATTGAACCTCCATCATATCTTGCGTTACTGGAGGAAAATAAGCTTCGAAAAATATTTCCTTGAATCTTTCCCAGGGTGCAGCTCCTGTTCCTAGTTTTCCTTTATTGGCAGTCCACCAATAATTTTATTCCCCTTTTAACATGAACGTAGCAAAAGGAATTTATGTTCCTCTGCGACGTTAGTTACGTCAAATACTTTTTCCATTTCAATTACCCAATTCTGGGCCTCTACCGGATTCATCGTCCCCTTAAACTCTAGGGGTCCTACAGCTTTAAAAATTTTAAAAGTAGCAATTCTAGCAGCTATTGGTTGATCACCCACGGGGTTTACATTTCTATTCTGAAAAGCTCCCATCAACAAGTCTACAAACTGCTGCATGGGATTTACTGGCTCTTCTTGAGCATTTACTGACTCCTCTGGTGGAGGTTGAACACTTGGTCTACGTCTAGGCGACATTTCTGTTTAAGAATTTTCATCATAATTATTACATAACAATTACATATCACATTCTTATGAACTTTAAATACATGGTCGTGTCAACACACATTTAATAACTGAATTTATATTCATAAACAACTTGACTAGTGTCTAGCACATTTTATAACATGTAGCACTTTGCTATTTACCTTTCATCCCTTTGGACTACATAAGTCAGGAATCACATAAATCTATACGACAAACCTAACCTTCCCTCCTTAAGGCAAAAGAGGTTATATAACACTTTATATCCCTTTTTTTATAACAAAACTAGGGATTTACATGACATACACACATAACTATACATACATAAAATATATATTTATTACGTTGTTCCTACGGAAACATCCCCCGCCTAACAGCATCTTTATATTCTTCATCCATGATTGTTATCATTCTCCACCAGCTCAAGGTATTACTCGTTTGATCATACTCCACCAGGTAATAGTACACTATGTCCTGCGCTTTTCCAAACGCTGTGCGAAGTGCATAGTGCATATCGTCCATTCTCACTTTCATACTATCAATCATTGCCTTTTTGGCCCTAACTTCTTCTTCCACTAGCTTTATCCTTCGCACTGCCTTAGCCCCGACATGTTCATACCTGGCTATCTTAGCATTCGCTTCCCTCAATTTAGCCTCTAAGGCTTCTCTGTCGTTCTTCAGTTCTTGGACCTTCTGTTCCTCTTATCTTAGTTTATCTCCTAGTTTCATATTCCTACCAACCAACACTTGAACTGTATTTTCATTCTGCTCCACAGCTATTTGCCGTTTAGGTGTTTGAGTCTCCAATTCTAATATCCTGTCCACATATTCATTGTTCTACTGTATAAAGTCAGTTGGTCTGCTTTTCTCTGTTTAGATGATGCATTATCCGGCAATGCCCCATCTGAGTCTCCCTCTAGTTCTTCCGGATCTTCCTCCTGTTCACTGTCATTAGCTGGTACTACTGCCATAACTGGTTCAGTAGTCATTACATCAATCTGAATGTCTCAGGGCTTTTCTTATATTACTCGACTGGATTCTCCAATCTCTGACATACTATAAAATCACAAGAACAATTGTTTCAGTTCAACGCAATTTTTTTCTTATTCTTAAAGCACATATCACGTAACACATAGCACATATTGTGGAAATTGTAACTTTGACAACTTCCACCATTCGCATCTTAGAACTCTAAATGAGTTTTACTATTTTTCTTAAGGTCATATTCCTAAAGTTTTTCCACCTAAGGTTTATAACCTAACAGCTCTGATACCAACCTGTAACGCCCCCAAATCCGGGTCCCTTGAACCACGGGTTCGATGCTCACGTTACTATTCTACCCTGTCATCACATTCACTCATTTTGAATAAAATAATAAAACTTAATTTACCTTCATACATAACTATCACAGGTTCCACATACCTTTATACATACACATTCGTACCTGACATATTACAAAAGATAATATAATATTTCTTGACTCTATTACAATACATTTATTGTTTGCTGAATTTTTCTTTTTCCTTGTCTGTACCCGACCTCTCGGTCTGCTCAAGTTTAGAATGATCATGAATCATTTATAATAAACTGGATCATTTACAATAAGCTGAGTAAAAAATAATGAAATGAATCATTTTTCATAATCTAAACAATATCAGTTCAATGTATGATCGTGGAAAATATGCATACTTTACATAATTAATTAGAACCATGAAACTTGCTAGTTGTACGGTCACAAGACCTAGAACTCGTTAAGAACAATACCAATCATAAAGACTGATATTGCTCAAGTTCGTCCTAAGACTGTTGTTCAAATTAGATGTGTACTCTGGGTATTCAGCCTATCGTCCTTTTATATTGTGCATAACATAAACATCTAGCGACGCAACAACGCCATAAAATTATAATGCTTTATACTTTATTCCCCTTTATTAGGGTTGTTCTGTTACAACATATCATAGAATTCATACCACAGCAATGTGAATTGGAGCACATAACAATAAACATTTGATTTCAACATATATCATCATACGTGTCTAGCCGAAATCAAGATTGGCATCGACCTTTTTAAAGTAGTTCAATAGTGAATGAACTTTACATGATCATAAGAATGCATAACATGAATGACTGTTCAATGAACTATAAATGGAAGTTCAGTTAGAAGACTTACCTTTGTCCTCGTCTATCTTAATTGGACAAATCTTATCCTGATTTAGTCCTACATAACCATAATATGGGTTCATGCATTAGTTATATACATATGTTTGCCATAACTTGTTATACAAGTTACCATTTAGCTTTACACAACTCTTAACATATAACACATTATTCACTTAAACTTTAATATCTACCACATTGATTATTTTTATCAAATTATGGTTTACATACATATTTCTATCATTTAATATCAAAACATTTCATTTTGGCAAAAATAATTTATTTTTAAAAACTCAGTACACGACGCCCCGGCGCCATCTTTCTTTCTTGGAACTTCGTTGACCGCGAGATTGGCTCGGCCAGACTGCGCCCCAGCTCGCACTGATTTCGCCCCGGCGAGCTCTTCACTGCAACACTGTGCCCCGGTGCAGTCTCTAATGCAAAATAGGGCACCTTGGTGCAGTGCTGATTTTTTCAGAAAAAAAATTTCATTCCAAAATCTCTTCTATCTTTGGCCCTAATTCAATTTTCTGAATTCCAACATGTCACATAGCACACATAACATGTATTTGACTTGCATGGGCCTTCAAAATATTTAAAATCATAAATTGGCCTTATTTTTTCAAAGATTTCGTTTTGGACGTTGGCAAATGTTTTAAAACGTTTAAAATGGACAATTGTCGCCATACGAATCAAATAACTTCCAATTCGATTCTAACATGTGTATATACATAAAACTTACATGTTTGGCCTTATTTGACCTTCAATTACACCAATTGGCCAAAAATCACTCATTGGTATGATTTTTGCCAACTTTTCAAAACTCAATACTTGAACACCATTTGAATTCTTGTCCACCATGTACATATAGCCTAATATATGCTCAATTAGCAACTTTGTATGCTTGTATAACTTCTACATACACCTTCCAAAATACTTTACAGATTATGATGTGGTTTACATGCAACATATAGCATAATATTGCAATTCTTCCTTTACAATGCATACTTTTAGACCATCTAAGCACTTAGCTTGCTATCTAGCAAAATAATATGCATGAATCCAACATGTTCAACCCCTTCAACTATATTTTCATCACTTCCATGAGCATATAACACATGATCAACCATAAATCATGCGTTCTAACTTTTCATATATATATATATATATATATATGAATAGTGCACCACCTTTGTTCTAGCACATACGAGCTTAGGGTTTCATGTTTAGCCAACCAAATAACACATAACACACATAATTAACACATGTACACCAAGATACATGTATGACTACTCTTATTCTAGCATTTAATCACATAAACATCAATTCATAAGACTTGATCATTTTGTTACCTTCTTATGACTCTCTTTCTTCTTGAAATAAAGCTTCTTAAGGATAGAGTCTCCATTTTGATGGTTATTCCTTCTCCTCTTGGTCACTTTTTCCTTGAATCCTTTTAGACTTTATGAAGCCCAAGCTCTTCTCCTTCTCTTTTGTCTCAAGAACACTTTGCTAACAACTTGGAAGATAAAAATGAATACACTTAACACTTAAGACATATACATATATGTAATATATCATCTCCAACAACTAACCATGCATTGGTTAATTTAACCATGCATGGTTAGGGCATTCATGACATTTCACATGTTAAGCTAGGGATATCTTGGTCATTTCTCACCACAAGGATACCATAGTCATTATTCTAATTATCAAGGGCATCACAGTCTTTTATCAAATTCTTTAGATAATTTAATTCCAAGTAATTCCCTTAAAAAATCGTTTCTTACTCATTTTTAATCCAATTCAAGTCCATTTTGATCCAAATTTGTTTCATTAGACTTGAATTTTATTCTTTAATCCAATACTCCATAATTGGCTTGTCCCATAACACTTGTCACATTCAAAAATTTAATTTCTATTAATTATAATCATATTTATAATATTAAGAATTTTCATGTCATTACAGATAATGTCAGTTTAAGATTAATTCATGCAAAATGACTGTTAAACCAATGATCATATAACAGTTTATGTATATTGATCAATTTGGTTTATATAGAACACTTGTATAAGGTGAGATTAACTCTTTCAATGAAAGTCAATCTACTACACTTTTATAAATCAAGTGTTTTATATATTTTGTTTATCACTCTCCAAGAGAGGTCTATATAAGAATCTTCTTTTTACACACAAAGGATAATAATTTTTTAACAAGAATTATAAGGATGGAATTATCCAATCTTGGAAAAATATTTTCTTGTAGCACTTAACTAGAATGGACTATAGTTCACGACTTTCAAGTGATACCAATGTTATTAAAGGAAAGTTACTGATGGTCAGATCACTTGTTTTTCACTTTTCAGAAGGACTATGTATAAAGTTCTGATTAATATATATATAAGCTATTAATTCAAGTGTTAATAAATACAATCAATGATGAACAACTTGAATAAAGCACAATAATGTAAATAATTGTGAATGTTAGTACTATGTGATTGATGTGTTTAATATGTATAAATATAACAATAATAATATTAAACATAAATAAGAAAGTGATATGTTAGCACAATATATATATAAAGAAGTGTGTGTGTGCTAAGATGTGTAAAAGAGTAGTATATGAATGTATAACAATTTATATATTTCTTGCTATTTTTATCATTTTCTGTGACGCCCCCAAATCTAGGCCCACACAGCCCAAACTTGAGTCGTCAAAAGACTACAACAAAATTATTACAATGAAATACAACGTACAACAATACAGTGGATAATACAACACAACTAAGTCTTCATTATTATTGCCACACTATTTTATAACACGTGAAGACTATGATAGCTATCCCCGCACTCTCACTCCATTCCCCGGCTAGACCCCGTTACGTTCTCATCTCCTGTTGAAAAACAATGGAACGAAAAGAAAGGGTGAGCTCAAATAGCCCAGTAAGAAATATCATGACTAAGATAATGACGAATAATTTATCATTAGCCTTCAACAGTTGAGTTCTTGATAGAATACAATAGACTACAAGGTTTATATCAAAAACTGCAGTTAAATTCTTAAACAACGTTCAGATCAATAATAGCAGCGGAATGAGCAATCTATTAGAAGAATAATGCAGACTATAATGTCCACTCGCTTCTCTTTTTAGTAAAAATATCATCAACTTTTATCATCTGAAATACCATTAGTCAAGATAATACAACTTCACAGTTCCTGGTCATAATCATGCAGATCAACAGTTCGTCTTTGCACTACGGGCCAAAGACATTCAATATAACACCAACGGTCATGATTATACCAGATTCAGCCTTTGGTCATAATCATACCAACCAACAGTTCATCTTTGCACTACGGGCCAAAGAGAACATTCACCACGTGTCATAAAAGACACCGAACAGATGTATCGCCTTTAACCTAGTATATCGCCTTTAACCTATCATCTGTTCAACAATTATATCACATCTGTGCCCCCGGCCACAGATATTCACAACAGCTTGATTCTTGATGATTAATACAAATAACAGTGATACAAATGATGAACAGAAGAACAGGATAAACAATAAGTATCGGAAGTTTACTTTGTGCAGATTCAAATAATGTCCAAATTGCCAACATGATGTGGAGTGAAATTTAAAAATGATATTCAAGATCCACAGTTCAGAATAACGATTACAGTTCAATAGAAATATTCAGAAAATAGGAAGGTTCAGTTGAACTAATGAAATTCAACTATTATGGAACATATAATATTTTCAGGAATTATAGAAGCAATAGTTCCATAATAAGTTTCGATTTAGGTGTATGGAAGAAAATAATATCATTTACCGTAGCAGGTTTGATTAACAAAAGGTGAAGGGAATTAATATCCCTTACCATAGTAAGTTTGAATAATGGAAGATGAAAAAGATGGTATCCCTTATGAGTATAAAGGAAAATGATATCACTTACGAATATGGAATAAAAGTGTCATGTGATAATTCGTGTAGACAAATTATTTCCACACGAGACAAATAACAAGGGTTATTCACCAACAGGCGATAATCCGCACCGTAAGGTTATTCCCATCAATTTGAATACGAATAGTTATTCACCAAACAGGCGTAATCCGCACCGTAAGGTTATTCCCACAATTTAATAGAATTTGAACACGAAGAGTTATTCACCAAACAGGCGTAATCCGCACCGTAAGGTTATTCTCAAAGATTAATAAGGAATGAATACAAAAGGTTATTCACCAACAGGCGGTAAACCGCGCCGTAAGGTTATTCCCACAATTTAATACATGGAAGTAAATGGCACAAGAAAGAAATGATATTATTTTCGAGAATAAAAGAATGATAATCCCTTCCAGTAAGAAAGAAAATAATATCTATTTATGGTGATGAAAAGAATGATACCCCTTACCGTAGTAATTTAGAATATGAAAGAAGATGATATTCCTTACCACAGTAAATTTAAGAGTGTGAAAAGAATAATATTCCTTACCTTAACACGTGACTGGATATTGTTTTAAATGAGGTTGATCAACTTGAAAAATTCCTGCACTCCTTTTGGCTTTCAAACTCTCAAAATAACCTTACTATTCTCAGAGAAAACTCATAAAATTCTTATAGAAAAATTTTATGTTTTAGGTGTGATTTTTCTATTCAGCTGAGCAAGCTATTTATAGGAGAAAATAAGTTACTATGCGTGGTAGGTGAACAGAAAAAAATTCAGCAGAGGCTGCTGCGCAGCCTCCACCAACTCTTCAGCAAATTCTCACATTTCTCACATTTCATGTGGGCCCCACAATGGGTCCCACATGTTTCTTACTATTCACGTCACTATTCACGTCACTATTCACGTTACTATTTCAAATAGTAAAATTAATTATTTTATTTTTTATTTATTTATTTATTTATTCTTCCTGTGAGTCCAACATATAAAATAATGTTACCACAATAATGTAAGAAACACGTTACATATTTTTATTAATTTAATAATATAAATTATAGTGTATTTGCTACTGTGACAATTATTAGATTCAATAATTTTAAACTACAGTGCACCAACAATTATTGACTCGATGATATGAAATACAGTGTAATGACAATTATTGAATCAATAATGCAAAATACTGTGTAGCAACAATAATTGAATTGATAATATAAAATATTATGCAGTGACAATTATTGATGAAATGATGCGTAACAATTACGGTGTCAATTATCAGACCAATAATATGAGACACTGTGCAATACCGTGTGCTACTGTAGAGTACCGTGTGCTACAGAAAATACCATAAATTACCGTATGCTACTATTCTTTTATCACCGGTATTTTAACAGTTAACACCGTTGACTATTTTTATTTAAAAAGGTTACTTCTGTCGTTTTCTATATCCGACAAATATTCCGTTGTGGGGTCCACAAATAATTTGTTATTTCGGCGCCGTTGTACGGCCCGAATATTCCCCGACAAAACGAATATTCCCCGACAAAAAGAATATTGTCCGACAAAATAAAATTTGCACATAACATCCTTAACTTTCAATTTTGTCAATTTAACCATTTACTGTTTCAGAAAAAATATATATGAAGAAAAATTAAATTTTGTATTTCATAAATTCGGGGTCTTACAACCTCCCCTCCTTATGAAATTTCGTCCCCGAAATTGACGTACCTGGCATTTCGAAGAGGTATGGATACCTAGACTTCATCTCAGATTCTAGCTCCTAGGTCATTTCCTCAATATCTTGGTTCCTCCATAAAACCTTAACTTGAGGTATAACCTTTGAGCGTAAGATCTGCTCCTTCTTATCTAGGATCTTAACAGGTACTTCCTCATACGTTAAATCTTCTGCTATAACGTCTGGTTCTAACTCAATGACGTGGTTTGGGTCCTTCACATATTTACGTAACATAGATATGTGAAAAACGTTATGGATGCGAGACATACTTGGTGGTAAGGCTAGTCTGTAAGCTACAGTTCCCACCCGATCGAGGATTTCAAATGGGCCAATAAATCGAGGGTTGAGTTTTCCTCTCTTTCCGAATCTCGTAACCCCTTTCCATGGAGAAACACGTAAGAATACATGATCTCCGACGTTGAATCTCTCATCTCTCCGATGAAGATCGGCATAACTCTTTTGTCGTTCTTGTGCTGTCTGTATTCGTTGTCGGATCATTTGGATCTTTTCGGTCGTCAAGCGTACCAACTCGGGTCCCAACAGTTTTGCTTCTCCTACCTCATTCCAACATACTGGAGAGCGACACTTGCGTCCATACAAAGCCTCGAATGGAGCCATACCTATACTTGCTTGGTAACTGTTGTTGTAGGAAAATTCCACCAATGGCAAGTACTTATCCCAACTTCCTTTGAAATCTAGTACGCAAAGTCTCAAAAGATCTTCGAGGGTCTGGATCGTCCTTTCCGATTGTCCGTCCGTTTGAGGATGGTATGCAGAACTAAAACGTAGTTCAGTGCCCATAGCTTTTTGTAGACTGATCCAAAAGCGTGAAGTGAATCTAGGATCTCGATCAGAAACTATGGAAACTGGCATGCCATGCAATCTCACGATCTCATTTATGTACATACCGGCAAGACGTTCAAGTGAAAAGTTTTCTCGTATAGGCAAGAAATGAGCGGATTTGGTCAATCTATCTACGATGACCCAAATTGCATCTAAGCCTTGACAAACTTTGGGAAGACCCGTCACGAAATCCATATTGATGTGTTCCCACTTCCATTCGGGAACCTCAAGTGGTTGTAAAGGACCCTTAGGTACTTGATGCTCTGCCTTGACACGTTGACAAGTTAAGCACCTTGAGATAAACTCTGCAATCTCCCTTTTCATATTGTTCCACCAAAATGTATGTCGAAGATCTCGATACATCTTGGTACCTCCAGGGTGGATTGCAAACGGCGTGTTGTGTGCCTCCATCATGATTTTATGCTTTAATTCAGGATCGTTAGGAACACAGAGTCGAGAGTTGACTCGAAGTATTCCTTTCTCGTCAATTCTTGCTTCGGGAATGACACCTTCTTCTACTTTCTTCATCATGTTCATCAGTTCCGGATCGGTAGCTTGCGCAGCTTTAATTCTATCGATTAAAGCCGGTTCTACTCGCACGTGAGCAATCTTCGAGTGGGTCCCTGGTGTCTTTAGCTCTATCTCCATCTTTTGCAAGTCGTACAAAATACACTTTTGTGTTGTCAGCAGTGCACTTGTACTCGCATAAGATCTTCTGCTCAAAGCGTCAGCTACAACGTTCGCCTTTCCCGGGTGATACTGGATTGTGTGGTCGTAATCCTTCAACAGCTCAAGCCAACGTCGTTGTCGCATGTTGAGTTCCTTCTGGGTGAAGAAATACTTGAGACTTTTATGATCCGTATAGATATCCACTTTTTCTCCGTACAAGTAGTGTCTCCAGATCTTCAATGCGAAGACGACTGCTGCCAACTCTAGATCATGAGTAGGATAATTTTTCTCATAATCTTTGAGTTGTCGAGAGGCATAAGCTATAACCTTTCCATGTTGCATAAGGACACAGCCTAGACCTTTGCCTGAAGCATCGCTATATATGACGAATTCTCCCGATCCTGATGGAATGGTCAGAACAGGAGCTGAAACAAGTCTCCTCTTAAGCTCTTGAAAACTTTTCTCGCATTGCTCGCTCCATATGAATTTTGTGCTTTTCCGAGTAAGCTGAGTTAATGGAGTGGCGATTCGAGAAAATCCTTCTACGAATCTCCGATAATAACCAGCTAGGCCCAGAAAACTTCGGACTTCGGTTACTGTCTTGGGTTGTTCCCAATTTAGTACCGTTTCAATCTTCGCAGGATCGACTGATATTCCTTGACTAGAAATCACATGCCCAAGAAACGTGACCTCCTCAAGCCAGAACTCACATTTCTTCAACTTGGCATATAATTTGTTCTCACGGAGCTTCTGGAGTATCAATCTCAGGTGTTGTTCATGATCTTCACGACTTTTGGAGTATATGAGGATGTCATCAATAAAGACAACCACAAAATGATCCAAATATTCCTTGAATATTCGGTTCATCATGTCCATGAAAGCTGCAGGAGCATTGGTTAGTCCAAAAGGCATGACTAAAAACTCATAATGCCCATAACGAGTTCTGAAAGCAGTCTTTGGAATGTCCTCAGCTTTAACCTTTAACTGATGATATCCAGAACGGAGATCAATCTTTGAGAAATGTTGAGCACCTTGTAATTGATCAAACATGTCATCAATTCGAGGTAACGGATACCTGTTTTTGATGGTGACATGGTTCAATTCTCGGTAGTCAATGCACAATCTCATACTCCCGTCTTTCTTCTTCACAAATAGAACAGGAGCACCCCAAGGTGATGCACTCGGACGAATGAAACCAGTATCCAACAATTCCTGTAGTTGGACTTTTAACTCTTGAAGTTCAATGGGAGCCATTCGGTATGGAGTTTTGGAAATGGGCTTGGTACCAGGTTCAAGATCAATACAAAATTCAATTTCACGGTTTGGGGGTAAACCAGGAAGTTCCTCCGGAAAAACGTCAGAAAACTCATTAACAATGGGAATATCATTCAAGTTTGACGTATTTTTGTTCAAATTAGTGACATGAGCTAAAAAGGCTTGACATCCGTTTTTCAATAAACGAATGGCTTTATGGCTAGAAATAACAGTTATAGATTTCAATGGTTTAGTTGCTTGAATTTGCATGACAGGTTGATTAGGAATATGAAAACTAATAATCTTATGAAAACAATCAATTTTAGCATGATGGGTAGTCAACCAATCAATTCCTAAAATCACATCAAATTCATGCATCTCCAAAGAAATAAGGTCAACAGGTAATGTGAGGTTGTTGATTTGAACTAGGCAAGATTTATAGACAGTAGATGTAATGGTCATTTCTCCTAATGGGGTTTCAACTGATAAGTCAAAGTCCAAATTTTCAGGAGTTAAGTTTAAACGCTGAGCACATGCAGGTGAGATAAAAGAATGGGTAGAACCAGTATCTAACAAAGCGTAGACTTCACGAGAATTTATGAATAGCTTACCGGTTATCACCTCGTTCGAGTTTCGTGCCATTTGGGATGTCACAACAAAAGCTCTCCCTTGAACTACAGATTTTCCCTTATCCGCGCTAGCTTTTGGTATCATCACTGCAGCTGGACTTGATTTTGTGGCAGGACAAAATCGCGCAAGATGACCCTCTTTCCCACAACTGTAGCACTTTTTGGACTGCAGTGTACAGTTTGGGCTGATGTGACCTTCCTGACCACACCTATAGCATCTCACTGGTGGTCGATCTTCTCCCCTTGAAACTGGGGTCGGTGCTGGTGCTGATACTGGTGCCCTTCCATAATTATTATGGAATCTCTTTCTTTTGAAATTGTTCCCACTGGATTCTCCTCTTCTGTTATTTGATGTGGAATTACCACCGAAGTGTTGGTTACCTCCTCGATGGTTCTCGTTCCTGTGGTTGTTATCATTTCTCTGATCATTGACTCTTGGCTGTAATTTTTCATCTGTTTGCTCCACCCTTTGAGCCCTATCAACAACATCTGAATACAAATTAAATTTATGAGAGCTAAGTTGTTGACGGATTTCGAATCTTAGACCACGTAAGAACATCCGACTCATCCGTGCTTCGTCATCTACTAGATGAGTCGCAAAACGAGACAGTTCAGCAAACTTAGCTTCATAGTGAGAAACTGTCATGTTTCCCTGCTCCAGCTTAATGAATTCCACTTCCTTCATATGACGGATGCTTTCTGGGAAGTACTTTTCATTAAATAGCTCTTGGAATTCTGTCCAAGACATCTCAAGTGCTGAAGGGTGGATACGTTTTACCGCTTCCCACCAGTGATCCGCCTCACCTCGAAACATAAAGGTAGCAAAGGGCACCTTCTGATCATCAGCGCATTGTAGGACATCAAGTATTTTTGTCGTCTGCTTCAGCCATGCCTCCGCTTTGAGTGGGTCAGGCTTCCCGTGGAATTCAGGTGGTCCCAATTCTTTAAATTGCTTGACAGTGATCATCCTCAAATTACCAGCGTTTCTACCGTTATTGTTAACTGGATTTCCTCTTGCCTGATTCTGCATGAACTGCATGAAATTCCTAAAGAATCCATCATTCATCATGTTATCAGGAATATTATTTCCTGAGTTGGCAGGAGGATTGTTTGTGGCTTCTTGATTTTCGGCTACATTCGCTTCGGGTATTTCGTAGTTAACCTCTTGATTTCCAGATGCCATACTAAACTGTGGTCACAAAATAAATGTTAGTTCAAATAAACTGACTCATCACTTCATGTCCCTATATTCAAATCAACTCATTAGATAATAAAATCTAATTTAGGTAGGACACACTAGTGACTGATTCTATTCGTCTCTCCCCTCCTAGTTCTAACCCCAGATCTCCATTAAAGACCATATCCCTAAGCTCTGATGCCAACTGTGACGCCCCCAAATCTAGGCCCACACAGCCCAAACTTGAGTCGTCAAAAGACTACAACAAAATTATTACAATGAAATACAACGTACAACAATACAGTGGATAATACAACACAACTAAGTCTTCATTATTATTGCCACACTATTTTATAACACGTGAAGACTATGATAGTTATCCCCGCACTCTCACTCCATTCCCCGGCTAGACCCCGTTACGTTCTCATCTCCTGTTGAAAAACAATGGAACGAAAAGAAAGGGTGAGCTCAAATAGCCCAGTAAGAAATATCATGACTAAGATAATGACGAATAATTTATCATTAGCCTTCAACAGTTGAGTTCTTGATAGAATACAATAGACTACAAGGTTTATATCAAAAACTGCAGTTAAATTCTTAAACAACGTTCAGATCAATAATAGCAGCGGAATGAGCAATCTATTAGAAGAATAATGCAGACTATAATGTCCACTCGCTTCTCTTTTTAGTAAAAATATCATCAACTTTTATCATCTGAAATACCATTAGTCAAGATAATACAACTTCACAGTTCCTGGTCATAATCATGCAGATCAACAGTTCGTCTTTGCACTACGGGCCAAAGACATTCAATATAACACCAACGGTCATGATTATACCAGATTCAGCCTTTGGTCATAATCATACCAACCAACAGTTCATCTTTGCACTACGGGCCAAAGAGAACATTCACCACGTGTCATAAAAGACACCGAACAGATGTATCGCCTTTAACCTAGTATATCGCCTTTAACCTATCATCTGTTCAACAATTATATCACATCTGTGCCCCCGACCACAGATATTCACAACAGCTTGATTCTTGATGATTAATACAAATAACAGTGATACAAATGATGAACAGAAGAACAGGATAAACAATAAGTATCGGAAGTTTACTTTGTGCAGATTCAAATAATGTCCAAATTGCCAACATGATGTGGAGTGAAATTTAAAAATGATATTCAAGATCCACAGTTCAGAATAACGATTACAGTTCAATAGAAATGTTCAGAAAATAGGAAGGTTCAGTTGAACTAATGAAATTCAACTATTATGGAACATATAATATTTTCAGGAATTATAGAAGCAATAGTTCCATAATAAGTTTCGATTTAGGTGTATGGAAGAAAATAATATCATTTACCGTAGCAGGTTTGATTAACAAAAGGTGAAGGGAATTAATATCCCTTACCATAGTAAGTTTGAATAATGGAAGATGAAAAAGATGGTATCCCTTATGAGTATAAAGAAAAATGATATCACTTACGAATATGGAATAAAAGTGTCATGTGATAATTCGTGTAGACAAATTATTTCCACACGAGACAAATAACAAGGGTTATTCACCAACAGGCGATAATCCGCACCGTAAGGTTATTCCCATCAATTTGAATACGAATAGTTATTCACCAAACAGGCGTAATCCGCACCGTAAGGTTATTCCCACAATTTAATAGAATTTGAACACGAAGAGTTATTCACCAAACAGGCGTAATCCGCACCGTAAGGTTATTCTCAAAGATTAATAAGGAATGAATACAAAAGGTTATTCACCAACAGGCGGTAAACCGCGCCGTAAGGTTATTCCCACAATTTAATACATGGAAGTAAATGGCACAAGAAAGAAATGATATTATTTTCGAGAATAAAAGAATGATAATCCCTTCCAGTAAGAAAGAAAATAATATCTATTTATGGTGATGAAAAGAATGATACCCCTTACCGTAGTAATTTAGAATATGAAAGAAGATGATATTCCTTACCACAGTAAATTTAAGAGTGTGAAAAGAATAATATTCCTTACCTTAACACGTGACTTGATATTGTTTTAAATGAGGTTGATCAACTTGAAAAATTCCTGCACTCCTTTTGGCTTTCAAACTCTCAAAATAACCTTACTATTCTCAGAGAAAACTCATAAAATTCTTATAGAAAAATTTTATGTTTTAGGTGTGATTTTTCTATTCAGCTGAGCAAGCTATTTATAGGAGAAAATAAGTTACTATGCGTGGTAGGTTAACAGAAAAAAATTCAGCAGAGGCTGCTGCGCAGCCTCCACCAACTCTTCAGCAAATTCTCACATTTCTCACATTTCATGTGGGCCCCACAATGGGTCCCACATGTTTCTTACTATTCACGTCACTATTCACGTCACTATTCACGTTACTATTTCAAATAGTAAAATTAATTATTTTATTTTTTATTTATTTATTTATTTATTCTTCCTGTGAGTCCAACATATAAAATAATGTTACCACAATAATGTAAGAAACACGTTACATATTTTTATTAATTTAATAATATAAATTATAGTGTATTTGCTACTGTGACAATTATTAGATTCAATAATTTTAAACTACAGTGCACCAACAATTATTGACTCGATGATATGAAATACAGTGTAATGACAATTATTGAATCAATAATGCAAAATACTGTGTAGCAACAATAATTGAATTGATAATATAAAATATTATGCAGTGACAATTATTGATGAAATGATGCGTAACAATTACGGTGTCAATTATCAGACCAATAATATGAGACACTGTGCAATACCGTGTGCTACTGTAGAGTACCGTGTGCTACAGAAAATACCATAAATTACCGTATGCTACTATTCTTTTATCACCGGTATTTTAACAGTTAACACCGTTGACTATTTTTATTTAAAAAGGTTACTTCTGTCGTTTTCTATATCCGACAAATATTCCGTTGTGGGGTCCACAAATAATTTGTTATTTCGGCGCCGTTGTACGGCCCGAATATTCCCCGACAAAACGAATATTCCCCGACAAAAAGAATATTGTCCGACAAAATAAAATTTGCACATAACATCCTTAACTTTCAATTTTGTCAATTTAACCATTTACTGTTTCAGGAAAAATATATATGAAGAAAAATTAAATTTTGTATTTCATAAATTCGGGGTCTTACATTTTCTACCCCACTCGGAATCTAACTTTTAGAATTTAAGATTTGAAGAGAATTATGGGCAGTATTTGGCTTTTTGCTAGATTCGTTAGTTTGGAATAAATGAGGTAAATATTTATAGGTAAGGAAAATTTTAAATAAATGGCTATGATTAATTTGATTCAAAATATTTGATCCAATGGTTCATTTTTCTCCTTGTATTTATTTTTTCTTTCTAGCTTATGTGATAGACAGAATAGAAATTCAAAGTATTTTTCATGTCACGCGAAAGAAAGATTTTGTATATCATTGAACTATGCTTTGCATAGAATTAGGATGTGAGAGAAAGTGTACTTATGATTAGTTTAAAATATGTGCATTCTTTTTGTCCAACTCATCAGTACGTTATAACATATAGAAAGAATGAAAGAAAATATTTTTGTTATATTTATGTGGAAAGAGAGAGAAAGTACTTTTATTTAATCCAAGTGGAAGGAGAGAGAAAGTGCTTGCCTTATTGAGCTCGGGGTATGGAGGTCGACTTTCGGGTCTTTCTTTTTTCTTTTTCTTTTTTTTTTGTCTAGGTCGAGGTCGAGGTCCGAGGTGGTCGAGATGGCTGAGGTCGAGGTGGTCGAGGTCAAGGTGGTATTATTATTATTTTTTATTTTTTTAATTTAATTTTCTTTTAAACTAGAAAGATTGCCTTTTAAATGCATAAAAGAATTTGAAAAAATAATTATATGTAATTTAAAATCCTTTGGAGATGATTCTATCATAGTTTTTCTAAAGGCTTTTAATTCTTATTTTGTTATCATCAAAACAGTATAATAATTTATACCTTTTAGAAACCATGTGGGAACTCGACTCGATAACTCGAGTATATCAATCTCGAACCGAACCGAATTCGAACCGACCCGATTCACGAATGGTTCGGTTCATTTACATGCCTAGTTTGGACAAATAGGATTTTATGATAGATTTGTTACTAGTATGTCACTTGCAAGACAAATTTTGTACTCAAATCTAATTTAATTGATCCTTATACCAGTTTGGGATATCCCAAATTAAGTCAAATATTATGTAATTAGTGCTATATGTAACAATAAATTTATATCGATATTAGATATTAAAATAATATGATAAACTTGAGTAAACGTAGCATTAAGATGATAAACTTGAGCATATTATGTTATTTTATACTATTATTTTTTTAAAGATTTTTTTGAGTGAAAAATCTTAAAAGTTTCGATTGTATTTTGGTGACTAAAGATGGATGCAAAATGATATGATTGACTATAACTGATTATATAATGCAAGCACTTTCTCTCTCCTTCGGCTTTCACCCATATATAATAGATCTCCAATTAATTATATTTTGTCATATTATTTTATAAATTCTTTTCTTATAAAATTCTTTTGTGCAATACACAAAATCTTGGACGTCAGTTTTTGTTCGATTGTGGTGTTTAAAGGAATGCCGTTCACAAATAAATACATATTGAAAGGACAAAAACAAAAACAATTTTGCTTTTAATATTTGCATTGAAAACAAGCAAGAATCCTACCATATAATAGCAAAACGAATACTAAAGCATGCAAGGGAGATGGTAAAGTGTGTGGGATCGAATCTTCCTCCCCAAATGTTGTAATGAATTTTAGAATTATTATTATAAAAAATAAAAAAAATAAAAAAGAGGGAGACTCATATGAAGAGTCAAATAATTAATTAAAAAAGCATCACATTTAGTACTAGCCACCTGCAAAATCAGAAAGAAAAAAAAAATGAAAGCTGACAAAGTCTCTTGAATTTATATTTATTTTTATAGTGTTACAAAAACACCATATCCCTAACCAAAGAGTCTTGGTTACACGGTTATCTCTGTTCTTTGTGTACTAAAAGAGTGGGAGTGCAAATCTTAACAGTAAATAAGGAAGGGTGTGTTTTTAAACTAGCAGGAAAAAAACAATATACATTCATATATAAAGTTCCAAGGTAGGTTAGAGAGACAAAATGTTAGATTACGTGAAGTTATTAGTTATGACTTAACACGGGCTTCAAGATTTTTAAATGAAGGAGATTATAATATTTCAATCTCCAATCGAAACATGTGAGATGGTGATATTTATATAAGTTTCTAAGTTGATATTAATAATTATAATAAATTTTACAACGATTAATATTTTATAGATAGTTTATAATATTTATCGTTATATTAACTAATATTAAAAGAATTTATGTTAGTTTTGAATTTAAAAATATTTTAAATTGATTTCAAAAAATAAATAATGATCTCATGTTTAGCAAAGTAGCAAGTCTTTATTAACATTATTTAGTGTTGTACAACACAAAATAACACATGATTCGAAATTGAAACAAAATAAGCCCAAATTAACCTACAAACTCAATTCAAATGACAACACTAGTAGTAAATAAATGCTGGCCTTAACCGTTTGGTAAGGGCAATTTTGCAACATCATGTTATATTGACTCTCATTTTGGGGTACACAAAAATGGGAAATGGGACTCCCATTCGAAATTTTCAGATGAAGGCTCTTGGTTATGTATGTTTGTTTGCAATAATGATATGAGATCGGACTGTTTATATTTATTTATACTACTGTAATATGATTATTTATACTACTGTAATATGATTATTAATCGCTTCATTAATTAGTTTTTGACAATAAATAGAGTACATATGTACGTTTATTTGTAATAATGATATGAGATTGAATTATTTATATTTATTTATACTACTATAATATGATTATATACTACACTTTTACTCCTAAAACCATTTAATACCTCAAAAAAATTGATTATAATTTAATCTCACCTTTCCCTTAGAATTATACAATTCCTCACAAATTGACTTTAGAAACAAACACAGAATTTACGAATCGCCATCTTAAGTTTAATTTAAGGATAAAAAACTGCTCAAATATATGAAACTAATATATAAAAGCATAAATTGTGCAATTACATGCAACAAAATTACAAACAAATATAGCCATTTGAAAAGAAGAAGAAAAAGAGTTTAGTTAGACAAAGATGGGAGTGAACATTGAAGTGAAAATTTCTACAACTTCAGTGCATAAACTTGACAAAATAAGTTCATCTCAGTTAACAAAGAAGCTGCCTTACCGCATAAGCTTCTTCACCAGGAAAATCTGCCTAGTCTTCTCTTCTAACAATTATTTCATTTTACATTGTCCTCACAAGCTTAGGCCGCCATGTTCGCCAAACCAACATTCTGTTTTCTCCAACTATAGGATCCACAAACCTTTCTCTCAACCCTTCTTTTATCGATTTTTCATAAGCATCTTTCGGGATAAAGATTTTAACTGCATCTTGAGGATTCTCAGTGTCGTTTGCCTCCAAAACTCGGTTCACCATCTCCAGTACTTCACTCATTTTGGGCCGTGTTTTTGGTTTTCGCAATAAGCACCTATTAGCTATTGCTGCCAGCCTCTGAGCAGATTTGAGGGAATATTTCCCATTTAATCGAGGGTCCAAAATAAGTTGAAACTTCTTCATGTTAGAGAGGTGTTGCCGCACCCACTCCAAGAGCTTTTGCTCACTTCTTGGTCGGTTAATATCCAATGGTCGCCTTCCAGTTATGAGCTCATAGAGGAAGATACCATAGCTCCACACGTCGCTTTTGACTGTGAGGCGTCCAGTTTGAATGTATTCTGGTGCTGCATATCCCACAGTTCCAACAACCTGTTTCAACATAAAGCAGATAAATTTCTTTGAGCAAATACTTGACATGATCTTCCAAAATCACAGAATTTAAATAAATAAATAAATAAATGACGAAAAAAAGAAGAAGTTACATCCACATTAGGACTATTTGAAAACAGAACTGTAATTATCTAGAAAAATATGTATGTAACATGAAAAAATAAATTTAATCATCAGAAAATTTAATACTTTGTCTATTTTATTCTTTTCTTGTTGCTCTTTTTAGTTTGATCATTTCCATATTAGCCAGAGAACCTTTATGGACCATTGGTTAGGCAGATATTTGGAATGGTGATTAGTACCCTTTATATCCCTGGAGTATTTCATATGTTTCAAAATTTTCTGGCAATAACTGGAGTGATGTTTGCTAAAATTAATGCTCCAAATTAATTGTTTTCTACATAAAAAGCTAGGAAAAAATCTCATAAAAATAGCACAACGAAGTTGGGAAAACTGCTAACATGTGGAAACAGAATTTGTCAAGGATGTGTAAGCGTCTTTGCATCTGCAGTACTTACTTTAATTCTAGCTCAATCTGGTTATACAATAAAGTTTAGGGTTAATTAAATGACAGGTAATGTCATGTATGCATACCGTTGTTGAGACATGGCTTAATCCATCCGAAGGGCCCAGCCTGGCCAATCCAAAATCTGAAAGCTTTGCATTCCACTTGTCGTCCAAGAGAATGTTTGAAGATTTGAAATCCCTGAAAATAATCTGCAGCAACATAACAAATGCAGCTTTTAGGAAAATAACCTGAGCAATTTTACAAAGTCCGAAAACTGTCCAGGATCTTTTCTTTTCATTTTTATTTTGTTGTAAACAAATGCACAAAGGAATACAGTGCTAGCTGAAGACAAACCAACCACAAGTCATTGTTATTCTTGTTTCTTCCTCTTTTTTCTTTTGACAGGTACGCTTGGCCCCAAGTATGGGGATCCAACCCCAAGTCATTCTAAAGCAACACAGGATAATTCTGGCCACTTGATAAGAAATTTCACTTTGACCACAGCACCGATAAGGGCTAGACTGTACAATGTTCTAGCAAGAAATGTTTTTCTAACAATTTTGAACAAGAAATGTTTTTCTAACAATTCTACAGCAAAAAAATTGATCTTCCAAGACCTTAGAATGCTAACAAAGCTGAGGAGAAACATATATATGGCTCCCAACCCCACCCCTTTTCTTGCGTACTCCCTTTGTTTTGCTTTCTCATGAGCCCAAAAATCCGATTTTAAGCCTAATACTGCATTTGACACTCATTTTCTATAACTGTTGATTAGTTCCATAGCAAATTCGTGCCATTCCTTTTCTAAAAAAGTTTATTAAAAATTTCATTGACCCTGCCTTCTGCAGTATTTTAGTTTTCCTCATCAGCCAAAATATAATTTTACATGAACTATCCTAAATTTGTTATTAGTATGGAAATTAAATACCAATGGTATAATTGGACAATCAGAAAATAAAAAAGAGGTACCTGAAAATCCATTCCTTCATGGAGGTAAGCTAAGCCTCGAGCAGCATCCTGGGCTATTTTCAGTCTTGCAGCCCATGGGAGAGGGATCCGGCATCGACTTGATAAATGATCTAGCACGCTTTTGTTGGGCATATATTCATAGACTAAAAGACGTTCAATCCCTCTCTCATTATCCTCAGCACAGTAGCCAAGAAGCTTGACAAGATTTTCATGTTCAACAATCCCAAGGACATTAACTTCTGTTACCCATTCCTTGTGCCCCTACAAAATAGTTCACGGGGGCCAAATTAAGCTATTATTCATAATCAAATTCTAGTATCTCACAATTCTGAAAACAAGATGAAAGATAAAACTTGCCTGCAATCCTCTTTTGCTGAGTTGCTTAACCGCAATGTCAATTTTTTTACTCGAATTTTCTGCATCTCGTACCACACCTCTATATACACCCCCAAATCCGCCTTCTCCAATCATGAGAGAACGGCTGAAATTTCTTGTGGCCGTCTTGAGCTCGGAGACTGCAAATACTCTGAGATTACTTGGTTTCTGTGACAAACTTGTAAACGACATCCTAGAAGAGGATTCGGTGCTTATATCCGTGAGGTCAAGCCAATTAAACTCAGAACCAGATTTCCTTGCCTCGCGGTCAGTTAAAACCGAGGTAGATGAGGGAACTGAAGACTTTGTAGTCTTCAGTTCATCAGTTCTATCTCCATTGGTGAATGAGAAACACTTCATAGCCCCAAAACTGTCAATTTTGATGACTGCCATGAAGAAGAAGAAGAAGAAGAAGAAAACAAGTATAATTAGGCACGAGAAGAATTTTTCGTGCCACTACAGTTGCATCTCACAAATTTGAGGAACACTTGCACAATGTTAAATTAACTAGAAACAAGGTCGTCCAACGGAAAAATTATAAAATAAAGTTTTTCTTAATTTCTTGCTGTATGAATCCCTAACAAAATATCAACAAAGAAGCAAATACAACTAATTATGAAATTTCAAGAATACACCTTAATAAGAAGTTTAAATTTTCATAGAGAACACAAGGGGGTTGCTGGATTGTAGTATTCATCAATCTGGTTTATAAACCTTTAACAATGAATAGCGTTTTAATTTTGGGGAAAAAAAATTAATTTTAGACGCATAAATTTCTAAACTGGGTTCCTAAAATCACCGAATGATTTGCAGGAAGCCTTACATGAAACTAACTTATAATGTATGGCCATTTATGCACACCATATCACTTTATCATCAAATATTATGATACTTAAACTTGTCCCAAAGAACAAGCACATTATAAGAACAAGAAATTATGATATCTCAACAACAAATCATAACGTGGCATGACAAAAACTTAATTATGCTTCTCAATTTGACATACACAAAACTTAATTAAATAAACGTATTTGAAAACCACAAATAAAGCACAATAAAGTTCGTTTTTCCAATAAATAAGCTACTAAATTCACAACCAAAAGAATAGGGAAATAAATCATAAAGAAATAAAAAAAATAATTACCTTTTGAAATCTAATCCTCAAGAACTTGCATCAAATGGGGATTTAAGAAAAACCCAGAATCCAAATTAAAGAAGAGAATCCAAGTGGGAAACGAGCAGCCCATGATGATGAATAAATTAAAGAATAAAGTCGATATTTATTATTACTAGGCAGCTGGAGTTCAGTAGTTTACCAACCATAAACTCCATTGACAGAGAGAGAAAAAAAATAATAAATTAAAAGCAAAAAGTTGTGAAGCTGTGAGAGAATTGGAAGGTATGTGAAAGCGAAAGGCAGAGACACCAAAAGCGATTGCTTATTTTAAAGCAATACGTAAAAGGTCGTAATAAAGTAAATATTTTTCATAAGTCAAATTATTTCATAGATCGAATTTCACTTGACCATCTACATATCATTGGGTACTGGGTAGGCTTAGGATAAAATATTTGTATAAATGTATGGCTTTGCTATTGGGAATTTTGATTTAAAAGAACACTATTTTCACGTTGTCTATTTTCACATAAAAGTGAAATTTATTTTATTTTTATATGAAAAAATATTATAAACAAATATTAAAGAAATATATAAAAATATTAATTTATTTTTATTTTAGTTCTTTTAATTCTAAAAGTTGAAATAGAACAACCCGAATTTTATTTCTTTTAATTTTATTATAGAGCCTTTTTATTATGAAACTTGTTTTCGACATTTGTATTTTTATTCAATCTTATTATGGGTAATGACTTATGCAATAATGAGTATAATAATCGAATGTAAAAATAATGAGACTCACAATATAAAAATAATAAGTTCTATCTTTTTATATTAAATTATTATATTTATTATTATATGAATTATTATATATAACAAAATTCATTTTTATTTTGAGGCTAAAAATGATCATAGAGGGTGAGTTGGTAATAATTGAGAAATAAAATGAACATGGTATGTGTGACCTTATGTGTTCGTTAGCTTTTGTAAAAGCAAAATTAAATATTCTTATTATTATAAATTCGTCGTGGTTCACCTACTTCTTGTTATAATATCTCCAAATTTTTATATTCTGTCGAATTTAATAATTTTCATATTTTACCTTTTACTTTAAATTACATATTTTTAAATTATCTGATAATATTAACAAAAATCACACACACTAGAAGAACTGCTAATAAATGAGCTTAGGAATTGTGAGTTACTTAGCGCCACGCCGCCACTTGTCAAAATTGAAGTTATTATGGGTCACCGCCACCGGCAATTTACGAGAAATAAATATAAATATATAATATTTAAATATTATATTTATTTTAATTATTAAAAAATAAAATATAATATTAAAATTTATGTCATATTTTATTTTTTAATAATTAAAATAAATATAATATTTAATATTATATTTAGATATTTTATACGAAAACTTCACTATTTAGAAGACATAACTTAGGTGCTTAATCTAAAAAGTCAAATGAGATTATACTAATAAATTTAAAAAAAATAAAATATTAAACAATAAACTTAGTTTTGACTTTAAAGTACATCTATTTTGTCAAAATTAAAATTATAATTATTGAGGCAGCAATATACAGATGTCTAACACTCCACGGTCAATACAAAATATGCCAAACGTGGGCACTTGTAATGTCAGCCGCGTAACACATAAATCATAAATGTGTACAAACAAAGTCAAAAAGGATAGGAAGAAGATGACTTCTTTATGTCTCTTTCGTTGAATATTTGGGATGGAAGAGTCCCCCCCCCCCCCCCCCCCCCCCCTCATCATGCTTCTAGAGTATTTGGTTGGTAAAATTGTAAAACTACTATGTGCTTGATCTTGATGCGATTGTAAAATTATACTTCCAAGTGTAGAGTTGTAAGCAGGGCGAAATCAAGATTTGCTTTCGGCAGTTGCGAATTTTAATTAATTTTTTTTGTAAAGTAAATAAAATTTAAATATGATAAATTTAAACATTATAAAGGGTCATAATAATATTTATAAATTATAATATTATTTTCTTAAACTCCATAACTTAAAAATATTTTACAATAGTTTTATTAGTAATAGTTTTAAATACAATTACTCAACTATTTACCTCTTATATTTTAATGTAAAATAAATTCAATAATATTTATTATTGAAAATATTTTTTTTACCGTGACAATAACGATCAACAAAATCAAAACCAATATTAATTTCTACAACAAATAAATTCAATAATATATCATAATTTAATAATTTTTAATCACGGCGCACCTATTGCTACTTTTCTCGTGTCCATTACATATATAACGGATGCACACAATACATCACCTACCAAACACATCAATAATCTTCATAATAAGTTCTCTACGCGAGTTCTAATGCAGAATTAATCAAATGACGATTTTACGCGTATAATATTTAAATACAATATTAAATATTATATCATATTTTATTATTAAAAAATAAAATCTAATACGAATTTTTGTATAAAATTTTACTTTTTAATGATAATATAAAATATAATATTTGATACTATAATTAGTTATAAGATCTATAACATATGTGCATATCATGCAATCAATATTAAACAATGTGTGCGCCCAAAACGATAAGCGGAATAAGGTTAACTTATAATACCCCTTCTTCCATTCCTTTTTATTTTTCTTTTTAAAAAGTGAATTTTATTCATTTTTATCTATCATTTATAAATTCTTAGAACGTGTTAATGACTTGATTTTTTATGTTATTCCTACATTAAGTATTAATTTTTATTTATCTTTTACTATTTCAATAAATTTTAAAAGAGGTAATATTGAGATTTTTTTTTATCTAATTTAATCAATCAGACAAATTATTAATTATATTTTTTAATTTATGTATTTTAACCCAAAACTTTGATTAAAAAGGAATGGAGGGACTATTTATTAAGGCACTTTATAGTAGTAAAAAAGACGTTGAAAGCTATATATTTTCAGGTCTTTAGTGAAAATGAATAAACAAAAAACAAGGGACTTTCTAATGAAAGTATAACATCTTTGAAAGTGTACATATATTAAACCCAAATGATGTGTCTCCCCTGGTTGATGGGCTTTACGTATTTGGGTTTGTAGTTCTACCCGTTGAATTTTTTGTTTCTGTTCTTCCGTACATATTTTAACACTGTTTTCTATGATGTCTCTAGTTGTAACTTGTAATTGAATGTAACTATACAAAATTCTGACTCAACTCGACTCGCTTATCTCGAATTTGTTAAATGAATTAAGTTCGAATAATTTTTTTTATCTATTTAATTAAATTTATAAAGTTTGAATAATAGTGGGGTGTTCGAGTCCAACTTATGTAGACTCCGACTCTCTGTCTCTTTCGTTTGAACATTTGAAATGAAGAACCCTAATTAATAATTATCATTCTTTTAGATCTTGGGGTCGTAAATTTGTACTACCATGTGTGTACCATCTTTCTTTTTTTAAACTTAATAATTTAATTTAATTATTATATAAATATATTATATTAATAATTATATATATGACATAGAGGGACACGATTTGTGGAAAAACACGTAGACTTTGAAATCTATGAAAAATATATTTTTAAAATTATTTTTTTAAATTTAAAAATGAGAAATAAAAAACCTAACTCCACTGCATTTCTTAGCTCTTAAAATAATATAGTACATATAGCTATAATTATTTCAGAAAACTAAATGAGCGAAAAATAATCTTATGTGACTTATGCAGCGATTGGATTAAATAATAGAATGAGTAAAATAATAAAATTGAGAAGAAAAATAAATGAAAAGTGGAATAATTCATTCTATTCTAACTGAGATGAGTCATTCTATACTTTTCCTCAATAAATAAAATTTATAAATTTAAGAGAAATATAAATGATATATTACATTCCTATGGAACAATCAAACACAAATTTTTTTATTCCATAAGAATGAATCATTTCATTTTCACTTTCATTCCTCCAATTTAAATGTAACATGAGCTAATAAGACTAACAAAAATACCAACTAAACATCAATTTAATTGTATTTTTAAATATTTCTTCAATCTAAACACGAATGATATTAGAGTCTTAGCCACTCGTATAGTATAATGACCAAGAATTTAAATAATAAAAATTGTGATACCTCTCAAATAGGAGAGTTTTTCAAACTAAAGACAAATGATATTAGAGTTTTAGTCACTCGTATTGAGAATTTAAGTAAGAAAAATTGTGACACCTCTCAAATAGAATAGTTTGTGACATGTGAAATAAATATATGCAATTCTATTTCTTATAATACCAATAACTCGGACTTGTAGTGACCGGATTGATGTTTATGAAAAATGAATCGAGTGCTTTTTAGGGTCTAATCTAGTTCTAACTGTTGAAGGTATATTATTATTATTATTTATTTATATTTTGCTAATTAGGGATATTATTGTCCAAATGATTCATAATCAAATATGGAAAAAAAAAAATACAAATAATTTAGAACAAAATACATTAGGACCTCTATATCCCATCTTACGGCTCATATAGATTAGTTATGCCCCAAAAGCAAATGAAAACAACTTTATTTATTTTTGCTTTATTTTGTTTTGTCCAATGTAATGTTAATAAATTTTACATGTAGAGATATTTTTTCCGTTTTATTTTACGTAAAAGGTGTTAGCATGCACCTCATAGTAGATTATGACTGAAAATTTAAGTAGATATTTCGTGCATGTTTGTCTATCACTGTTTGAAGTACTTGAATTTAAAAATATCAAACGCGATTAAAATTTTTATTCGTTTACAAATATCTTAATTTAAATTTAATTTATTTAATTCATAAACATTATGTTTGGATATCCAATCACGTCAAATGTCACCACTGCAAATGTTTTAAATACTAGTAACCGATCAAATCTTTTGTAACATGCAAAATAATTAATATATAATTATATTTCTTCATATACCAGTAACTCAGACTCGGTGGCAGAACCAGGAGGATGTTATAGGGGGGTTCAAATTCTCTTAATAAAAAAAATTATTTATTGACACTTGAATTGTTTCTTTCGGATGTACGATTGAGAGGAGGTAACTGTATTCTGCGACTCTGTATAGTTTGAAAAAATATGCTTCTCAATATAAATTATTAGACTGTCATTCATCCATTTGTCTCTCATTTTATTACGCAAGTCAGTCTTGACAATTTTCATCGCAGAGAATACTCTTTCAACAGTAGCAGTCGCAACTAGTAAAACCAAAACCAACTCGATCAATCGATATACCAATGTAAAAGTCAAATTTCTTCTTGTTTCAATCAGCTTCTTAGCAAGACTTCCTAAACCTTTGATCCCAAAAAATTGTTTACCGTATCGCATATCATAAATGTAATTAACAAATTGATCTCCAAGTATCATGCGATCAATCACTGATAAATCTTCTGGATAAAGCTCAACAAGACGGAGTAACTTATTTTTGTCAAATTTAGAGAATGAATCACTTGGATCAAGGCATGATATGCATAAAAGTAACTCTGTGCTTGCTTCTGAAAAATGATTGTTCATCTCTTGAACAATTGAATCAACAGCCTACATTGTAAAAATGAAAAATCAACAAAAAAAGATAAATTCTTGGATAGAAATAATGAAAAAAGATTTATAGAGATTATACTTATACCTAACAAAAAATCTCAACACGATAATGATAAAAATTAGTAATAATTTATTCATTGCGCCTGCTACGACCGCGAGATCTCATGTTGTCTTCCATATTAATTATTGGGATTATGTTTTTCTCGCAAAAAATTCTCTCATTCCGCCTCCCTAAAATCTTGTAGTCGAGCTTTCATTATCCTAATCAATCTCACAGCATGTACAATGTTTTGATCTTTTTGTTGTAAGGCAAGTGAAATCATTTGTAATTCCCAATAAATATTTCATCAAATGCATCACAAATACAAATTCATAATTCTCCATCTTATCAATCAAACTTATAGCTATATTGCTATTATCATCAGAAGCACCATCATCATGCACATTTTCAAGCACTTGTAATACAGAAGTCCACATAGACATAAGACGGATTATAGTTATATAATGTGACCGCCAACGAGTATCTCCTGGCCGTCTTAAACCCGTTTCTTGATTTTTTCCTTTACCACTAACTATCTATCCATTTTTCAAACACTTTATGATTCTATCATGTTCAAGCTGTCTAAGTTTATCTTTCCTTTTACATGATGATCCAGTCACATTCACAATCATAGTAACATATTGAAAAAAATCACTCACAATACGGTTGCTCTTGGCAATAGCAACAACAACTATTCCTACTGAATTTAGCATTAATATTTTTTGACTGTTTTAACTGTCCTCGCTGAATTTGGGAACATGAAGCTCAATTCAAAACTCATACTATTCCTACTAATATAATTAACAAGTTTTTAAGTTAGTTCATTGACTAATAGTTATAGCCTTAATGGTGAATTTATACAGTAGGCCTCACTAATTCCAAGCCACCCTTATAACGAAATGCCGAAACTTAATGTAAATGTTCATGATCCAATATAAGTATATAACAAATTCAATATACTAGTCCATATCGTCCCTTGTAAAGAATTAAATATTAACTAAATTCCAAAGGCTACAAAAGGTCATCAACAATCAAATATTCAAATCAACATAAAACGTTAAAAGCTCCTTTTGAATCTTTGATTCCTAGGGATGTAAGAAAAAATAAATAAATCCATGAAAGTTCACAATAATTTCATCAATTTAAACATTTCATAATTTAATGGCATAACAATTAACAAACTCTAAATCTCTAATTTAATGGCAACATTAAACAAAAAATTCCTTATTTGTTGTATCAATTTTAACTAATGGCAACAATAACCATAAATCCTTAATTTTTTAAAACCCTAAATCAAATATTTAATTAAACCGACAACTACAGTACAGTCTATAGAACAACTTATCCTTACCGGAGAGCGACGCGACAAAGGAGGGGAGAACCGGAGAGGAGATCGACGCCAGCGAAGAGCTGCTGGCCTGGACCGCCTGGTTAGTGGTGACAACAACGCCGAGACCCTTTTTAGGCTCGGTTGTTTGCAATCTGCGACTCTGCTAAAGAAGTGATGAAGCTGTTTGGCCATTTTTTAAAAAAAAAAGTTTAAAAAAAAAACTTAAATCGCTGCAACTCTGCAAGGACTGAAGGAGGAGTTGTCGGCGATCATGGAGTATCCGCCCCTCAGTCGATCAGAGATGGGGGGGTCAAGAAAGGAGATGTCTAACCTGTCGGCCAGAGTTACCAGGGTCAATTGACCCCCTCCCCCCTTCCTTCCGCCTCTGCTCAGACTTATGGTGATGACCCAATTGATGTTTATAGACAATTAATTGATGTTGCATTTGGATTGAAGGAATGTAATAGAAAAAAGAATAAAATAATTTTAAAGTATTTTCAGTATATGTTTTGTTGTTGGTGAAGGTGTGTGATGTAATATGATGATAAAATTATTACACATGTCCATTCTATTAAAATGAATTTTATTCTATCACATTTCACATGAAATAAAAGTCAAAGGGATTAAACAAATTTTTATTTCATTTGAATGGTTTATTGTTTAAAATGATTATTAAATACGTTACTTTTTTATTATATTCCTTATTTTATTTTATTCCCTCAATTTAAATGTAGCATGAGTTTTTTTTTAGGATCTAGTCCAATTGTCACTATTAAAAGAATATCATTATCCGTAATTTGGAATCATAATCAAATATAAAAAAAAAGAATAATAAACAAAAAAGAACAAAATACTTTAGGACCGCCCGTCCGCTCCCATCCAAGCCTCTTATAAACAAGTGTAATTTTATGTATTTTTGCTTCATTTTGTTTTTCTCCCCATGTTATATTGAGAGTGTTAGCATTTCATATAAGATTATAAACAAAAAATTTAAGTAGCGGAGATTATGATATTTGTTAAGCAAGAGAGGTTATAACATGTGCAATGATTATATATTAGTAGTATATCTTGTGTAAATTACGTGATCTTATTTATTTATTTAATAATTCCTTTTAATAGATTTTTTTTAATAATTTAATTAATAATTAGTTAATATATTTTATTTGCACTTATATTATAATAATACTAACAATTTAGTATTATATAAGATGATCTTCGAAAGAAAATAGTTTCCTTTTAAATATATTATTTAGTTAATAATAAAATTCTACTTATACTTGAAATATAATTATACTTATATTTTAATAATAGTAACAAATTCAAATTAGTTAAAAACTATTTTTTTCTTAAACTATATTATCTAAGCAGAAATAAAATCTTATTTAATAATAACAACAAATTAATATTGTAATGGCCACGAATTTCATTAAACACTGTAATTATAATTATTATATAATTAACAATGAATAAAATTTTTTGTACTAACTAATTGTGCATTAGATAATTAAATAGATATACTTGTGTATGTGTATATTTATTTAAAGTAATGAAGCAAGAGGGTATAATTAACTAAAGCAAATCTAATTGGATTATATTTTAAATTCAAATGAGTTGTTAAACTAGGTCAATTACATTTATCTAGTAGCTCATATAATTAATTTAACTACTAGTCCATGTAATTAATTAAACAAGCTCAATACTTGATTTAATTAAATGTAACCTAGAATAATTAATGTAAGCCCAACGTGTTATTTAAATTGAGCACAAACCAATTTAATGGACGAGCCTAATATATTTAATCCTAGAGTCCAATATGGAGTCCAATAGGAAGTTAAAATTGGTCAACAATTTAACACATGTATATATATATATATATATATGCACATTAAAGCTAGCAAAAATAAATGAAAAATGGCCAAATAAAGGCCATATAGCCGGCACATGTGGGCCCCCCTTGGGGTGACTTGTGAATTCATGTTGCTTAGATTTTACTCATTGTCATGGTTGGTTACCAACCCTACTCAATCAATTGTCATTCCATAAATCAATCCATGAAATAGTAAGCATAATTAGGCTTTAATTTCACCAACATTGGTGAATTAGAGATGTTAATGAAGCCTTAGCACTTGGCTATAAATAAGATGCTCTACACTTGGTTCAAGGTTGTTAATTCATTTCCTAGACATTTCCAAAGAGAAAAGAGAGAGCATTTGTTAGCTAGAGAGAAAAATACATTTGTGGGTTATGTGAGAAAGCTAAAGAAGGTCTTAGTGAATGTCCTCAAGCTACACAACATACTTTGGTAGGAGGAGAAGGAGAGCAAACAAATCTCAAAGGTTTAAAAGTGCTCTAGACTTCTTCTTATTTCATTTTTATGGCCTAGAACGATTTTGAATAGTTAAAATCTATTTTTAACCGATCAAAACTCGTTTTAATGGTCTAGAGGTATTTATCTATGTAATATATGAATATTCATAGTTTGATGTGTTTATATCATGTTTTGGTATGTGTGTAAAGCATGGAATTAGTATAAATGTTTATATCACACTTTTCCAATAAAACCCTAAGTAGCTATGTGCTATGTTTTGTGTCATTTCAAAATGTACAAGTTAAATACTTGATTTATATGGCTAGAAAGTTTTATGAGTGAGTTATAAAGTCAACACAACTTGAATCTCACAAAAATATGGACTAACAAAGAAGTTATGACTTTTACCACAAAAGATGTTGTTTTTAAACTCTAAGTGGTTTGATCCGTAAATTTCGTGTATAACGTTTTCAAAAAGACGATCGAACTATAAAATATTGTAAAACAAGAAGTTAGGAACACATCAACACTGATTTGATGTCATTTGGATGTGTAGATATCATTTTATCAATGTTAGAACCAAAGAGATCAAAATAAGAAAATTAGGGTTTTAAAAATCAGTGTCACCGTCGCAGCGGTGAAACACACTGTAAACGAAAAATTTTGTGCTACCACCGCAGCGGTAGATCTCACCGCCGCAGCAGTAGATCTCATCGCCACAGCGGTGAAACATTCTGTTTGAAAAAAATATAACTCCGAACTAGGTCGGGTTAGCCGGGTCGGGTTGGGTCAGATTCAAGCCAGAAAATGAAAAATGTTCCAAAAAGTATTTTATTATTTTTGGACTTAATAAATATATTTTTAAAATTTAATATAATTGAATTAATATGTAAAAGAGATTAAATATTATTAAAGAGTTAATAATATAATTAAAATCAATAAAATATTATTATTAATATAATAATATTAGAAAATTATTAAAATATTATTAAATGTATAATAATATTATAAAGTGAATAAAATATTATTAAAGGATTAATAATATTAATAAGATAATAAAATATTATTAAATGATTAATAATATTCATAAGGTAATAAAATATTATTAAACGATTAATAATATTAGATAATTAAAAAAATATTATTAAAAATATTATTAAATGATTAATAATATTAGAAGATGAATAAATATTATTAAATGATTAATAATATTATAAGGTTAATAAAATATTATTAAATGGTTAATAATATTATAGAGCTGTTAATATATTATTAAATGATTAATAATATAAAAATATTAATAAGGTATTATTAATAATACTACAAGACTAAAAAAATATTATCAAGTTGTTAATAATATTAAATAAGTGTATGGACTATATTAAATATTAATATAGGTTCTTGCGTTTCAAATATTATCAAATAGTGATGATATCGCCTATGTGTTTAGATACCCATAATTAGATAATTATGTGGATCGTAAAAGTTATAAAGGTCATCATACTAATGTGTATATGATATTAATTTAAGATCAAACTGATTTAATTGTTAGGTCCGTTCAAGAATTATTAAATTAAATTGGTTAGCTGTAGACGATGCACGAGGCAAATTTTCTATACCTTGACTTGTAATTTACGTTGCAAGTTTTCTAACCCTACTCAATTATTGTTGAACAAGTTTCTGTACTTGTATTTTATTGTCAAAGTTTGAAGTGATTTAATTATTTAAAATTATACCACATCCATATGGTTTATAAAATCGCACTTAGTGCATTTGAAGCTTAATAGTTCTTGATTCATGAACTGTATTAAAAATGTCTAAAACTAATTGTTCAGCTAGACATCGCGTTTATAAATTCAATAACTTGAATACTTTTAAAAGCTTATCCAAACCATTGCTTAGTGCGGAATCTTATATTAAGTCTGAGAATTGAACAACCCTAAATAAGGGGATTTTATGTCGGAAAACCGACTTTAACGCCAGATGACTAAATGTAATGCATATACAGCGGGTTGAATAGGTTGATCCCCTTGAAAACCAAACTACTGAAAGGGTCAGAGGAAACTCTATTATACCCTCGTTAGTTCAGGGTCCTTGATAACCACTCAGCATTTTAATATTCAAATATTCCGGTTCAATGAAATTTGAGTCTTATTTTTTTATTTATTTTTTTCTTCCTCAATTGTTATATCTATTGTTGAAACACTTGATGTTATTTCCATTCATTCATGATATATTAAATCTCTATGATTATTTTTAAACTTGTTGAGCAAACTAGTTACTCACACTTGCTATATCATGAACCATTTTCAGCTAGACCCGAATGCTTCAAGAAGGACAAGGAAAAAGGAAAAGCCATAGCTTAATTTATGCATGATAGTTAACTGTTTAATATGTAATTACTGTTGATAAATCTTTTGTAATTTCTTAAGATATGAATTGTTTATGTTATGGTTGATAGACCTTGTGTAAGACCCCGAAATTTATGAAATATAAATTTAATTTTCTTCATATATTTTTTCTATGAAACAGTAAAGTGGTTAAATTGGCAAAGTTAAAAGTTAAGGGTGTTCCGTGCAAATTATACCTTGTTGGACAATATTCTTTTTGTCGGGGAATATTCGTTTTGCCCGTACGACGGCGCAATATAATATTCGGTTTCGTACGACGGCGCCGAAATAACTAATTATTGGTGGAACCCACAACGGAATATTTGTCGGATATAGAAAACGACAGAAGTAACCTTTTTAAATAAAAATAATCAACGGTGTTAACTGTTAAAATACCGGTGATAAAAGAATAGTAGCATACGGTAGTTTATGGTATTTTCTGTAGCACACGGTACTCTACAGTAGCACACGGTACTCTACAGTAGCACACGGTATTGCACAGTGTCTTATATTATTGATCTGATAATTGACACCGTAACTGTTGCACATCATTTCATCAATAATTATCGCTGCATAATATTTTATGTTATCAATTCAATAATTGTTGTTACACAGTATTTTGCATTATTAATTTAATAATTATCATTACACTGTATTTTATATCATTGAATCAATAATTGTTGATGCACTGTAGTTAAAAATTATTGAACCTAATAATTGGCATAGTAGTTGTTGCATTATTATGAATTATTACTATGGTAGTATTATTTGGTAATTTGATTATTATAATATATTCATAAAGTTGTTTATTTTATTAGACAATATAATATATAAAGTTGTTTGTTTTATTAGACAATATAATATATAAAGTTATTTGTTTTATTATGAATATTATAATAAGATTTTGTTTTATATGAAAATATATTTTACAGAAAACGTGCTGAACGAATTCAGCACTGACGTGCTGAACGAATTCAGCATTGGTGTGCCTCACTTACCGCGCATAGTACCATCTTTTCTCCTATAAATACCTTGCTCAACTGAATAGAAAAATCACACTTAAAACATAAATTTTTTCTATAAGAATTTTATGAGTTTTCTCTGAGAATAGTAAGGTTATTTTGAGTGTTTGAAGGCCAAAAGGAGTGCAGGAATTTTTCAAGTAAGTCTTTTATTAAAGAGTAGTAATTTCATAAATTCCTATTTTTCACGGTATTCACAAATCTTCCTTTAGAAGACTCTTCTTTGAGAAGATTCATTTTAAAAGCTTTCTTTGAAAGATTTATTTTGGAATATTACTTTAAAAACTATTTTAAAGTTGTTATATTATACTACAAAAATTATGTTAAATATATATAATTTTGATAATTCATATTATACGAGTTATTATACACTTTAAAATTTATATGTGGTAATTACTAATTTTATTATAAATATATAGGTTGATCAACCTCATTTAAATCAATATCCAGTCACGTGTTAAGGTAATGAATATTATTCTTTTCACACTCTTAAATTTATTACGGTAAGGGTTACCATCTTTTTCATCTTCCATTATTCAAACTTACTATAGTAAGGGATTATCATTATTTGATTCTCAAAAATAATATTGTTTCTTCCTTACTCATAAGATGTGCCTTTTATTTCCATGTATTAATTCGTGGGAATAACCTTATGGCGCGGATTACCGCCTGTTGGTGAATAACCTTTCGTATTCATTCCTCATTAATCTCTGAGAATAACCTTACGGTGCGGATTATCGCCTGTTTGGTGAATAACTCTTCGTATTCAAATTCTATTAAATTGTGGGAATAACTTATGGCGCAGATTACCGCCTGTTGGTGAATAACCATTTGTATTAAATTCCTTCACCTTTTGTTAATCAAACCTGCTACGGTAAGGAATATTATTTTCTTTCATACTCCTAAATCGAAACTTATTATGGAATTATTGCTTCTATAATTCCTGAAAATATTATATGTTCCATAATAGTTGAACTTCATTATTTCAACTGAACCTTCCTATTTTCTGATATTTTCTATTGAATTGTAACCGTTATTCTGAACTGTGGATCTTGAATATCATTTTTAAATTTCACTCCACATCATGTTGACAATTTGGACATTATTTGAATATGCACAAAGTAAGCTTCTGATACTTATTGTTTATCTTGTTCTTCTGTTCATCATTTGTATCACTGTTATTTGTATTAATCATCAAGAATCAAGCTGTTGTGAATATCTGTGGCCGGGGGCACAGATGTGATATAATTGTTGAACAGATGATAGGTTAAAGGCGATATACTAGGTTAAAGGCGATACATCTGTTCGGTGTCTTTTATGGCACGTGGTGAAAGTTCTCTTTGGCCCGTAGTGCATAGATGAACTGTTGTTTGGTATGATTATGACCAAAGGCTGAATCTGGTATAATCATGACCGTTGGTGTTATATTGAATTTCTTTGGCCCGTAGTGCAAAGATGAACTGTTGATCTGCATGATTATGACCAGGAACTGTGAAGTTGTATTATCTTGACTAATGGTATTTCAGATGATAAAAGTTGATGATATTTTTACTAAAAAGAGAAGCGAGTGGACATTATAGTCTGCATTATTCTTCAAATAGATTGCTCATTCCGCTGCTATTATTGATCTGAACATTGTTTAAGAATTTAACTACAGTTTTTGATATAATCCTTGTAGTCTATTGTATTCAGAACTCAACTGTTGAAGACTAATGATAATTTATTCCTCATTATCTTAGTCATGATATTTCTTACTGGGCTATTTGAGCTCACCCTTTCTTTTGTTCCATTGTTTTTCAACAGGAGATGAAAACGTAACGGGGTCTAGCCGGGGGATGGAGTGAGAGTCCGAGAAATAGCTATCATAGTCTTCACGTGTTGTAAAATAGTGTGACAATAATAGTGAAGACTTAGTTGTGTATTATTATTATACACTGTATTGTTGTACGTTGTGCTTTGTTGTAATAATTTTGTTGTAGTCTTTTGACGACTCAAGTTTGGGCTGTGTAGGCCTAGATTTGGGGGCGTCACAGTTGGCATCAGAGCTTAGGGATATGGTCTTTAATGGAGATCTGGGGTTAGAACTAGGAGGGGAGAGACGAATAGAATCAGTCACTAGTGTGTCCCACCTAAATTAGATTTTTTTTTATCTAATGAGTTGATTTGAATATAGGGACATGAAGTGATGAGTCAGTTTGTTTGAACTAACAATTATTTTGTGACAACAGTTTAGTATGGCATCTGGAAATCAAGAGGTTAACTATGAAATACCCGAAGCGAATGTAGCCGAAAATCAAGAAGCCACAAACAATCCTCCTGCCAACTCAGGAAATAATATTCCTGATAACATGATGAATGATGGATTCTTTAGGAATTTCATGCAGTTCATGCAGAATCAGGCAAGAGAAAATCCAGTTAACAATAACGGTAGAAACGCTGGTAATTTGAGGATGGTCACTGTCAAGCAATTTAAAGAATTGGGACCACCTGAATTCCATGGGAAGCCTGACCCACTCAAAGCGGAGGCATGGCTGAAGCAGACGACAAAAATACTTGATGTCCTACAATGCGCTGATGATCAGAAGGTGCCCTTTGCTACGTTTATGTTTCGAGGTGAGGCGGATCACTGGTGGGAAGCGGTAAAACGTATCCACCCTTCAGCACTTGAGATGTCTTGGACAGAATTCCAAGAGCTATTTAATGAAAAGTACTTCCCAGAAAGCATCCGTCATATGAAGGAAGTGGAATTCATTAAGCTGGAGCAGGAAAACATGACAGTTTCTCAATATAAAGCTAAGTTTGCTGAACTGTCTCGTTTTGCGACTCATCTGGTAGATGACGAAGCGCGGATGAGTCGGATGTTCTTACGTGGTCTAAGATTCGAAATCCGTCAACAACTTAGCTCTCATAATTTTAGTTTGTATTCAGATGTTGTTGATAGGGCTCAAAGGGTGGAGCAAACAGATGAAAAATTACAGCCAAGAGTCAATGATCAGAGAAATGATAACAACCACAGGAACGAGAACCATCGAGGAGGTAACCAACACTTCGGTGGTAATTCCACATCAAATAACAGAAGAGGAGAATCCAGTAGGAACAATTTTAAAAGAAAGAGATTCTATAATAATTATGGAAGGGTACCAGTACCAGTACCAGCACCAGCACCGACCCCAGTTTCAAGGGGAGAAGATCGACCACCAATGAGATGCTATAGGTGTGGTCAGGAAGGTCACATCAGTCCAAACTGTACACTGTAGTCCAAAAAGTGCTACAGTTGTGGGAAAGAGGGTCATCTTGCGCGGTTTTGTCCTGCCACAAAATCAAGTCCAGCTGCAGTGATGATACCAAAAGCTAGCGCGGATAAGGGAAAATCTGTAGTTCAAGGGAGAGCTTTTGTTGTGACATCCCAAATGGCACGAAACTCGAACGAGGTGATAACCGGTAAGCTATTCATAAATTCTCGTGAAGTCTACGCTTTGTTAGATACTGGCTCTACCCATTCTTTTATCTCACCTGCATGTGCTCAGCGTTTAAACTTAACTCCTGAAAATTTGGACTTTGACTTATCAGTTGAAACCCCATTAGGAGAAATGACCATTACATCTACTGTCTATAAATCTTGCCTAGTTCAAATCAACAACCTCACATTACCTGTTGACCTTATTTCTTTGGAGATGCATGAATTTGATGTGATTTTAGGAATTGATTGGTTGACTACCCATCATGCTAAAATTGATTATTTTCATAAGATTATTAGTTTTCATATTCCTAATCAACCTGTCATGCAAATTCAAACAACTAAACTATTGAAATCTATAACTGTTATTTCTAACCATAAAGCCATTCGTTTATTGAAAAACGGATGTCAAGCCTTTTTAGCTCATGTCACTGATTTGAACAAAAATACGTCAAACTTGAATGATATTCCCATTGTTAATGAGTTTCCTGACGTTTTTCCTGAGGAACTTCCTGGCTTACCCCTAAACCGAGAAATTGAATTCTGTATCGATCTTGAACCCGGTATTAAGCCCATTTCCAAAACTCCATATCGAATGGCTCCCATTGAACTTCAAGAGTTAAAAGTCCAACTACAGGAATTATTGGATACTGGTTTCATTCGTTCGAGTGCATCACCTTGGGGTGCTCCTGTTCTATTTGTGAAGAAGAAAGACGGGAGTATGAGATTGTGCATTGACTACCGAGAATTGAACCATTTAACCATCAAAAACAGGTATCCGTTACCTCGAATTGATGACATGTTTGATCAGTTGCAGGGTGCTCAACATTTCTCAAAGATTGATCTCCGTTCTGGATATCATCAGTTAAAGGTTAAAGCTGAGGACATTCCAAAGACTGCTTTCAGAACTCGTTATGGGCATTATGAGTTTTTAGTCATGCCTTTTGGACTAACCAATGCTCCTGCAGCTTTCATGGACATGATGAACCGAATATTCAAGGAATATTTGGATCATTTTGTGGTTGTCTTTATTGATGACATCCTCATATACTCCAAAAGTCGTGAGGATCATGAACAACACCTGAGATTGATACTCCAGAAGCTCCGTGAGAACAAATATTATGTCAAGTTGAAGAAATGTGAGTTCTGGCTTGAGGAGGTCACGTTTCTTGGGCATGTGATTTCTAGTTAAGGAATATCAGTCGATCCTGCGAAGATTGAAACGGCACTAAATTGGGAACAACCCAAGACAGTAACCGAAGTCCGAAGTTTTCTGGGCCTAGCTGGTTATTATCAGAGATTCGTAGAAGGATTTTCTCGAATCGCCACTCCATTAACTCAGCTTACTCGGAAAAGCACAAAATTCATATGGAGCGAGCAATGCGAGAAAAGTTTTCAAGAGCTTAAGAGGAGACTTGTTTCAGCTCCTGTTCTAACCATTCCATCAGGATCAGAAGAATTCGTCATATACAGCGATGCTTCAGGCAAAGGTTTAGGCTGTGTCCTTATGCAACACGGAAATGTTATAGCCTATGCCTCTCGACAACTCAAAGATTATGAGAAAAATTATCCTACTCATGATTTAGAATTGGCAGCAGTCGTTTTCGCGTTGAAGATCTGGGGACACTACTTGTACGGAGAGAAAGTGGATATCTATACAGATCATAAAAGTCTCAAGTATTTCTTCACCCAGAAGGAACTCAACATGCGACAACGACGTTGGCTTGAGCTGTTGAAGGATTATGATCACACAATCCAGTATCACCCGGGAAAGGCGAACGTTGTAGCTGATGCTTTGAGCAGAAAATCTTATGCGAGTACAAGTGCACTGCTGACAACACAAAAGCGTATTTTGTACGACTTACAAAAGATGGAGATAGAGCTAAAGACACCAGGGACCCACTCGAAGATTGCTCACGTGCGAGTAGAACCGACTTTAATCGATAAAATTAAAGCTGCTCAAGCTACCGATCCGGAACTGATGAACATGATGCAGAAAGTACAAGAAGGTGTCACTCCCGAAGCAAGAATCGACGAGAAAGGAATACTTCGAGTCAACTCTCGACTCTGTGTTCCTAATGACCCTGAATTAAAGCATAAAATCATGATGGAGGCACACAACACGCCGTTTGCAATCCACCCAGGAAGTACAAAGATGTATCGAGATCTTCGACGTACATTTTGATGGAACAATATGAAAAGGGAGATTGCAGAGTTTATCTCAAGGTGCCTAAGTTGTCAACGTGTCAAGGCAGAACATCAAGTACCTAAAGGTCCATTACAACCACTTGAAGTTCCCGAATAGAAGTGGGAACACATCAATATGGACTTCGTGACGGGTCTTCCCAAAGTTTCTCAAGGCTTAGATGCAATTTGGGTCATCGTAGATAGATTGACCAAATCCGCTCATTTCTTGCCTATACGAGAAAACTTTTCACTTGAACGTCTTGCCGGTATGTACATAAATGAGATTGTGAGATTGCATGGCATGCCAGTTTCCATAGTTTCTGATCGAGATCCTAGATTCACTTCACGCTTTTGGATCAGTCTACAAAAAGCTATGGGCACTGAGCTACGATTCAGTTCTGCATACCATCCTCAAACGGACGGACAATCGGAAAGGACGATTCAAACCCTCGAAGATCTTTTAAGACTTTGCGTACTAGATTTCAAAGGAAGTTGGGATAAGTACTTGCCATTGGTGGAATTTTCCTACAACAACAATTACCAAGCAAGTATAGGCATGGCTCCATTCGAGGCTTTATATGGACGCAAATGTCGCTCTCCAATATGTTGAAATGAAGTAGGAGAAGCAAAATTGTTGGGACCCGAGTTGGTACGCTTGACGACTGAAAAGATTCAAATGATCCGATAACGAATACAGATAGCGCAAGAACGACAAAAGAGTTATGCTGATCTTCATCGGAGAGATGAGAAATTCAACGTCGGAGATCATGTATTCTTACGTGTTTCTCCATGGAGAGGAGTTACGAGATTCGGAAAGAGAGGAAAACTCAACCCTCGATTTATTGGCCCATTTAAAATCCTCGATCAGGTGGGAACTGTAGCCTACAGACTAGCCTTACCACCAAGTATGTCTCGCATCCATAACGTTTTTCACATATCTATGTTACGTAAATATGTGAAGGACCCAAACCACGTTATTGAGTTAGAACCGGACGTTATAGCAGAGGATTTAACATACGAGGAGGTACCTGTTAAGATTTTAGATAAGAAGGAGCAGATCTTACGCTCAAAGGTTATACCTCAAGTCAAGGTTTTATGGAGGAACCAAGATACTGAGGAAATGACCTGGGAGCTAGAATCTGAGATGAAATCTAGGTATCCATACCTCTTCGAAATGCTAGGTACGTCAATTTTGGGGACGAAATTTCATAAGGAGGGGAGGTTGTAAGGCCCCGAAATTTATGAAATATAAATTTAATTTTCTTCATATATTTTTTCTCTGAAACAGTAAAGTGGTTAAATTGGCAAAGTTAAAAGTTAAGGATGTTCCGTGCAAATTATACCTTGTTGGACAAAATTCTTTTTGTCGGGGAATATTCGTTTTGTCGGGGAATATTCGTTTTGCCCGTACGACGGCGCAATATAATATTCGGTTTCGTACGACGGCGCCGAAATAACTAATTATTGGTGGAACCCACAACGGAATATTTGTCGGATATAGAAAACGACAGAAGTAACCTTTTTAAATAAAAATAGTCAACGGTGTTAACTGTTAAAATACCGGTGATAAAAGAATAGTAGCATACGGTAGTTTATGGTATTTTCTGTAGCACACGGTACTCTACAGTAGCACACGGTACTCTACAGTAGCACACGGTATTGCACAGTGTCTTATATTATTGATCTGATAATTGACACCGTAACTGTTGCACATCATTTCATCAATAATTATCGCTGCATAATATTTTATGTTATCAATTCAATAATTGTTGTTACACAGTATTTTGCATTATTGATTTAATAATTATCATTACACTGTATTTCATATCATTGAATCAATAATTGTTGATGCACTGTAGTTAAAAATTATTGAACCTAATAATTGGCATAGTAGTTGTTGCATTATTATGAATTATTACTATGGTAGTATTATTTGGTAATTTGATTATTATAATATATTCATAAAGTTGTTTGTTTTATTAGACAATATAATATATAAAGTTGTTTGTTTTATTAGACAATATAATATATAAAGTTATTTGTTTTATTATGAATATTATAATAAGATTTTGTTTTATATGAAAATATATTTTACAGAAAACGTGCTGAACGAATTCAGCACTGACGTGCTGAACGAATTCAGCACTGACGTGCTGAACGAATTCAGCATTGGTGTGCCTCACTTACCGCGCATAGTACCATCTTTTCTCCTATAAATAGCTTGCTCAACTGAATAGAAAAATCACACTTAAAACATAAATTTTTTCTATAAGAATTTTATGAGTTTTCTCTGAGAATAGTAATGTTATTTTGAGTGTTTGAAGGCCAAAAGGAGTGCAGGAATTTTTCAAGTAAGTCTTTTATTAAAGAGTAGTAATTTCAGAAATTCCTATTTTTCACGGTATTCACAAATCTTCCTTTAGAAGACTCTTCTTTGAGAAGATTCATTTTAAAAGCTTTCTTTGAAAGATTTATTTTGGAATATTACTTTAAAAACTATTTTAAAGTTGTTATATTATACTACAAAAATTATGTTAAATATATATAATTTTGATAATTCATATTATACGAGTTATTATACACTTTAAAATTTATATGTGGTAATTACTAATTTTATTATAAATATATAGGTTGATCAACCTCATTTAAATCAATATACAGTCACGTGTTAAGGTAATGAATATTATTCTTTTCACACTCTTAAATTTATTACGGTAAGGGTTACCATCTTTTTCATCTTCCATTATTCAAACTTACTATAGTAAGGGATTATCATTATTTGATTCTCAAAAATAATATTGTTTCTTCCTTACTCATAAGATGTGCCTTTTATTTCCATGTATTAATTCGTGGGAATAACCTTATGGCGCGGATTACCGCCTGTTGGTGAATAACCTTTCGTATTCATTCCTCATTAATATCTGAGAATAACCTTACGGTGCGGATTATCGCCTGTTTGGTGAATAACTCTTCGTATTCAAATTCTATTAAATTGTGGGAATAACTTATGGCGCGGATTACCGCCTGTTGGTGAATAACCATTTGTATTAAATTCCTTCACCTTTTGTTAATCAAACCTGCTACGGTAAGGAATATTATTTTCTTTCATACTCCTAAATCGAAACTTATTATGGAATTATTGCTTCTATAATTCCTGAAAATATTATATGTTCCATAATAGTTGAACTTCATTATTTCAACTGAACCTTCCTATTTTCTGATATTTTCTATTGAATTGTAACCGTTATTCTGAACTGTGGATCTTGAATATCATTTTTAAATTTCACTCCACATCATGTTGACAATTTGGACATTATTTGAATATGCACAAAGTAAGCTTCTGATACTTATTGTTTATCTTGTTCTTCTGTTCATCATTTGTATCACTGTTATTTGTATTAATCATCAAGAATCAAGCTGTTGTGAATATCTGTGGCCGGGGGCACAGATGTGATATAATTGTTGAACAGATGATAGGTTAAAGGCGATATACTAGGTTAAAGGCGATACATCTGTTCGGTGTCTTTTATGGCACGTGGTGAAAGTTCTCTTTGGCCCGTAGTGCATAGATGAACTGTTGTTTGGTATGATTATGACCAAAGGCTGAATCTGGTATAATCATGACCGTTGGTGTTATATTGAATTTCTTTGGCCCGTAGTGCAAAGATGAACTGTTGATCTGCATGATTATGACCAGGAACTGTGAAGTTGTATTATCTTGACTAATGGTATTTCAGATGATAAAAGTTGATGATATTTTTACTAAAAAGAGAAGCGAGTGGACATTATAGTCTGCATTATTCTTCAAATAGATTGCTCATTCCGCTGCTATTATTGATCTGAACATTGTTTAAGAATTTAACTACAGTTTTTGATATAATCCTTGTAGTCTATTGTATTCAGAACTCAACTGTTGAAGACTAATGATAATTTATTCCTCATTATCTTAGTCATGATATTTCTTACTGGGCTATTTGAGCTCACCCTTTCTTTTGTTCCATTGTTTTTCAACAGGAGATGAAAACGTAACGGGGTCTAGCCGGGGGATGGAGTGAGAGTCCGAGAAATAGCTATCATAGTCTTCACGTGTTGTAAAATAGTGTGACAATAATAGTGAAGACTTAGTTGTGTATTATTATTATACACTGTATTGTTGTACGTTGTGCTTTGTTGTAATAATTTTGTTGTAGTCTTTTGACGACTCAAGTTTGGGCTGTGTAGGCCTAGATTTGGGGGCGTCACACCTTGGGATCGTAACCTTTTTGTAAGGAACCTTTATGTATTATTTCGCTAAGTTTAAATGCAAATTATGTATTTAATGGGTATTCAGTATTGTATAGTGAGAACCAAACCCGAGGTTATGGAACCCGGATTTGGGGTCGTCACAAATATTTGGTAAGATGATTTTATGTTTTTATTTATTTCTTTTGGAAAAAAAAATATTACTAATTTTAGTTTTTTTTTTATTCCGTTGAACCAAATTATGATAATTGTTGACGTCTTTCTATTTTTTTAGAAATTATTATTGGATAGAGAAATTAATTTTTATTTTCTTAATTAATAATTGAATTATGTTTTTGATTAATATATTATATCTATACAATTTATTTTAATAATAGTAAACATTTAATATTATGGAAGATACTCTTATAATAAAATTATTTTCTAATAATATTATATATGCATATAAGTAAAAATAGTAAATCATACTTATATTTTTAATATAATCATAACATTAGATAAGATGATTTTATGATTGTTTTATTATAAAATTAAATTACTTATCTTTATTTTAAATCGCCTTATTATAATTAAGATGTTGTTTAGTTCTTATTATATATTTTTATAAATATATTATTGAAAAAAGTAATTTTTTTCAATATTTAAATTTAATTTAATAATTGAATCAAATTATTGGTTAATGTATCATTTTATGCCTATATAAATTGTAATAATAATAATAATATAGTTTAATATTTGATAAAGTGATTTTCGTAAGAAAAATAGTTTTCTTCTACAATTATACCAAATACTAATAATAAAATCCTACTTATACTTGAAATATAACTACAATCATATTTTAATAATAGTTACAAGTTAATTTATGAAAGTAATATAGTTTAGAATTTATTTTCTCAAACTATATTATTCAAGTAGTAGTATAATTTTAATTAAACTTCAATTATTGTATATATATTTTAGTGAAAATAAAAAACTAATATTATATAAGATGATCTTAATTTGATTGTTTTTTATATAAAATTTTATTGTACTAATTTTCTTTTATTATAAAATTATGTTACTAATTGTAATTTTACTTTGGATAAATTAATAGTAGAAGTTAACTTAATGTAGAAAAAATAAAAGGTTGAACAAAAAAACAGGTGAACCACAAAATAAAGCCAAACTAAAAAAAAGAATTAAATTATTTATTTAATTATAGTATAGATAATTGTATTTTTTTGGAGTAATTATTTAATATTCTTGGGACAACGCCACATGGTGTTTCAGGCCAATAAAATCTCTTCATTTCAGTGGACTCATAACTGTTAGTGGTGGGATACTACTGAAATAAAGAGATTTTATTGGTCTCTCACACCACATAACATTGCCCTCAGACCACCAAATAATTTTTTATTTTTTGGAGCACAAATAACTCAATTATGGGCTGATGATAAGTTGATGCTTATGAACAATGAATTGAGCTCTGTAATTTAGCTTCTAGCCCAAATCCTCACTTCTAGGCTCTAGCAGAATATTATTAAGAGTACAAATGAATAAAAAAAAAACTAATAAATACAAACAATAAAAAAAATATACATTAGGAGTTAGGACCCTACTCTAATCGTAAGATTTCTTAACATTTACATAAATACATATTCCTTTTTCTCATATATATATAATGATCATTATTTTATTTATGTTCATAAATAATTTACATACTTATATTTATATATTTTTCGTGCACTTGTATATAATTTTAATTATAACTAATTATTAAATTAGTATGTAAAAAAATAAACGGGTTATTCATGGATATCCGTTTTTTTTTTGTTTTTTTGGGTGCTAAATATGGATATCCGTTTATTGTTGACGGCTAGATTATATCAAACCCGAGCCTAACAAAATCGGATACCGGCGTGAATAGTGAATAATCCGATCCAACCCGTTTCCATCCTTAACTTCACTACTCAAAAAGTTAGAGACAGAAACCCTAACAAAACTACATTTTTGTCGCCTCACCCAGCCTTTCCACCTCCACTGACCCCAAAACAATGAAGAAGAAGAAGCAACGAAACCTCTCACCACCGACTGTCGCCGCCCACTCCACCATCTCTGATCTCAAATCTCTAATTCATGACCACAGCCTATTCTTCGACAAGTTAGTCGAGCTCATTCCGGCCAAATTCTACCTCTCAAACGACGACGTTAACGATTCCAAGCCCTGGTTCCAAGGCCTCAGCAAAGCCGCCAAGGCCTCCGCCAAGCAACAGACCAGAGAAAACATCAAGAAAGCCCGCCGCGATCGTCTCGACCCCGAAAAATCCCAAACTACAACCTTAGACCGCCTCAAACAAATCATTCAAGACGAGGGTTCTGTACAGAAAATCGATTTGGATGGCGGTGATTCTAAAAATGATAATTCTAAGAGTAATCGGTCTGTTACTTATGAGGAATTGCAGCAGCGCCTCCATTCTAAGCTCGAGGAGCTTCGTGCTAATCGGGGACAAGGGAAAAGATCGTTGATTGATAGGAGTGATAGGAAGAGGAAGAGGAGTGATGATATTGAGGGGAAGAAGGGTGGTGGAGATGGTAATTTGGAGAAATTTGAGGGGAAGATTGAGAAGGATGTGAATGAGGCGGCGAAAGGGATTGAATTTGGGAAACTGAAAATCGATGAGGAGAGAGAAAGGAAGAAGAGGAAAGCGTCGAAGGCCAAGGAGTTAGAAAGAGCTAAGAGATTGGAGGAGGCAGAGAAGGATCCAGAGAAAGGGGAAGTGGTGGCGAAGAAGCATTCTTGGAAGGCAGCCACGAGTAGGGCAATGGGGATTAAAGTGCACGATGATGCGAAGATTTTGAAGGAGAGCATTAAGAAGGAGAAGAAGAGGCATGAGAAGAATGCGGGGAAGTGGAAGGAGAGAGTGGAGAGTAGGGAAAAGTTGAAGGGTGAGAAGCAGCAGAAGAGGGCAGGGAATATTGCTGAGAGGGCTCAGCAGAAGAAGGCTAGGAAGATTGCCAAGAGAGAAAAGAAGCTAATGAGGCCTGGGTTTGAAGGGCGGAAAGAGGGCTACATTAATGAGAAGTAAGGTGCATTATTGAGTTTAATGTTCATTTTGTCTCGTTTCCTGTTAAAGTTGTGTTTTTTGTGAGGGATATTAAATTTTGAGGAAGAATTCTATGATATTAATTATTTTTCTGAAATGACTTTCTTTGTTGATTTATATTTCTCATAAAGAATTCTATTTTATTCTGTTTTAGTTCTTCATTTATTAGGTGGTTCTCTTTGACATCTCAGAAATTTACTTTTTTATGATATGCATGGGCTGGGCGACCGGACCGGGAGGGGAGGGGCGGGTTAGATTTTTGTAATGAAGAATACTATATGTATTGATTTTCAACATATTGCAGTAGAGCCTCCTCAATAATCATCATTCTATATTCAAATATTTTCTCCTAATTTTTAGTATTTAGCATATAGGATTTAACATCTTATAAATGACCAACCAATTCATTCTCACTCCATAATTTGGTTATCGATATAAATATTGAGATTCGAGGTGAAATTAATACATATGATACTGATCTACTGAAACATCAGTAAATTTCTTAAGCTCTTGTTGTTAAATATAAATGTCTTTAAAATTTATAACTTCATATTTCTTGTTATCTAAGTTTTTTCCTATATTTATTAACTAAAGAGGATATAAAATTTTGTAACTATTTCAATTTGTCAAAATATATGGCCCCTCCTAGGTCAAATATCTAAATTCAGAATCTCAAAGTAAGAACATTAGTAATAAACCTAAATTTATTGAAGTGCTCCAAAAGGTATTTTAAAAAGAAAAAAGTAACTTGGTAGATTACCAGTTAGTTAATATGTTTCTTCAAAGGTAAGTTTTCAAGGTTCTTGTAAGTGTGCTTCGGTATAGGAAGGCAGTAGGCAACATCTGATGGGTAAACTTGATTCTGAAACTTTTGTAAAAGTTGCATACAATATTGTAACCAAAACCCCTGTAAATTTTACGGTTCTAATCAGAAATGGTGAATGTGCATATGAAATTAAAGTTTTCATAGTGTCAATAAGCATAAGCCCTTCTTAAGTATATAATTCTGTAGGAAATTATTAGAATATTAGTGTTGGCAAAACCAATATCAGCTGCACTATGTTTTGTCAAAATTGAAACCATTCCTACAACTATGATGGCATATATGTATGTTTGAGGCTGAGTGAGTAGCGATGTTCTGCCAGAAAATGAGCTGTTTAGTTCTTGCTGCATGGCTAGCTATAAGATCCTTGCATTAAGTTAAATGGTTTCTGTGGCAGAAAGCAATGGATGGAAATGATCATAATTACCAATACAGCAATGATTTCAACTGGTGTTTGGAGGTCAATCTGTCTTGTTTTTATGATTAATTATGAGACAGATTAATGGTAGGTATAAAAGTCATGAAGTAATTTAGGATTGTTATCTGTGTATTATGTTCATTGTTAAATAAGAGTTTCAATTCGTTGGCAAACAACCTGAACTACAAGGCAAGTGTTATCATGCTATGCTGTTTACTGTTATGGGCGTCTTTAGTTTCAACTCCAAAGCCTTGTTAATAAGCTCTTTAGCTGCAAACGTGGCTTCCTCTTGGTGCAGGTGTTTCTTTTGGGTTTATTTACTCTTATTCAGTGTTCTAAAAATTTCCGTCTAGGTCTGATTCCTAGACGCTAGGCCCCTCCTAGCGCCACGCCTAGGCCGCTTAGCCTATGTTCAAGGAGGAAAAAAAATCCCTCCAGGAAATTATACGAGACTGGGTGGACAAGACGGAGAAATTAGGCGAGACATAAACGGAAAATTTAGGACTGCAATTTTTTTTATAATTTTAATAACTAAGTTACAGAATGACGTCGTAGGAATAGATGAATAAGTTGAAGGCTGTTCGGGCCTTACTTAGGAAGCGGTTGATGAAGCATCCGAAGCGGATAGCGTGCTAGAGTCTAAGAGAAATGGTAGAAATAGAGTAAGAGAACTCCATGAAGAAATTTTTTTGTCTGATGATGACAAGAAAGAAGAGGGAGATGAAGAGTATGAGTGGGAGCCTGATGAGGATATTATCTTGGAGGAATATGGAGAAAAAGAGTTAGAGAGAGATATAGAGGGATATGGAGATGAGGACTATTAGTTTGTATTTTTTATTATTTGTTTGTGTTTGAACTTTAAACAATTGTATGTTTTTGTTTAAACTTTGACATTAGTAACATGTATGTGTTTGAACTTTAAGCAAATGTCTTTATTATCTTTATTATAGATTGTTTTTCTTTATATTATTGTTTTGTTTGAATAAATATAAGATAAAATATTAAAATTGGCTTAAAATAAAAAATCTCGCTTAGGTCTCGTCTAGGCCTCCTAGGCGCTTAGCCCCCCCCCCCCCCCCGGCGCCGCCGGTCTCCCGCCTAACGCCTTTTAAAACCTTCCTCTTGTTATAAATCCAATTAATTAGTAATCAATAGACGGTTACTTATTAAACATGGAATGTTAAGGACTTCTAGAGGCACTGAAGTTATTAGAATATTTTCATTAGTGCTTGAACTACTAAAACCAGCAGTCAAGTGATGCCTAGATATAGCTCTCTCAAGAAAGGTATCGAGGATGATGCAGAAATTTTAAGTATTATGTTCTTCCCTGAATAGCTGTATGAGTTCAGAGTTACGATTTGAAAAGCGCAACACTGCAACAAGTTCCGAAACTCTGTGCGCTTCGACATAATATGAAAGGTTTAAAAAGCTGAAAACATGTTATTATTGAAGGGCTTATTTCATTTTCTGGTTTTACCTTTAGAATATTAGAACGCAAACGTGGTAATAACACTACCTTTATGACGTGCATTTTTCTCATATATATCATTTTAACCATGACAAAGTAGCCGTTCAAGGCACTTATGGTTATTACATATCCCTATAATCAAAATCCCTACACACGATGTTTTTTTTCTTACTTTTTCCTTTGTTATTGAATAGGAAAATTCTATAGTTTAAGACCTTTTAATTTTATTAACTCATATATTCATAATTTTAATAGTATACATTGAATAAAAAATATAACCGTTCATATTTTCAAAGTATGTAATTGAATTTTTCACTATTTATGCATATTCCCCGCTACAATATATATTTAATATTTCTCAACAACATACGTATACAGGTGAACTGACTTGGTTGGTACATAAATTCAATCGGGTGGTCGGAGATTTATTAATATATGGTTTATGGATTTAAACAAAAAAAAAATCACAATATTTTTAAACTTTACTTGAGTTTAATAATGTCCAAATGATATATTATTAATATATGGCCAAACCCTTTATATTATTCATAAAGTTTGCAGTTAGTATTCTTATTCATATAAGGATATATGATTGTGGATGGATAATATAGAATCTGTAGTTCCGAAGCATGTGTTGTAAATATTTAAAAAGATATTGAATTTTAATCCCTTTCTCTGTGATAGTATGTGGCTCTTAAAATTGCAGAAAATTATCCCCATAAGTTCTTGCACTACACTTTAGTTCAAGGCCTTTGAGAGAGGTATTTTTCAGCGAATGGCATGTTCATTGTAAATTTTGCAGCTTTCGGAGAACAGAGCACAAATTACTTTTTCTGATTTGTTGTTTGTACTTTCACCTTGCTTCATTTGGCCAGACCCAGAGCATGCTTAGATAGTACATCAAGTCCCTTCTTATCTCCTATTAGACATTATATGCTACTTTAATAGAACAAAGCAATGAATGAAATGAAAATAAATATATTTAATGATTATTTTGACGGATATATTATTTTAATAGAATAAAAATTAATTCCCTTCTCTTAATTTTTATTTCACGGTAGAGATGCTGAACTAACATTTTATCAATAAAATAAATAAATATAACAATTATATCGTAATATCACGTTACCTATCACCGGGGGTGGATCTAGCGGTGTGCCAACTATGGCAAGTACCATAGCTGGATTTTTGAATTTTTTTTTGTATTATATTATATTATTCCACAAAATAAAAATCTTACAATTGTAATGTATATCATCCTAAATATTTAAGTTTATTTAGTTCCATACATAATTTAAGGAATCACTAGAGATTGATATCAATTACTCAGCTTATATTAAGGAACCTATGTGACGTGTTTAATATTTATAAACAACAACACACCAAATTTCTATTTTTAACTTTTCTATTTTGTGGTACATATTGTAGATGAATTTAGCTGATACGATTTAACATATGATATTATGTAATAATTTTCCTAAATTGAAGATTCAAAAAATGATATTGTAAATAATATTATTCTACTTCAATATTAAGTAATCATGATATTTAGTTTTAATCATTTTACATTCTTATTTTTCTTAAAATTATGTTGGCATAACTAAACTAATTTCCTGGATCCGTCCCTGCCGATCACTAATAACACTAAATATATATTTGAGATACTTAATAGTTATTATATTTCTTCTTTCATTCTATTCATTCAATTCAAATGTAACCAAGTGTTCTTTCTAGACCTTGGTCCTAAGATCTAAGTCGGTTTGCAGAGTCGCCTTGTCGAACATACACTCTGATTGGAGGGCTTCTTTACGTTGCTCTGGTAGTTTTTGAGGCTTTTCTATCTAGTCTATGTTTAGAGGACCCCTTGTTCTAGCTTCTACTTGCTGCATCTATTTGATGATGTTTTGGAGGATAGATGACCTCTTTGGTAATGGTGTCTTGGATTGGTGCAATAAGGATTTCATCAGGTAAATTACCTCCATCGCTATATTTTTGTTCCATGTTAGCCTCGGCCGTCACATATGTTAGGCAAGACTTGTTTCCCATGCCTCAATTCTTTTGCTTAGCAACAATTTCTTATTCTTGTTTTAAGGGCGCAGAGAAACTGAGACACATACAAGCTTTTGCCTTTAATATCTGTAGTATATGATGGAAACTAATATTTCTGCAGTGTTTTTTGTTATGTTTGCTTGTGGACTCTATTTTTTATTTATAGCGACGGTTTTAAAACCATTGCTATAGACTTATGGCGACACTTTTCACATGTAAAGTGTCGCAATAAGTCTATAGTGACGGTTTTAACATGTAAAGTGTAGTTATAAGTATATAGCGACGGTTTTAAAATTGTCACTATAGATAAAAAATGAGGGCGACATGCAGAAATAATATTTTTCACTGTGAAAATAACAGTTCCCATGATGCATTCCACATTATGTTTGAAGCAACTCTTCGGGTCCTCGTTACAAGACCAATGGATTATTCGAAAAAACCTAATAGCAATTGAGAGGATATGACTTTGTGATTTTCTCTATGTCAGCTGATAGTTCTCTTGGACCAGATGATTTTTCAAGTTGGCTAACTCGTTCCCAGAATCAAGTTCCTAGACTCAAAAAAAGGAGGAGTGATAACCAGCTAATCCCCGATCGAAATCTAGGCTTAGATTTATATAAGGAATAGCCTAGCATTATTTTTTATGTAACTACTAGCATTGTTTTTTATGTAACTAGGCCAAACCAACCCTAATTCGTTTTGCTCTCTCTATGCTTGTTTCATAAGCGACTACAATCCTCTGCAAAACCCTGAACCCCGAAAATTCTCTATGGACCAAGTTTATGCAACACAAATTTGGCATTGTTTGACAATTGCGAGTTCCCTAGGTTTTCATCTCACTGCCCAATTTAGCCTAATGATAAATTTGTAGTATTTTGCTAGAACAGTTTCACTGGGCAATACATTAGCTTTTGGCAGGCTGAATGGCTACAGGTTTGTCTTGCAGATTATTTTCCTAGTCTTATCAAGCCTCATATGAGGATGCTTTGATAAACACACTTTTTGTGGAATAGTACCGCCCAACTCCCACTCCTTCCAAAGTGCAAGAGGCATTCTTTTTTAGTTCCCTGTTGATTCGGAAGAGGGTAGTCCTTTCTGGTAAAACCACCCAAGTCTTAACACTGGATTTTCCCATATAAAAGATATTGGGAGCAGAACTGCATCCGCTATCAACCATTGAAGTCTCGAAGAAACAGTGCAATATTTAATTTTACACATTGATCTAACACTAAAATATGGCACACTTTGAAATATTTTTCTTAATAGAATAATATTGAAAAAAGAACTATAAATTCTGTCCAATTTGTGTCAAATTAGTAAAAGGAGAATCCACTAAAAAAGTTACCGACTCCTTTTCCGGACCAAGTGAGTATCAAGCCACAACCACGGACCAAGTGAGTATCAAACCACAACCATCTGCTATCACGTAGTACTACTCTACATGCTTGTTTGGTTAGAGGGCGGTTGATATATTTGGTGTGTTAGGAAGTTAAAACACACTTTAAAAAATTGTTTGCTTAGAATCAACTTATTTTAAACGCAATTTATTTAACTAAAAAATATAGTGTTTGGAGTTCAAACGCTATGTGTGTTTGAAGCTACTAACGCTAGAACTAAACAAACACTATATTCATACTTTTAACATCACAAAGTACTGATTACCTAGAAGATGATGATGGAGCTCCACTACTAGAGGTTATCCAGGTCTCAGCAAGAATTTCCAGACTACAGATTAGTAAATGATCAACACACCATCAGAGTCATGTCACCCAGGCTTAAAAGTAGATACCAAACTACCTGCATGGTCCCAGCTCAGGAATGGTGTCATAATGTCCTCAACATGTTTTACACAGATTGTCTAATAATACATGAGCAAATACGAAGAATCTTATACAGCAATCAGAGCATCTACTGTATGCTCGGTGGGAAATATGAATTGACAATTAATCCCCGCTTGCACAGCCTCCACAACCGCAATGCACACACTCTATAACCTTCTCCTCCCTAAGGTGCTTGGGAACTCTGCAGACACAAGTTGTCTGGAAGTTGTGATCCCGGGGTTGCATGCATCTCAAACAGCAAAGACGCTCGTAACCAGGCTGCAGTTCAAACACCACCCATTTAACTATTTCTAAAAATAAAATCTAAAAAGAGGTATGTGATGAGAGAGCCCATGCTAATAATATTCTAGTCTCTGTGATCAACTCCTTTTTGCCATATTGGATTGAGCATATGTCACTCAATTTCACATCCTATCTGGTGAATACCCAGATAATAAACTTATAGAGAGTTGAAAGCACATTTCAAACAATTTGTAACCCCATTATATTCCCGATTTAAGTTGGAGCTCATCATAATTATGTCAATTCACTGAAGAAATCACATTTTCCCATATTAATTGTGAAGCACCAAGAAATTATCTAAAATTTCTGAAGCTCTAAAATAACACTAGGGAGAGCAAGAAGGGTTCTGTGGACAAGACAGAACAGGTAAAAGCTCAAGGAATAAGACAAGAAGAGGGTAATCACAAATTCTGTTACGAATTCAAACGTGGGTTCAATTAGAAAGCCAGTAAAGAAGTCTTTTAAGTGTTGTTATCATTGCTTGTATTTAGACTACCTAGATCGGTCAAAGAGTCGATTCATTTTTCAATTCAACAATAAAATGTAGTCATCAGTCAAAATAAAGTTCCTAGATGTTTATACCTAGTTTTGGAAAGTTCAAATATCCACTAAAGGGCTTTCTCGTATGCTTTTGAAAGATTGATCTTGTTAAGAACAGTCCAAGGAAGTTGACTCCTCCCCCACTCTCCTGCCACCATATACCTACCATCAATTCTTATCTTTTCTGTCCTACTTTTTTTGGGTTACCTCAATTAACTTGTACTATAAAACATAATACGGAACGGGAAAATACCAAGTAGAGAATTATTAAGAAGGATACGAGGCAAACCTTCTTCCACTTAGCTATTAGATTACGGTCAGCGTAGCCTTGATCCAAGCAGAATTCATACAACTCTTTGGATATTTCTTTCCTGCGATGATAAAGGTCGAAAACATAGCGACTCTTCTGATGTGCTATTTTAAATATAGGCCACATTGTCTCACATTTCCTTTTTCCATCATGCGGATCATTTTCAGCTGTAAGAAAGATAAACAAATAGAACCATCATTGGTTTCCCACAGAGTTATGAGAAGAGGGGAGAAAATTTTGAATCACGAAAGAAATCACGACCTTCTCTCATCTTTCCTTGTAATTCACGGAGGGTAGGCTCTATCAGTTCCCAACCCTCTGGAATTTTGACACGGTTAGTCCGCACCTTAGGCATTATTATTATCTGCAATGGAAGAAGACAAAAGTAACAGTTGAGAAACTTGTTTGAACTCAATGATTTAACAAAAATAAAAGGGGAAATAGATTCAAAAGGAACTTGTCTATAATAAATCATTTGAGCAAGTCTGTCCCTACTAACATATATTTTAATTTCATGTAATCACAATGATGTAACAATTTTAAATAGAAGATTTAACCTAAGTGTGCATAGAAGAGATAATAGACTTAAAAGAAACTTTGAAAAGCATGTCAAGGGTCTAGGCAGCTTCTTGCATTTCACCTTTTTGCTATAATAAATAGAAAGCAGCTCAGTCTTTCAACCTACAGAATAATCGAATACTTCTCCTTTTTTCTCCCTGATGAAGTTTTAAAAGCTTATAGCGTGTATATCTCATCAAGTACTGTGAACTAGTATAGTCATGCTACTAAAAGATGCAACCTCAACTTGCCTTCTGTGTCTTTCTCTGAAATCCAAATTACTGTCTAATACCCTCACGCTGGAGAGTCAGCTGGACTGCATGCCCAGGATTTTATGAACCCATAATAGTGAAGAAAATCACATGGCTCCTTTATAATGAAGCATAGTCCCTCCACCAATAAAAACTATCCTTATATCTGAGTTGATTTAACACTGGATTCATACTACCAAAAATACATAAAGAATCAATCATTATCTCTGAGTTTATTTATCGTTGGAGTCTTACTATCCAAAAAGAAACCCATCAGATTCTAGCATGCCAGACCAATTCAAGGTCTTCCCATATAATAAAACAATCTCCCAAAAATGATATGAACCAACCAACTTCCAAACCAAATGAATAAAGTGAGGTGTTGGCTCAGTTTTCCTTCTACGGGCCTAGTTTCATTCTCACAAAAGATGGAACTAACTATAAAACCTTAATGAGAAAAACTTGAACTTCCTTCCTGAAAAGCATCATCAGTTTGACCAGATTTTTGGTTGACAGCTTTCATATCACAATCTTAAATTTGTCAAAAATAAGGTTTCAAGACATCTCTTTCAACTTGGAGACAATTGAGACCACCATTTGACCATCTAACTGAGACTTGATAATGAAGTAACATAATTACATAACTGGGGGAGGTAAAACTATCCTGCAATTGTATTAATCTTCATAGAAGAAGTTCTGAAATGAATGTATAACAGCGGAAAGCCAGCAGAGCCATTAAACATCACATAGACACTTAAGCATGGTGATTAAATTAAATATGAGGCTGATTTGAGAAACCTTACCCAACTGATTAAATTCCAGGTCTATGTAATTTAAAATGTTAGGCTTTATGCCCTACGAGATCCAGCGTAACCAAATTTAGCCTAAACTTCAGATGACACCCAGTTACATAACAAATTCAATAACGACGAAGTATGAACTTACTTAGGCAGATTGAACAGCAATTATAATCAAATCAAATATCCAAAAATAAAAAATTAACAATCAACAGAAAATCCTTTTCACCTTCATTGGGATGGTGAAAAGTTAAAGGAGTATATTTTATGGTTTAGGAAAGAAACATCTCATACAGGCAAGAAAATACCCAAAACTAAATTCATGTCATTTCTACATAAATTAAATTCAAGTAGAAATGACAAATGATAATACAAATACAATTAAAGAATCATAAAGACCAGAAGCAAGACTTGGTCTCAAAGGGGTTATTTTTATTTATTATTTTTTTTTTTAAAAAAAAAAAGCAAAAGAAAAAGACAAACTACCAGAGTCACAACTCACAAGTTAATAAATATAATAAAGTTGGTATCAAAGTATAATAAAGTAGAAATTTCCCCCTCCTAATTGTGAAGCTATTAACATCAAAATTGAATCTTCCCCCTCGTTTTAATGACACGTCGTCGCAAAAAACATGATAGCCAGATCCGTTTTTAACTGAATTAGCTCATAGGGTATGATAAATTGTGAAAATAATGATTGTATGAAGTAGAGGCACATACAAAGGGAACAATAATATGATAGTTGATTTCTACTCTATCAAAAAATACAAATCGCATATATAGATATGTGTGTACATATTGAAGAGAGAGATTGTGATAAGCATTTATGCAAGTGAATTGAGGAATACTTGCGAACGAATCGTACCGATACCGGAGAAATCGATCTTGACCTAGAATAGATAGAAACGGTGGAGCACCAGTAGGGGAATTAACTAGGTGCAACTGAAAAGGAGAGAACAAAAAGAAGGTGGTCTCTTTTACGATATGTTTTGCGACTTTGGGAGAAAAGTAGATACATAGCAATAATATGAAGCATTTTAGCTATAGAAAAGTAATTTTATTGTTGAATAATATGGTGAAGTAATTTTGTTTTTTCAGCAAATATAAAAGTAATTTTATATATTGTTGAAGGGAATTTGAAGTCCAAGAGATTACATAACTAAACAATAAATAATTAGGTTAAACAATATACATCAACAAAGTCAATTTTATCACATAAAGCTAACCTTGAGCTAATCCTTAGTTAAGAGGTAATCTCTTTTTAGTTAATCTAATATATTTAAAGAGTCACATGTCATTAATCTAGGTGTAATTGGGTAAAATTTGAGAGTAAGTGTATTGGAGGAGAGCCGAATACACGAATAATATATAGCGTATGATTGGTTATTCTGTGTTTATAGAATTTAAAAATTTAAATGCACTTAAAATTATTCTTGTTTGTTTAGTAGTATTTTATTTTAAATGCAGTTTATTCAATTTATAATTACAAACGCAACATTTGAGTTTTAAACGCAATGTAACAAAATTGATGCGAGTGTAATTGAAAATTTAAACACCGTAAACGCTATTGTCGCAAACGGAACCAAACAAACTAATAAATTGTTAATTACATGTAAAATGCGAATTGTAAATCAAAAGTTATAAAATAATATTATCTGTGAGTTACTTTTTTACTATATCTTATTTCATATATTCGTTATATATATAATATTTAAGTTTTAAAAAAAATAAAATAATACTAATAAAATATAGTGTGCATGAACTTTATTTTTTCCCCCTAATTTTGAGTACAACAAAGACGCAAACAAACTTTCCATCTTAAAATTACTCCATACGTTACGATAAAAGTATATAAATGTTTCTAACTCTCATTCATGTATTATTATTAATTAAGTTCCTAGTTTCATCATTTTGATAATCGAGGAAATATTTATTTCCATATGTACGAATTATTCATTACTCATAATTAGAGATAGCCAGATTGATAATCCGGTGCAAGACAGGATTAATTCTTAAAATTAATAAATATAATTTAATTAAAATTTTCAATATTACAACTTTTTCAAAACAAACAATTCATATAAAGGATTGTACTTTTCAGGTATTTTTCCAAAAAAAAATAACAAATGCTCCATGAATGAATATAATTGAAACGACGTTGTTATTTAAAATAAAAAAACTCCTGTTAACAGTTAAAACCCTAAACCCCTTTAACCATTATACCTCTTTCCCTCCTCCCCTGCATCCACCGTAAACCGCCATCTCTCTACCTTTCCCTGCCAAACTCGCTCCTTCCGGCCACCCACTCAATACCGGAAAAAATGCGAATATTTGAACCATTTCGAGCAATTGGATACATAACAAGCACCGTTCCCTTCTCAGTTCAGAGGTTGGGTACCGAGACATTCGTCACAGTCAGTGTCGGCAAATCATGGCAGATTTACAACGTAATTTGAACCAAACCCAGCTCAATTATTCGTGGATTATTATAAAGAATTGTACTTTTTACATTTGAAACTGACGTCAATAACATTTTTGCTCATCAATTTTCTGTTATGCAGTGTGCTCAACTCAACCTGGTGGTTGTTGGTAAGGTTTTTTTCCCCCTTCATTTTTACGCAAATTTTGGTTAGTTTTGACAACTTATATTAGATATGATGTATGTATGCTACGGATTACATGTGCAATTATGAAAGTAGGTAATTTATAAAGGCCTGTAGCACTTGCAGTTTCATGAGCTTCTTAAAAAAGTTTAGAGTGCATTATGCACTCTTAGAGTAGAACGGTTTGGATTGGTCGTTATGTATCTTTCTTAGTAATTTCTGGGTTAATGTTGACTAGGAGTTGGGCTTTAAGAAAACTTGGTCTTTTTTAGAGTAGAAAGGTTTGGATTGGTCATTATGTAGCTTTCTTAAGTAATTTCTGGGTTAATGTTGACTAGGAATTGGGCTTTAAGAAAACTTGGACTTTGTTATTTGAATGGAATAATGCTATGTCCACCAAATTCGAGCACCGAATAGGCACCAAATTCAACCTTTACGTATGCAACTCTTTTCTATATATTTAACAAAAAATTGACAATGCAACTTTTTCCTATACAAAATGTATAGAAAAAAGTTACATCCTTACTAGTGGGCACCTGTTAAGTACACAAAATTGGTGGACATAGAACTATTTCTTTGAATGCTATGGGGAAATATATATTATATAAAAGGGATCTACGTTTAGACTAGAGTAAGTTTGACACTCTTCATAAGGGCAGCCCCATATTTTTGAGATATGGCTTCTAAGTTAGGTGTTGTTTGATAAAATTAAATGAAAAGTTCTGAATTTATAAGAGAATCTAAATGGAGTAGAAGTTCTGAATACGAGATGAAATGATGTGTTTGATAATTGTTTGTCTAAAATATCTAAATACGTATATTTTTCTATTTTAACTTTTAAAATTTTTGGGTTGTTATGAACAACTTTATTATGTAATTGTAAATAAACAATGTTATCTAAGAAAAATTAAATATAAACTATTGAACAATCTTTGATGGAGTATACTATTAGTGATATAATTTAAAGAATAAAACTAAAAGTATTAATAGCATTCTATCAGTCCATAAAATCAAAACAAAAGACTACAACAACATTCATTAAATTTGTTATTGACTAATTTGTTAAAGAAAAATAAAAAGCAATTTATACATAACAAAATTTGTTTGGTATGGTAAAACAAGATGAATATCAAATGTAATTTTTAATTATCAATGAGAGTAAGTAAGTAAAAATATCATTCAACACTATTTCTTATTGACTTGGTCACAATTTTTTTGGATGAATCGCTTAGACACATTCAGACACATTTTGTAAAACAAATGTTCTGAATGACTTATTCGGTTAAATTTAAATTCATTTAGACTCATTCAGAAGTAAACAAACAACCCCTTTGTGGTAGTTCTCTGGTTCTGAACTGAAGAAGAGTAATACAACAGTTGATTAACAAAATACCCTGCAAGGTTTTTTTGATGAGTACTTAATTAAAAATGCACTTTAAGTGAATAATAAATAGTGCTTATCTCTTAACTATTCTAAATTTCAGATTATGATTAACAAAGTACTCCGCATGGTTTTTTTGATAGATTGATTTATTGGAATTGTTATTTATCTATATATTTTTTTTCGCATTTCATTTGTTTCCCAACATTATAGTATTCTAACATGGAAACTATAAATGAAGGCCCTCAACTGCCAAAGAAGATACGGGCTCTGGCTTCTTATGGTGATTACACATTTGCTGCTTATGGGAATGATATTGCAGTTTATAAGCGTGCTCATCAGGTTCATCCCTACAGGCTTGTTTGTAGACTTCAAGAAAATTTACCTGTTGCGATACTTGTTCTGCTTTTTATCAACATATGTCTTGTGTAAACCTATTGATATAACAAACTCGAAAGCAGTTTGAACATTTGTGAGGGAGACTATTTATATATAACTCAAACTGTGTATCATGCCTTCTGCATTTTTTATTGTATGGCCTATTTGAAATATAGCCTTCATTTGTCTACATTCATATCTGATCAAGTAACATACACTATACATGCTTAATCCCAAGAAGGAAAGTTGTCATTTATACGACGGTTTGCATTATTTTGTGGAAAAATTATGTGTTTGCATCCGCAGACAAATCCTTGAATTCAACTGCACATGTGCTCTGCTGGTAACAAAGACCATTCATATATAATTCAAATGTGTTTATAATTTATATCACTCCTTTTACTGTGGAACTATTATTTCAATCTGATTTCTATTTTCTTATATTAATTCCATCTCTGCTCAAGTTGATGTACTATGAGTCATAAAATCGCAAAAAGATTTTTTTTAATTTATTCTCTCCCTCCATTCCAAATTGACAGTCCGCACAAAAGCCAACATATTTGTGGAAAATTTAATTTAAATATAGATATAGTTAATATTGAAATTTATTAAAGTAAACGGAAAATAAAATGTGTCGCATTTTGGGACATCCCAAAAAGGAAAGATGGACTCTCAATTTGAGCAGTGCATGTTTACATAATGACATGCATATTTATATAGTGCCATGCAGTGTTATGTGGTTTTGGCAAACACGCACAAGTGACTCTCAAGAGCACTGGTTTTCAGGAAATATTCATCTTATCAAGCATATCACTCTCTGGTTACATCACAGTGTTTATAGACTCTCTGAGGGTTAACAAAAGACTGTTTACCCTTCTCACTAACTGCTACTAGAACATATTTAGAATAAAACCACCTCCAAACCTGCCTTTATTTACTATAAGCACCTCTTATAACTCAAGTTAAGCAGTTGTGACAGCATATTCATTTTAGCTTTTAGTCAGGGTCTCTGCTTTTCTTATAGCTTAATATTGACAATGGTAGCTAAGTATCGTGTAAATTGAGAAGTATATATTTTTTCTTGAACAGGTTGCAACATGGAGCAGACATAGGCATGCACAACAGGCCGGTCTAGCCTGGCCCGGCCTGGGTCGTTGACCAGGTCAGGCCGGACCTTTGACTTTTGGCCTACAGACCAGGCCAAGCCTGGCTTGACGCTCAAAAAAGGAGTTTGTTGAGGCCTGCAGGCCAGGTCAGGCCAGTCCAGTCTAGTCCGATTCGATTCATTCAAACAATTTTTTTAGTAATTTTAAATATTATTAAAACACCAATTAAAATTTTAAACTTAATTGATGTATTAATTAAAAGTAATGTATTACAAGTTACAAGTTACAACTTTCAAATCACAATAATGAAAAATATCTTTTTTATTATTATTATTATTTTGCAAATGACTTTCTAGTTGTTACGCTAAGTATTTATTAAAATAAAGATGCAATGAAAGATCTGTAAGAAGTGTAGGTTGCTAGCTAGGTAAGGAAAATTCTTATATATTGCACTAGTCAATGTATCTTCATGGATTTCCTTATTCGTATATAAACAAATATGCATGAATGAACGTATTAAAAGACGTCAATTTTATTTTGTTTATTGAATGAGTTGTCACAAAGATGAAGTTTTCGTCTGCAGTGGGAGAATTGAAGTAGCGAATAAATTACTTTTGACCGAGTTTTGGGTGAACCAGCCCCAGGCCGGGCTTATTGGTAGGCCAGGTCAGGCCGGATCTGAGCCAAAAAAATGTGGCATGTTCGTGGCCTTCAGGCCAGGCCTTGATCAGGCCGGACTTTGACTAGGCTGGGCCCAGGCCGGACCAAGGCCGGGCCGCAGGCCATTTGTGCTCCACTAAGTAGACATACTGTCAAGGTCAACCAGTTGCTTCTATTTGGAGAACACATCCTAAGTGTTGATGTAGAAGGCAATATCTTCACCTGGGCTTTTAAAGGAATCGAGCAGAATCTTGCTCCAATTGGACACATCTTGCTAGAAGACAAATTTACTCCGTGCTGTATAATGCATCCAGAGACTTACCTAAATAAGGTATCTGCCTAGCTTTTGTTTTAGGAATTATTCAGTTACTCTCTGACAACATTCTGTTAAGATTTTTTCTCATTGAGCAGCATGTGTACAGGTACTTCTAGGGAGTCAAGAGGGTGCACTTCAACTTTGGAACATTAGCACAAAGAAAATGCTTTTTGAGTTCAAAGGCTGGAAATCATCTATATGCTGTTGTGTTTCTTCTCCAGCACTGGATGTTGTTGCGGTTGGCTGTTCTGATGGAAAGATTCATGTTCACAACATTCGTTATGATGAAGAAATAGTTAGTTTTACTCATTCTACTCGAGGTGCTGTGACTGCGTTATCTTTCAGCACTGGTAAGAAGTTATCATTGCTTGAACATGAACAATGGTTAGAGTTACATATTGTGCTTATTTTTGGAGTTATCTAGTCCTTTTCTAGCAAATTTTTTCTTGGGTAATGCTACCTCCATCCCAATCACTTGCCACATAATAAGAATAGAAGATTAATTAACAAGCTTCAATTTTTCTTTCCATTACATGCGTTATATAATTTTGGTAATTGCACTGGGGTCCACAAGATTCTTACACTCTTTCTAATATTTCGAACTTAAGGGTAGTATAGTCGAATTGAACAACTACTTATCCAAAAAAAAAGAAGTCAAATGGACCAAATAATGTATTGATATGTGGGATTTTCACTTATTTTCAGACATCACTGAATGGAAAGATGATCTCTTAAACTGGGAGGAGTAACTATTTTTCCTTTCTCTAGGACATTATCAAGGGTGAGTTTTATTCAATGATAAATGGTTGGTTCAAATGTATTCTTTCTGAGACCGTGTGTTGCAAGAATTTGCTTGGAAGGGTTTTTGAGCCTATTAGGGCGGAAGGTCATTGATGGTCAGTCCATCTGCCAGGTTCCAAAGTTGTATGTAGGTAAAATGATGGTTTAGGAAAACACATCATATCTTCAAACTTCCAGAAAGTTTGAAACTTCAGTTATATTTTTTTTAGGAAATATTGAACTGTTTATAGCTGCAATCTAATCACCATGTAGGCGATGTCCAGTGATGACTTTGAAGGGTTAGCATTTATATGGGAGAAGAGATTGCCTCTTCCATTATATCTTAATCTTTTCTAGTTTTCTAACTGATAAACTTGCCTTGACTCTTCTTTCTAGTACATAGTTTTATTAATTTCTTTACATTTCATGTTGCTTTCTTAAAGTTGATTCTAGCAATGAAAGACAATGCTGAGGACCTTTAGGATTTAACATGGAAGTGCATTAGTTTTTGATGCTTACAGTTAATTTTTGTTGAGATACATGCACTAATTCTAGTTCTTATCGTATTTTAGATGGACAACCGCTTTTAGCTTCTGGAGGGTCATCAGGTGTCATAAGCATATGGAACCTTGAGAAGAGGAGGCTTCAGTCCGTCATTAAAGAGGCCCGTGATTCTTCCATTATTTCGTTGCAGTTCTTTGCGAATGAACCTGTGCTAATGAGTGCATCTGTAGATAACTCTATAAAAGTAAGATGAAGTTTATGTTCATTTTTTAGTTTTAAGTTAACTTTTTAATGCGTTTATTTTAATCACAAGTCAATTAGATAGAATTATCATAAGATTAAAATAATTTTCTTGGTGATTGGAAATTTTAGATGTTATCTTTAATTCCTTAAAGAATAAAGACATGTGAAATATCAATATTGTCAATTGGCAAATTGCTTCCATGCTTGCTACTCTTACATCTTATGAGACTCATCCACCTGAAGCACCCGATTTGATGAGACATCAAACACAACAACAATTTGACGAAACATGCTGTTCCTGTCGAACTGTTTCATATTCCTATCAGGCTATACGTTAATAATCGATGTTACCTTTTAGGCTAGATTAGGTTGTTTTGCCATGAATTTGAAATGATTTCAGCAGATAACTAATATTTTTGGATTCTCCATTTTTCCTCTCCTCCCTATAGTTTAGCTAAAGTAGCCTTGATGTAACAATAATATTTCTTGTGATCTCCCTACCCAAATTCGCAGCATTTAGAATTAATGAATGACTTTGGGGTTTTTACTGGCTTAAACATTGTGTCTGGCATGATTTAATTGCTGCCAGAGTGGTGCAGGGTAGTGTGGATGTCTATGGAGGTTGCGAGAATCTACTTTACCAGCCTAAATTCTTTAATACAGAGTCGCCTGATTAATGTGAAACATCAAACATGCACGACTTTTTTCCTTTCGGTTGATTTTGCCCCCATTATCCTGTTTCTAAGGTGGTAATTTTTGCGTGATTAGATTCTCAAATCTTTACATGCTTAGGCATGTGTGCCTGAATGAGTAAATTTAAGAATGCTGAATTCCGTTTTAAGTTTTGAACTTTTGAAATACAATATAATATTCTATAGTTATTACTTGTCTTTCCGTTCATTGGTTGCCGTACCATGGAAATCATGCATCTTTTTTCTTTTGAAGAGTTTCTAGTCTTTTGCTTAGTGGCCTGTATCAGTACAATGACTACTGCAAGTTATTTTTGACACTATCCGATCATGGATTGTGCTGAGTTTATATATAGGAATATATCTGATGGATATCAATTGTCAAAATACTTTTGGGCCTTTCCTTAGAATACTAAATAACTAATGAGGCTGCCCATTTTTTTTGTTGAATCCCAGTTTTGGGGAAAAAATAGGAATTCTAATTCGGTCATATAACCATTTACTCCATCTGTCTTAAATAAGTATATCCTCATTGACTTTTGGGGTCAAATTGACAATTTTTAGAATTAACAGTCGAGCATTTTAATTTAGATATTCAAAACACGCACCTTGACGCTAGTGGTAAATTCTATTTTATTATGGTCATAGTCCCTCCGCATATATTTAAGAATAATAGTTCAATTTATTGATTCTAAAAATGGTGAATATTGAATATTCCAATGAAAGTCAAATAGGGACATACATTCTAGATTGAGGTATTATGATTTGTATTCCTTGTTTTACGTTTTTTTACTAAAATACTAAACTAACTGATAACATCTTTCTCAATATTTTTTGTTTGTTTAAAAATAAAAAAAATAAAAAATTAAAAGAATATATAAGCATATGTTTAGTTTTTAATTCATCAATCGACTGCAGGCTTAGAATTTTCCTTGCATCTATAGAAGGTTTTTTATTTGACAGCCAGTTTAGTCAGCTTTAATCACTTGAAATGATGCTTGAGCACATTTACTTTGATTGCTATTTTCTTTCAAAATTTGCTTCTTGCTGCTGTTTCAACTAGTTGATGCAGTAGATGATATGCTAAGCTCGCAAAACTCACTGTGTCCAAATTCTATTACTTTTCGACATAAAGTGCTCTGTTGACATCTGAATCATTCCTTTTTCTTTCTTGTTTGGCTTTCCTTTTCTTTTATGGCTGAAGATGTGGATTTTCAACACAACTGATGGGGATCCTCATCTTCTACGATTTCGATGCGGGCACAGTTCTCCTCCTTTTTGCATAAGGTATGGTGATTGTTTATGAATTGTATTTGTGGTTGCACAGTAACTTCTTCTTAATTAAGATCATAATTGAGTACGTCCTTACTATTTCTCCTCCAGTCTGCAATCAAATGTTATATAAAAATGGACACCCATAGCCCCTTGTAATATGTTATCTTCTATGATAATAACACTGTCATGATTCTTATAAGGAACATTACTTTTTGATTTATAGTGTTCGACTCATTGACTTGGTGAATAGTAGCGTTAATTTATAGTTCATTTTAGCAGCCAGAGAAGAGAATCTCTCAACTGTTTTTTTTAAATAAAAAAATTTCATTTTTGCAGCCAGGTTTTACTTCCCATTAAGAAATTACCAGTACTTAACTGTATCCTAGATGCTAGGTGTCATTGTTGCATTTCTGAATGATTGTATTTTTAGCTTCGAAATATTCTCATAATATGCAGGTTCTACGCTAATGGGACACATTCTATCTGCTGGTCAGGATCGAGCATTTCGCCTCTTCTCTGTTATCCAGGTTTGTTGCCTCTCAAAATTGTATTATTAGACTTTTATTTCGCTGTGTTAGTTTTTGTTCAGTTCTATAGCCAACCTATTCTAGTCCCGATTCTTTTGTAAATATTTGTTTTATTTATCATTTTTTGTGATCAGGATCAGCAAAGTAGAGAGCTATCTCAACGCCATGTATCAAAAAGAGATAAAAAGCTCAAGCTGAAGGTACGAGGAGTTATGGATAGTAATTTGTATCTTATGTGTATGATTTTGTCAGTTATTTCTTAAAGCATCGCAATTTAGGTAGATAGAGCTGCCTCTTTCTTGCCTTTTTAATATATTTTATTTTAACTTTAATGGAAAAAGTTATTGGAATACTTCCATTTATGAACCGATGACCCTATGATTTTGGGATCATCAACTAGTTGGAGACGGTCTTCTCCTCAACGATAGAAATTCTAAGACTTGTCTAGTTACTAGTGTCAAAAAGGAATAAAGAAGATCATACGCGTGTCAAAGCTTTTTCAACATCAATCTTAAAGGTTGAAAAGTCTACTTCTTTTGCTCGCCAAAATGTGATTTTATTATACGATTCCTACATTTACAACGTTGGAAGGCCTTTTTTTCTCATTCCTTTATTTTTCACTAAGATAAGTAATCTGATGCCTGGAAAAGTGTAAAGTTGAAAATTTTGTACTCTAGGATTTTAACCCTACTTGTTTTGTAATGTCTGATGCCGGCACGAGACCTCAAGGATTTGCAATTTTATGTCTTATCAAATGTCTTTCTGATAAGAAATGTTACGTATTAAAAAAAAAGGATGCAAAAAAGAAAGAAATGAACTTTTTTAAGATTGTGTCAAAACTCATATAGAGATTAACAATCCATACCTGAAGTTGTAACTATCGTTAATAACATTTTTACAGAATTCTTAACCATATCATTTTTTTACTCTTTTCCTTTGCTAACTTCATACACGTCACTGATTTAGTGTTGGTCACAGCCTTCGTGTACACATTACCTAAGGTTGTGTTAATGGTACACATGGTTTACTTGTCCTGTCGGCGTACATGTCGTTCATGACGAATAATGGAAGGAAGAGGAGAGGCGAACTGAAGGTAGCCAAATCAGATTGTCAACTCTATTTTATTTTTCCCTCGGCCAGAACAGACTAAAAGTCGAAAATTTTAAGCAAAGGATGTCTTTGTAGATGTGAACATAAAATCATTCTGTTTAATATTTATTTATGTGTAGCGGTACTTGTAAAATAATTCTCTGCAAGCCTGAATTACTCATCTGTGTGGAGGATTCCTTTTTTATTTTTTATTGAGTACAGACGGTTGTCTTACCATCTAATTACTTGAAGTTCACTTGTTTGTGAAAGAATTTTTCATGTTTGTGCCTTTTAAGATTATATTATGGTTTAATATAATCTTAAAGTCACACGAACATGCTTATACGTCTTTTTAAGTATATGAAAGTGGTCCCAATTAGTGTATATAATTTATTTATCTGTTATTGTTGAACATTTGGTTTCTATCGATGAATTTCTTTATTGTGTTTTCTATTTAATTTTCAGGAAGAAGAGATAAAACTGAAGCCTGTTGTTGCATTCGATGCTGGTATAGTCATTCTCTTATAACTATCCTTGTTATAGATTGCTTGACATAGCATTATATTATTTTAATGTTTTCTTGATATATGCTTGTCTCAATATTTTATCCATTCTGCGCTTTCTGGTAAGGAGTGTGGCTCTATTCTCCCTCCCTGGGGTTTATTATTTGCTTTTCCTTTCTTCTTACCTTTCTTCTTTTCTTTTTTTTGGTTCGATGGTCTTCTTTGGGGTTTGTTTTCGAGATAGGCTTATATTATTTCATACATTTGACAAATATTTGGCTTATTTATAACAATGTGGCATTGTTCTTTTTAGTCCTTACGTTTCTAGTTCCCATGTGTGTTGCCTTGCCACTCTTTCAGCAAGGTTAGTTCTAGTGAGTTATGTTATTGACGTGCTTTCAAGTTTCTAATGTGAAAAATGTAAAATAGAAAAAGAAAGTGAGAACGAGATTGAGAACATAACAGGCAATGCATGGCTTCAAATTTCACCCTTTAATGTCACAGGTCTAAGGAGTTTTTCACTTACAAATCGCAAGGCTACATGTCTAGGAAACAATTGCTTTTGCTAATCCCATTTTTTTTTTGTATTTCATGCAATCTATTTTTTCCATTCATGAAATAATCTAATATAGTTCTTGTTATTTTTTAAAAACAAATAATAGCTGAAATTAGGGAACGCGATTGGTGCAACGTAGTTACATGTCATTCAGATACTGCACAGGCATATGTATGGAAGCTTCAAAATTACGAGTTTTAAGTTTATAATTTGACCATTTAAATATAATATTATCTGCATGAGTGTTGTATATGGGGGTTATAGTTCCACAGAGTAGGTGTTTTTCACTTTTTTGTGTCCCTTTGCCCTTTGTATACATCGTGTACACACGGGTGACCCCCCTTTGGCCCTTTTTTCACTTGTGAAAAGAAAAATGTATATCTTCTGAGAACTGCTTAATTTATACATTTTTGCAGTTTCAGCTTTTACTGATTATGTCAAATGTCTATCTTCTTCAACATTGGATATGGAACTTAGAATGCTCCAGCTTATAGATGATGATGATGTTCAAGAACCTGACAAAAGGCCAGAGTTGTATTCCATTGAACTTCTATTGGATTATTTCATACATGAGATTCCATGCAGAAACAATTTTGAATTTATACAAGCAGTTATTCGATTGTTTTTGAAGGTACGGCTTCTTTACTTTTAAGAAACATAATTTTTTTTAGCTGAGTTTCACATTAATAAATAATATTATCCGTTTGTGTCAAAAAAGAAAATTGAAAAATATTCATGAATTACAATTAAATTTGCATACGGTTTAAGAAATCTGAAGAACAATGTCATGATCAGAAAAAAGATTTAGGACTGCAAATTTTAATGATGGTTCAATAGTTTGCAGTATATATATATATATATATATATATATATATATAGTTGTGTTCTTCTCCTTCTGGTATAACACATTTGTTTTCGTTGGCCATATTCATGGTGAAACAATTCGAACGCAGCCAAGTTTAAAGGAGAAGGCACAAAAGCTTTTAGAAACTCAATCTGCAGTATGGCAAAGAGTGGACAAGTTGTTTCAAAATGCTAGATGCATGGTTACATTCCTCAGTAATTCTCAGTTCTAAAAAAAATTGCTCAGTTTTGGATCCTCGAGCAATTTGTTGTATAAATGGCATAAAAGCTGTGTTTTTTTTTTAAATATATGTTTTTGTTCTCTTATTTATTTATTTATTTATTATTTATAATTCTGAGCAACTCTGCTTTGAAGAGACGTGTTGTATACAGCCTCTGTTCTTAAAAGAGTTATCGAAGAATTAAAAATAGCAAGAGATGGAAGTATGATTTCCTGAAGCACTTTCGTTTGATTCTAATTTTTTTTGAAAATATGATCTGAAGTATATCAACTCATTTATTCTTAAACGAAATCAACTCATTTGTTTTTTTTATTATATTTTGAAAAAAAATAAAATAAGTTGATATGCTTTTGCTAGTTTTTTGAGGGTTCTCACTACATATCAACTCCCTTTAGCTGTAAACAACCAACTTATCACAAGCTATATATATGCATAATTGTGCTGGTTAGAAGCTATAAGAAAATTTGTCAGATCTCTTGGATTTTTTTCTGTCGTCTGCTCTTTTATTTTGATTAAAATGCAGAACTTTCGGTGTTTTTACTTGGATGATGTTTTCTTCCTTGAATTTCCACTAATTAGCAAAATCTCTCAAAGTACAATTAGTAATGTAAAACTGTAGCATAATTAGTTGTGTAAAATCGACTCAAAAGTATAATTTTGTACTATTAAATGTATCACGAGTAAATGATTTGTTATGTTATAAAGTCGGGTATCATAAATTTACAAAATGATAAATTCAGGGTAAAATTTTACCTTTTAGTATTTCATATTCTCCCCAAAATGCAGTAAGTTCGTAGTGTTTTTGGCTTTTTGGAAAGTCTTATTCTTGGAGTGTCAACAATTCCCTGATGAATATGCTATTGGGATATACTATTTTAACTGTAATAATGTGATCATTTACAACTTCGCATAACTTCTTCAAATAATTCAACTGGTAGAAGAAGCAAGTTTGTTTGGGGTTGATTTGGTACTAATTGTAGTTCGTTATAGGAAAATACTTTGGAGTATAATCGTTCAAGCACACTGAAATATATATTGTAAGAATAACTAAATACTATTTTAAACATTATATTAAAAAATAAGACTGAATTTTATGTTAAACTCTATTTTTTAATGATAGTAATATATATAGTGTTTGGAATTATTTTTTAAAATTATGGATATAAACTTATTCATATTGTCATGCTCTTGTCAGGGGTTGTTATCCCACGTGATTTATATTCATGTGATGAGACTTCATATCTTTGTACAGGGACTTGATAGGATGTGATAGTCTATTAGTACTCGAAGACTCGTGATCCAATAACGATGGACAAAAAATAACCATATAAGAGAATTCGGCTATTCCATGAGGCTGCACTTGGCCCAATGTGCATAAGCTCATCTCAAGTATGTTTAAACCTATACACAGTTTTATGCCCCCACACTAGGCAAAAGGCTGAACCCAAGGCGTCAACCATTTGAAATTATTCTATAATTTTGAAGCATAATTACGTGATATTTCATAATTATTTATATATTATTATTTTATTATATACAATAAAAGAGTTTTTATTATACATATTAAAATAATAACATGTTAGTAACTTAAGACACTATGTAACGGTGCCTTAGAACTATTAAATAAGAGTCAACTATAATTAAATGACATGTTCAGTCAACTTGACTATGTCTAAAAATGTAGCGCCTAATGTATAATGGATGGTACGTAATGACTCTAGACATCTACTGAAGAGGTTTAAACTATTGTTAAGACTACACATTTTGATACTCAAGATCTCTATATTATATTATCTGAAAAGAGTATTAACATAAGAACTAAGAGAAATACAAAGGATGACTATCTACGTATTCGAATCTAAAAGTCAATAACATTCCTCATCTTCAATCAATATCATCTAAACAACTTTTATTTGTTAAGCAATTTTCGCAAGATAATAATTATTTTTTATTTTGAAATTTCATTATTCTCATTAATTTATTTAATTTGTGAAGAACAAAAGAACTACAATATATTCTCTGTGTCACGCAAGTATTTCTCATGTCACCGCAAGCCTCATGGTCGGTCGTGTATGTATTTTCATCGCAAGCCTTGAAATGGGAGCAATTTGTAGATTGAAACATTTAAGGAAAATTAATTTTCTGAATTAATTAAAACCCTAAAAAGTGTGTTATATTAGTTGAAACCCTAAAACATTCGTGCACCACCGAGACAAATGTCAATATTTTACATGCATTGTATTGTTAGCAAATCAAATTCGAACTTGATATTACTTGCATTGCAACCGCAGAAGGTGCCAAGACAAGAATCAAAGTTTGACATCAACACTCATTAATTAATGGTTGAATGACACTTATGTCCGTTTAAATTGCCACTAAATTTTAAAGTGTCTTTAAAATTTATTTTTTGTCAATTGAGTCTTTAAGGTGGAGTGTCAATTTTATTTATTTCCCCCCATAAATTTCACCTAAATTCCCCCAAATTTTACCTAAATACTTGTAAGTTTTAAGGAGTCAAAGACGAACTGATGTTCGAGATCAAGCTCTACACCATGCCCTTAATTAAACTCATTCAAAATTTTAATAGGATTGAAGAAAAATTAATGTTTGGAATCAAGCGCCATTACATGAGGAATTAAATCACTGGAGTGATAACAATTTGTTATGGGAGATGTTGGGATATAATTATTTGGGTCTGGTTAAGATGCATCCCAGTTTATTTTTATTAAGGGGCCCAGATCCGGCGTTGGTCTATTTTTAATTGGAAGATGGGCCATGACTTGTGTCGGACCACTTTAATATATTTTGGCGGCTTATTTAAGGAAGTGTCAGAGTTCGTATCAAAATAAGATTGAGTTTCCTTATTTTGGGAATGACAATGAGATTTAATTTAGTAAGGACTTACTCAATAATTAATTATGATTATAAGGAGATATGAAAAAAGACTCATACTCCTAATTGGTCTCGGGTGAGCATACCATGTATAAATACAGTCATAAGAAAGGAATTACGGTACTTACAATTCACATACAAAATTTTATTATTTTTCAGTAATTTAATTTTGTCAATTGTTATCGCTTTTGGCATGTACTGATTCTCATAACGGAGCTATCCCTCTACGGCCCAAGTCGTCAAAATTTTGGGATTGTTCACGGATGTTCCCTGTGCAGGTACCTCGTGTTTTTGGTGATTTTTGGTTGGCGTACAAAATCAGGCGACAACATTGGCGCTAGAAGAAGAGCAATAAAAATTTGTTAAAAAAATTATTAACGGAGTTTTAATCGGAGTTTATGGCGAACCAGGGCGATAGGGTGGTTGAGCAGGTTGGTTTATCGGTGATACCGTATGCTCGTAACATTCGTGGTTCTGTGAAGGATAGGCTTGGTCCATCATCTAAGAGGGTCAGGCCTATGGCGATGCAGTCAACTCCAATAAGACGCCGACTATTTACTCCTCCGAATTCACTAACTCCGGATTTACGTATGAGAGGAGCCAACAACCAGTCCCCTGCTCATGGAGATCGAGATAGGGAATCCAACAGGCAGGCCCAAAAGGAGACTATCAAAAAGCAGAAGATCCAGAGAGTAGAGGATGCGTTGGAAGCCCTACGCCTCTAGCATCAGGAGTGGAATGAGCTTCTATCCAAATTGTAGAAGAATGATAATCTTCCAACCACCATCAGAGGATCGTGAAATCACACTGCAGAGCCGACACAGCCGAGGGCATGTAGATGATCCTCCTACATCACAATAATGGGCTAATTCAAGGGAGTGTCATCATGGTAAGACAAGGCAGATAGAAACAAGACAGAGAGAAACAAGGCATGCAAACAACGATGATATAAGAATGGGAGAAAAAAGGTAGGCATCTCACATAGATAGGGAAACTGTTCATTCAAATCCTGCCCAACGAAGGCAGACTAGGTCCCCGCTTGGCGATCAGGATTATAGTGATATAAGGAGATGAGATATAAGGCATGCTAGGTCTCTTGACCATGATAGGGATCGACATAACAAAACACCCCAAGAGGATGTTCCTAATCCTGTTTTGCAAAGGATAGTAGAGCTGGAGGGCAAACTTGCCAAAGTACAATCGGATCCGAAGCCCCATGATTCGAAGTCTCCTTTTTTACCTTCCTATTGATTAGGAGAGGGTTGATCCGAACAAGAAGTCGCCACCGTTGGAGACATATGATGGAACTGGGGATCCATACGATCATACACATTCCTAAGAGTGTATCATAATGTATTACAACCATTCGGACGCTAGGATTTATCAATTTTTTATCACCACACTAAAGAAGGCTGCTAAGTAGTGGATGATGTCGTTACCCCCGAATTGCATCAATTCATGGCATGAGTTATGTAGTAGCTTTCATGATCGGTTCGGGAGCAACAAGAGAAGGGGAAAACTTACTACTTCTTTAATGCAGGTTAAGCAAAAGCCTAACGAGTCCTTGAGTTAATATGTGCAGAGGTTCAGAGAGGTAGTTGGTACAGTCACCGCTCTTAACATGGCTCAGGCCTTAGGATTCTTTACTTCGGGTTTGGACATCGAACGATCACGTAAGCTCATTAAGGACATCATGTTCAAACCCCCAAAAGATTTGTCAGACGCTTATGAACGGGCAGAGAACTTCATCGCAATAGAAAAGGCTACGGAAAACCTTAATCAAAATCAGAAGTCCGTCGATCAGTCTAGAAACAATGATTTAAAGCCAGAAGTATGGGATCAGATCTGACTGAAGGTGAATCCCCCTCAGTTTGACAACCCTTTCGGCCGAAGCAGGAGAATAAGGTGCATACCCCCTTGAATACTAATAGGGTTCAAATTTTGGAGGATATTAAGGGTAAATCGTTTTATGAACCGCCACGGTCGAGGGCACAAGCGTACCGGGGGAATTAGAAGTTGTTATACAATTATCATTAAGCGGTTGGATATTCAACTGAATGTTGTTGGGATTTAAAGGATCTTATTGAAAAGAATGTCCAGAAGGGGGACTTCATTTAGTATGTTGTAGGACGGGAAGGCCCAGCTCAAGTTCAGCCTCAAGTGGAGCATTGGGATGAAGGTCAGGATAATAGGCCGAGGAGGGTTATTGATGTTATTACTGGAGGTTCAGTTAAAAGATAGACTAGGAAGAGGCGTCGATCAATTTCGGATGCAGTGATGTCGGTCTCGGACCAGGTTGCTAAAGTGGAAAAGCCCTTTCCCGACACGGTGATCTTTTTCTCGGATGAAGATTATCCTCCTGATGCAGTAGAGCCACACGAATAGGCCTTGGTTATCACGGCACAGGTCAGCCTGGTGGACATGAAGTGGATTACGAAAGATAATCAATGGGTTGTCTGGGGATGTACTGTATAGCCATGCTTACCGACTTGGAGGGAGTAAAGATGGAGGTCGGCCAAGAGTCACCTCTATAAGCAATGAGCTAGTCTATGTGGTCAGAACAGTTGAGTTGCTAGTGGTATTCGGCACAACTCCTCATCAAATTCATATAAATGTTAAGTTCTTTGTTGTTCAAGTTGGAACTTAGTGAACCGCTAGATTTAGAGGAATCTGTCCCAAGATGGGAAGATGACTTAGTGTCCTATAGAGAAAATCGGGTGAGACCCGTCTGATTCTTAGTGAATCAACTCGAGATAAGACTTAGTGTCCTATGAGGAGAAAATTCGGGACTTTGTGACCCGCCCGATTCTTAGTGAATCAGACCCTTAGTGGGGAGGAATCAATGTCCAAGACTTAGTTTCCAAATTGTAAGGACTTAGTGTCCAATTTATCCTTAGTGGAATATCACTACTCAGCTGAATGGAAGAGATGAGTAGGAGTAGTTCAGGCTCCGAACCTCTTAAAAATAAATGTGTTCTCAACGTCTCTTTACCCTCTTCTTTATCTTTTATGTTTATGCCATGTATGTTGAGATTATTATGAAGATAACTTTCCATTAACAAATTTATGTACAGAACTGTGTATTCCAATTGTAATGATCAAAGAGAGGCTACCATATATTCTAATTCCGATGCGCATATAATTGCTTAATTATTTGGTAAAGATGTTTATAAAAGCAACAGTTATACACTAATTGCATAATGATCTATTCAACACCCCTTCTAGATCATACTCACGTACCTCTGGGAAACAACAAATTTAGTAAGGACTCAGTCAATAATTAATTGCGGTTATAGGGAGATATGAAAAAGGACTCCCACTCTTAATTGATCTCGGGCGAGCATAGCATCTATAAATACAGCCATAAGTAGGGAATTACGGTACACACAATTTACATACATAGTTTTATTATTTTTCAGCAGTTTAATTCTCTCAATTGTTATCGCTTTTGACCTGTACTGATTCTCATACCGGAGCTATCCCTTGACGGCTCAATCCGTTAAGTTTTTGGAATTGTTCACGGATGTTCCCTGTGCAGGTAGTTCGTGTTTTTGGTGATTTTTTGGCGGGCGTACAAAATCAGGCGACAACAGGAGAGATTACAAGTTAATAATACTTAGATTCGGACTTAAGCTAATGAATGGTAGCTCAATCTTGTATAACATGTCTTTAACTTCACACTAAAAAAATAAATTCACGTGTTTGTCATCACTACAATATTATTGAGTATATATATATATATATATATATATATATATATATATATATATATATATATATATATATATATATATGTTGGTAAGACTTATGTTCTTTGTTTGTTTTCAACATTTCTCTTCTTTTTTAAGGTAAATAAATTTGCTCTATTGCTAAAAGGAAATGGGGAAACTAGAATGGTAGTGATAAGTTTTATCATGATGTGAACTATTTCAGCAATATACATAAGAATGATGACAATGGTGAGGTTTAGAGAAATTTATACAAGGAAAGAATTCTGATTCGGGAAGAACATTAACTAGGATTATTGATCATGCTCTGAATTGTGCTACGGGAACATAGATACCATTTATATTTTACCAACTGATAGCGTTATCCATATCAAATTCCATTTTGCGTAACGAATCCATTCAGTTTCCTCGTAACCCTAATATTAACTATACAATAGTTTTTCAAAGAATACAAAATTGAATTAAATATGCTAAGACTGCACATATTTATTGTTTATAAAGACATATATAATTAAAGACGTGTCTATATGCAAACAAATATTTGACAACTAAGAAAATCTTCATCTCTAAGGGAAAGCTCAAAATAGCAATCCCAAAACAATTGGCTAAGCAGACAAAACAGCTTAATATATAATATCACAACAAAACCTCCAGGTAAACTATAATCATGCAATATTTAGTTCAAAATCTCTTACAATTAATAGGAAACCATTCAAATGGTACAACAAAATTTTAACTTATTAACTAAACCTTCTTCCAAAATTATCTTCGATTTCACCATGATTATTTAATCTTTGGTTATTAAAAAAAAATCTTTACAATTTAACAGTAATTATAGGGGCAAAATTTGTCATCCCACCACGGAGACCACTACGAATTCCACCACTAGGTCAACCATAGCCACGGAGACCACTACGAATTCAGAAGTTATCCCATAATCAGTTTCTTCAATGGCACCTAGACCACCAGTCCACTAGCAAAAAGGGCTGACCAAAAAAATGGGTAAAATCGAATTACTGAACCGAATCGAAATTTTTTAATCAAATTATTTCAGTTATTTAGTTATTTAGGTTAATTTGGTTATAACTATTTACATTCAGTTTTGAGTACAATTTTAAAAATTAATTTTTTTTAATTTTTTTTAATATATGTGGAATGCTTAGTCTTCAAAATTATTACTGTTAGATACATGCTTTAAATACCAGGAGTAAAGTTGTTGTTCCCACTCTTCCCATTAATTATACTCGTATAAAACATGATTTTGGCATTTGTGTGTCATTCGGTTGTTAGTTAGTATTACAAATATAAATCATGAATATTTCGCAATTTTGGGCTGTTGTGTTCTACTGCTAGTCTGTTATTGTGGTTCGCTACATTAAGTAATGTATTCCTTTTGTTCTAAAATATAAAATTAATGTTCAAATTTTAAAATTTATACGATTCATTTAAGTTTAAATATAATAAATTTTAAAATTAATAATTTTATTTTAATTTTAATTTTTTTTGTTAATAAAACTAAATTATAATTTTGGTTATTTAGTTATAACCAAATACTCACCTCGTATATTGAATTGTGGTGCGGGAATAAAAATATCATTTGTATTTCATCAACTGAGAGCGTTCTCCACCAAATTTTGTTTTACGTAATGTGATTGTTTTTCAAAGAAAATAAGATTGAATTAAATATATTAAGACTGCACATATTTATTGTTTATTGCTGAATGAGTAGAAACATATAAAATTAAAGATGTCTATATGCAAACAAATAATTGACAACAAAGTAAATCTTTTGGCAAGGCAAACAAAAAATTAATATATAATATCACAACAAAACCTCCAGGTAAAACATAATCATGCAATATTTAGTTCAAATTCTCTTATAACTTAAAATTAATAGGAAACCATTCAAATGGTACAACAAATTTTTAACTTATTAACTAAACCTTCTTCCAAAATTATCTAAGATTTCACCATAAATTTAGGCCTGCAAACGAACCGAACCATTTGTGAACAGGTTCAGTTAGGTTCGGTTCGATTTGATTAATTTATTGAGTCGAGTTCGCACATGGTATCGTTTTCGATTGCTCGATCGATCAAACATGTTCGCAAACCACGTGGTTCGATCAGTTCGATTTTGTTCGTAAACAGTTCGGGTTCGATTCAGTTCGATTGGTTCGCGAGTAATTCGTGAGATGCTCGAGTTTGAATTGTATTTCTTACATTTTTAATGCTTTTAAATTCTAAATACAAACAATTGATTCAAATGTTTGTGAACTTGATTGAGTTCGAATATATTCATGAGTTGTTCACGAACGAATTTGTGTTCGTGAACGTTTAGATGTTCACAAACAAGTTCGAGTTTGACTATGTTTACGACTCGAGCGCGCATGTTCGCGAACAGCTAACGATCCGAACTCGCATGTGTGTGTTGGTTCGATCATGTTATACGAACATGTTTGAGTTTGACTAATAGTGCTCGAGTTTAGTTTGAGTTCAACAAAGTTCAAATCAGATTGTTTGCAGCCCTAACCATGATTATTAACTCTTAGGTTATTAATTTTCTTTTGTCAATTGTTATTATTTTTTTTCTTTACAATTTATAATTAGACAATTTAATAGTAAATATACAGGGTGAAATTTGTCATCCCACCACGACAAACACTAAGAAATCCACCACTAGGTCCACCATAGTCACTAGACTTGCACAAATAGGCTACCTTACACGGTCTGATCTAGGCCTTGACCTTTGACCAAGCCGAGTCAGGCCTAGGCTCCAATGGAAGAATGTCAAGCCATGTCAAACCAGATAAATGAAAAAAAAACATGGCTTGTAAAAACCTACAGGCCAGGCCTGGCTCCCCTCTAAAGTGGAATGAAAGCTATAAAGCAAAGCACTACCATGGGCCTTAAAAGAAGCCCATTGACTTATTTATAATCTCTTAGCAATCCCATTTACAAGCGATGTGGGATCATCATGCACCAACTCCGACCATAATAAAGTCTCACTTATTCTGCGTAATCAACTAAACGTGTGCATTAGTCTTATATAGCTAGAGTCACTTGACTTCCTCACTGATGCTACTTCAAACTTCTCTCTATGATGCTCCAACTGTAGTTGTGATCTCACTTATTCCCCCTAATTCATCTCAACATTCATAAGAAGAATTAAGTGGATTTGTAATGATTAACCACTAATAAAAGGCCAACTTCATCTCACTTTAAACCTTTTTTTATAAGTAAATATTTTCATTAGAAAAATGGGAAAAATCCAGGTACACTATCAGTACACGAAGGAACCTCCTAACAAGTACTTACACTAAGTTCCTTTGATAAACTATTATCAAAAGGACTACAAAATACACAATAAAACCCATATAGGCTTCACTAAGCTGGAAAAAAAAGGCTTAAAAAGAGAAACTGCTGTGGCACAAGATCTGTACCTTCCAAATCATCCACTAAATGGTGTGAGGCACCGGGTTCCTCCTTTTCCTCCACTCTTTCTTTATCCTCATTCATCATTCCTCACCCCAAACCAAGCCTGCAACCAACAAAGCTTAGTATCACCCAATAGAAGCCTTGTGGCACTTTAAACCTTGGAAGCAAGGAAATTTACAAGACTAACGTATTAGTATTGTTTATTGATACTTCAAGACTTTCTCATATACTCTGCACGACAATTTTCTACTTATTCAAAATTTGAATATAAAAGTCTTCATTTTGGATACATAATATATTTCTTGGACATTCGTGAATATTGAGATCATACATTTTCTCCATTTCTTTGAGTTCTTTGAGTCAGTTCAGTTCTTCTTCTGCATCCAAGGATGAGCTTCTGGAGGAGCTTACTCCTCTCTTGTTCTTCCCTTTCGTGGAGAACTGAGAGAGACAAGAACTGAATTCCTTGAGCTTTTCCTTTCAAAAAGATAGGATCAAGACTATAATGGAAGTCTTGCCGACGACCGTTCGAGGATCCCATCCATAGAGTATATGTCTAGCCGAGTAAATGATCCTTTGTAATATATTATTAGCCGAAAAGATAGGACTTCTGTAATAGATCTTCTATCTCGACTATCCATTGTAAATTTTTCATTAATGAATATCTCGAATTTTAATTATCTTTCTTGACTCTTATATATCTTGTTTGCCATGTTTGTTCAGTTTCTTCTCTTTACTTAATTTTGTTGATTGATTGTGTGTTCTGTTTAATATTAAGGCAACACTTAGGACTTCCTTTCACCCCAGTCTTATATGATAATACTGAAGGTAAGGCTAATAAATGAACTAAGTGAAATAAATCAAGACAGAAAATAAAGATTTAATAGAATTTATAATTTCATTAATATCGAAGAAGTGACATTATCGGTTGTAAACAACCTTAAAGAAAAAACAAAATATGTACTTGAAGTTATTGGAAATATTTTTGAAGACGAACTGCATGCCACGTGTTGGGTATTTCTTGGTCATCCATTGACTGAAGCTTATAAGTGCCCGACTTCACTACTTCAACGATTTTATATAGACCTTTCCAAGTTGGTATCAATTTGCCTGTTTCCTGAGGTGTTGATGCTTCGGCTTGCCAAAGAACCATGTCTCCCACTTGGAAAGTTTTATTTTTAACCTTGTTGTTGTAGTGTCTTGCAGTCCTTTGTTGATACATTGCAAGCTTAAGCATTATTGCATCCTTGCATTCCTTTAACAAGTTTAAGTTTTCTCGAATTCCTCTATCATTGAGTACTTCTTCAAAATTTTGGACTCTGGATGATGGAACTCCAATCTCAACAGGAATGAAGGTTTCTTTCCTGTATGATATCTTGAATAGAGTTTCCCCTGTTGTGGTCCGGGGAGTGGTCCGATAAGCCCACAAGACATGGAATAGCTCCTCGGGCCACTTCCCTTTAGCATCCTCGAGTCTTTTTTTGATTCCATTTAGCAAAGTTCGATTGGTGACTTTAACCTGCTCATTTGCCTAAGGATGAGCAACTGAAGTTCTGTTATGCTGAATACTCAATTACTGAAGGAAATTCTCAAACTTCCTTCCCACAAACTGAGTCCCATTATCTGATATAATGATCATCAGGATGCCAAAATGGTAGACTACTTGCTCTTTGAGGAATTGAAGGCAAACCTCTTCGGTTATCCGAGCTAAAGGCTTAGCTTCCACCCACTTGGTCAAGTAACCTATTGCCACCACTATGAATTTGACTTATCCTTTTCCTTGTAGAAGAGGACCCAAGATGTCTATGCCCCATACGGTGAAATGAATTAGAGAGAAGATATGAGTTAGCTATTCGGGAGGCTATCTTAGCACTGATGCGAAAGTCTGACACTTTGGGACACTTTTTAACTAAGTTTTGTCGGCCAATAGTAGCCTTGCCTAAGGATCTTGTGTGATAAAGATTTTGCACCCATATGGTCACCGCAGACGCCTTCATGCATTTCCCGAAGTATATATTCTACCCTCTGAGGACTCACACAAAGCAATAAGGGAGATATATAAGATTTTTTATAGAGTTAATCGCTGATGATGTAATACTTTGTAGAGTTATATCTAATCTTTCGAGCTTGCACTTTATCCTCGGGTAGGACATCATTTCTTAGAAAATTGATGAAAGGTGTCATCCAAGAAATTTTTTGATCAATGTCTAATACTTTTTTAAGTATAGTACTCGGCTACTCTAATACCTCAAGGTATACTGAGCCGTCTAGCTTTCCCTGGTCAGTTCTTGCCAGCTTGGAAAGGGCATCAACCATAGCATTTTCGGCTTGAACTACGCCAATCACTTGATGCTTTGGGAAGCTTTCTAACAAACTTCAGACCAAAGACAAGTATGTTTATAAATGCGTCTCCCGAGCCTCATACTCTCTAAGCACTTGCTTCACCACTAACTGGGAATCACTGTAAATGATTAAACTATGGGCTTCTAAAGTTTTTACTAGTCTCAGTCTCGCTAGAAGGGCTTCATACTCAGAGATGTTATTGGTGGCGACAAAGTTTAACGGAATGGCCTGCTGAATTTTAAATCCTTCTAGTAATGTAGGAATGATTTCTTCCCCACTTCTTTGTGCAATAGAAGAACCATTGACAAACAAAGTCCATGGTTGAACTTCGGACGAGGTTCCTTCTCTAATGGAAATTGGAGCCGGCTCAGGCTCAGACTTTTCAGGAAATGAGCATTCTATAATGAAGTTTGCTAAAGCTTGAGCTTTTATTGCCGTACGTGGACGAAATTCTAAGTTGAACTGCCTTAGTTCCACTACCCACGTAGCCAAGCGCACTAAGATAAATTAAGCCGATAAAGGACCCTCCTAAGCGATTGATCAGTCAGAATCACAATGGTTCTCCCCTGAAAAAACTGCCGAAGCTTCTTGCTCGAAGTTACTAAGGCATAATCCATCTTTTCTATGTTCAGATATCGAGTTTTAGCATCCTGAAGTACGTAACTTACATAATATACTGGCTTTTATACTTCAATAGCTTCTCTAACCAAAATTGCTCCGACAGCTAGAGGGGTTGCCAATAGATATATGTAAAGTCCTCTTTAGAGAGAGCTTTACTTAAAAGAGGATGCTAAAAAAGGAACCTTTTAATTTGTTCGAAGGCCACCTGGCACTCCTTGGTCTATTGAAATGTTTTTTGGTTCTGCGCACCTTTAAGAGTGAGTGTTAAAGAATGGTTGGCACTTTTTCGCAGGCCAAGACATGAATCTTCGAAGAACTGTCAGCCTTCTTGTAAGTTTTTGTGCCTCTTTTAATTTCTTTGGAGTTTGCATGTTTACTATCGCCGATATCTTTTTAGGATTGACTTCAATCCCTCTTTGGCTCACCATGAACCCCAAGAATTTTTTAGATCCCAAACCAAAGGCGCACTTGGCCAATTTCAACCTTATGTTAAAATTTTAAATATTCTGGAAGCATTCTTCAAGGTCGGCCAAGTGGTGTACTGCCTCTAAGCTTCTGACTATCATGTCATCTATATAGACCTCCATATTTTGGCCTATCTAACTCTCGAAGACCTTGTTCATCATCTGTTGGTAAGTTGCCCTAGCGTTGATTAATCCGAAAGACATCACCTTATAAGTGTAAATAGCCCTGTGAGTGATGAATGTTATCTTCGGGATGTCTTCTGCCCACATTTGGATTTGGTTATACCCCAAGAAGGCATCAAGGAAACTTATCATTGCATGACCAGAGGTTAAGTCACTCAACTGATCGATGCTTAGAAGGGGGTAACAATCCTTCGGACAAGCTTTGTTCAGATCAGTATAATTAACACATATCCTCTATTTTTTGTTATGCTTTTTAACTAGGACAACATTTGCTAACCATTCTGGATAATATATCTCGAAGATGAAGCCTGCCTCTATCAACTTTGCTACCTCATTATCGATCATTTTCTGTCTTTCGGGCGCGATGCTTCTGCATTTATTTTAATCGATTTAATGTGGAGGTCTATGCTCAGTTTGTGGATGGCCACCGATTCATTTATTCCTGGTATATTGACTGGGGACTATGTAAAGATGTCGGAATATCTCCTTAGTAAAGAGATCAGACGGTCTTTGAATCCCGCCTTGGGTCCGACTCCAATCTGTACCACCTTTTTTGTGTTCCCAGAAAATAGTTCCACCTCTTCTGTTTCCTCTACAGGCGTTGTTATTGGCTTAGGTCCCACTTCTGTGAAAGGCTCCATTTCTATTTTCATCGTTTGCTTCTGTTTGGTCACCCTAACAGAAGCTGCTTGCAGAGTTTGGAGGTGACATCTTCTAGACATGTCTTGGTCCTCAACAATTTCTCCAATCCCATTTTTTGTTGGGAATTTCATTTTTAGGTGAGGAATGGATGTAACAACTTTTAATGCCTATAATGTTGTTCTTCACAAAATGACATTGTAGTTGTTTTCAATGTTTATGACATAAAACTTTACCATTATGGAGGACTGCTTTAGTGCTGTCTCGAAGACCGTCAACATCTCTATTATTATGGAGATTGGGATTACCGAAGCCATATAAGGGTGAACCCTCGTAAGGAATCAACTTCCTTCCCCCCAAATCTAGACGGTTGTATGCATGCATGTACAATACATCCATCGAACTTCCACTATTTATAAGAATTCACCTCATGTCCATGATCCCTACTTGTGCAGTTATCACGAGCGCATCATCGTGTGAGAGGACTATGTCAGGCTGATAATCCTCATCGAAAAAGGTAATGGGAACAGTCCTGGATTTTTTTTGTTGATTTGAGACCTGATGGATTGCTCTGGCGTATGCTTTTCTCTTTTTATTAGAAAGATCTACCAAGGATCCACCGAAAATAACATCTACCACTCCTCTACCACTCCCCTCGAGGAGCACATCCACCGAAAATCCTGTCTAAAAACTAGTAGCAGTCCTTGGTATCATAGCCCAGAGCCTCATGGTAGGTACAATACTTGTCGCTGTCTTTTTGCCTAACAAATACTCTGATTTTTAGAGGCCTCCAAAAAAAGGATTGTTCCTTGATTTCGCCCACTATTTGGGCTCTACTTATGGTCAAGGAAGTATAGTCTTTATTCTCCATTCTCTTCGGATTCTCACTTTGTGGCCGATCTCCCTTCTGTTCTTTTTGGCCATTGCCATTTTTGTTGAAATCTTTCTTTACTTCATCTCTTTTGTTAGAATCTTTTTTCTCTACATTGCCTCTGGGGTCCCTCATCTGATGATTATTATCATCATATCTTGAAGAGCCCCTAAGATTGGCCAAAGTTTCTTCAATTTCTATAAATTTATCAACGATCTTATAGGCCTCAGCTAAAGATCGGGGAGCTTTTAGAATTATCTCCTTAATGAGACGACCAGACTTTCTTACATGTAGACCTATTGTTAGGAATTATACAGCTTGTGACGAATCCAAGACAAGGATTTTAGCAACTGCCTCTCAGAACCTCTTTATGAACTATCGAATAGACTCGTTGGATTTGTGCTTTACTTATGACAGAGAAGTATTCATCTTGGCACACTTTCTGTTTCCACTGAAGCGAACGTGAAATTGATCTTGTAGCTCCTCCTAAGACTCAATCGAACCAAAAGGGAGAGAAATAATCCACTCCCTTGCTGTCTTTGTTAAAATGGAGATAAAGAGGTGGCATTTACCCACTGCGTCGTACCCATGGAAATGCATCATCCTTTCCAATCCATATGTGTGATCATGAGGATCACTAGTTCTGTCGTACTCTTTCAATGCTGGGTCTTTGAGAGATCGGTCGAAGGGTGCTTCTCCGAGCTCTTTGAAGAAAAAAGATGAGTACGACTTTTTATCGATAGCCCCAGTGCGTCTTTCAAAAGTTTTTAGGCCAAAGTTTTTGCTAGTTCGGGTCGAGTCGGTTTTGGTCAAAATGTTTTAAAATTAATAATATTATTATTGGATTCAATTAATGTAATTTAAATATTGTAGAAGTTAATTTAATGAGTTGAGAGGAATAAATATTATTAAATATTTAATAATATAAGTAAATGAATAAAATATTATTAAATGATTAATAATATTAAAAAATTAACAGAATATTATTAAATGAATAATAATATTAAAAAATAAATAAAATATTATTAAATAATTAATAATATTATTAAATGATTAGTAATATTATAAAGAGAATAAAATATTATTAAATGAGTAATAATATTAAGAAATGAATAAAATATTATTAAATGATTAATAATATTATAAATTGAATAAAATATTATTAAATGATTAATAATATTATTAAGTGAATAAAATATTATTAAGTAATTAATAATATTAGATAGAAGTTTAAACTATATTAAATGATTAATATAAGTTTTATGTAATTAAAATATTATCAAATAATGATAATATTTCCTAAATGTTTTATATACCCTTAATTATTTAATTATATTGTTAAGCGTTAGAAATTAAGCTGTACAAAAGTTATTATATGAACCTAGATATGATACTAATTGAAAGATCAACTTGATTAATTGTTAGGCCTGTTCAAAGGATATGAAGTTGTATTGGTTAATTGTAATCAACAACCGAGGCAAGTTCGTTAACCTTACTCAACTTTATATTGAGCAAGTTTCCTATACCTAATATTGTATTTATTTTGCAAGAACTTAAGTGGTTTACTTATTGAAAATTGATCCACATCCATATTGATTATGAATTGGCACATAGTGCATTTGAAACTTTATAGTTCTTTGATTCATGAACTGTATTAAGAATGTCTAAGCTAATTGTTCAGCTAGACACTGAATGTATAAATTCAATAACTTGAATACTTTTAAAAGCTTATCCAAACCATTGGTTGGTGCGGATTCTTATAGTAAGTCTGAGAATGAACACCCTAGACAAGGGAATTATATGTTGGGAAACTGACCTTTGCGCAAGATGACTAAATGTAATGCATATACAGTGGGTTGAATAGGCTGATCCCCTTGAAAACCAAATTACTGAAAGGGTCAGAGGAAACTCTGTTTTGCCCTCGTTAGTTCATGGTCCTTGGTGACCACTCAACATTAAAGATTCAATTATTTCTGTTCATTGGAATTTGATTTTTGTTCTTTCACAATTGTTATATATTGTTGAAAACCTTGAAGTTATTCTCATTCACTCATGATATATCAAACCATATATTTACTGTTTCTAAACTTGCTGAGCAAGATAGTTATTCACCCTTGCTATATCATAAACTATTTTCAGCTAAGCTCGAATGCTCCAAGAAGGACAAGGGCAAAGGAAAAGTCAGAGCTTAGATTAGATTATTGCATGTTAATTTATTGTTTAATATGTAATTACAGTTTGTAGGTCTTTCGTAATCCCTTAAGATATGAACTGTTTATGTTAAGGTTTGTAGACCTTGGGACTGTAGTCCTTTTTATAAGGAACCTTTATGTATTATTCCGCGAAGTTTAAATGAAGATTATGTATTTAGTTGTTATTATGTTTTGGATAGTGAGAACCAAACCCAAGGTTATGGAACCTCAATTTGGGGTCGTCACACGTACAATACATACCATTTACCTACTAAAAGAGTTTGGCTGCCTCTTTTTATCATATCTCCCCTTGTAGAAGAACCAAACAAACCAAAGGAAAGCAAATAATGAATATGTTCTATGGAGTTCATCCCAAGGATTGCATCAGGGAAAGAACCACAAATAGTGGTAGTAGTGGAGTGGAAGGCAATGCTGTGTTAAAACTTAAAAACAAGTTAAATAGATTTGGTCTTAGTCCCACATCGAATACTAAAAGGAAATGAGAGGTAAAAAATAGTATAAGTAAAGGGGTAGTGAAAAAATGAATAATGGCCTAGGTAATTGGTCATTTGTACCATATCAAAATGGCCCAACAAATTCGGTTCTGGTTAAAATGGCCTAATATATTTTGGGATGATAATTTTTTGCCTAATTTTTTAAAAATCTGCCCCTTATTTAGGCTTTCTATGCATACAAGGGTAGAGCTTCCTTTTGTTATAAGAGAGTTCTAACTCTGAAGGAACTACTCGCTCCTAGCATATTTAGATTCCCCACTGTTTTCTTTTTGCTAGTGAGCCCCTATAAGTATATATCATGAAAACATACAAATATAAGGGGATATATCATTTTTTATGTAATTGTAAGGAGTAAAACCTATTGATCTATGTATTGAAATTTTAGCATTATATCGATGAAACATATTTATTATTTTTAAAATTTTATTTTTACTAAGAGGAGTTTACATCATAAAAGTTTCTAGAAAAATCCAATGTCTATTATTTTGTCATTCATACATTTGGAATTGATAGAAACCTTCAAAAAAAATATCGTTTTTAAAAAATGTTAATTCTACCCTGCTGAAGGTTCACTTGTGGTTCTCCCTCCGAATACAAAAAAGCATACAATACATTGATCCAAAAAAGAAACATAGATCATATACAACCTAAATATGTAGTTTTAATACTTTGAAGCCACACCCCTGCTAATTCAACATAATAGCAATTATTAACCTCTTTTTGGACTTCGGTCTCTCGACCTTCAATTTAGCCCCTTTCGGTTTCTCTACCCTCGGAGGCTTTGAGACCTCTTTCAATTTCTCATTCTTCGAAGACTCTAAAGCCTTCCTTGCCTTCACAAGCTCTAGAGCCTTTTCTTTAGACTTCGGTTCCCCTTTCATCCATGCAGCATCTTTTACCTTAATTCTTCAAGCAGCATGGATCTTTTTAGCACCAGACAGTGTGAACCTTGAAGTGCCAGATGCCTCCGGATAACTTCATTATGTTCGTTCGTCAGCTGTTCTGCCACTAAGGAATAGACATAATGAGGTTAGTACTTTAACAGTACGTACTTCGAGAAATAACAGACAACACTACTAGAAAATTGACCTATAGAGACAACATATAGCGACGGTCGAGGCGGAACCGTCGTTATAGAAGGATAAAATACCTATAGCGACGGTCGACTCATGACCGTCGCTATAAATGAGAAAAATGGACCTATAGTGACGGTCGACTCATGACCGTCGCAATAAATGAGAAAAAAATGGACATATAACGATGGTCGACTCATGACCGTCGCTATAAATGAGAGAAAAATGGATATATAACGACGTTCTTTTTTTTTATCCCAAATCCCATTCCCTCTCTAGCTCTTGCACCTCCCATTTTTTTCTCCCAAATCCCATTCCCTTTCTAGCTCTCTCACTAACCTACGAACCATCCCTCTCTCTTAATCTCTTCCGACGCCGACTCTTCCACCTTTGACGCTGGCTCACCCACCTCTGACGCCAACTTCCGACTCACTCACGTCCAACTCTCTCTCAAATCAGCCCTCGTCTAAAAATCCCTAGCCCTCTCAAATTCCCTAACCCTCCTGCTTCCAGAAGCCATACGGGGAGGGGTAATCGGCTACAGAAACTAATGGGGAGGTTTCAGTTGTATTGCAAGGGTTTGGTGAATGAAGAAAGGGTCAGTAATGTGAGGAAGATGTTGGCTGGGGTTGGAGTTATAATTTTTGATTCGAATGGTAGTGTGATTTTAAAGTTAAGTAAGCCTTTGGTTGGAAGATGGTAGCGTCATATCTTTTACATGGTCCATTTCATGGACAAAATTAGGTGTGTACTCCGGCTTGAGTAGTTGGAAAGTTGGAAGGCACATTTACAGGGCGGTTGAGTATAAATTCCCTAACCCTATTCCTTAATTTACCGAAGAGGTCCATATATTCTCTCTCTATATCTCTCTCCACATATATTATTCTTTTAGTAATCTCCTTTTTTTTTAATCGACTACTGTATTGTAGGAGACAAAAAAAATTTAGGACCAAAGTTTACTCTTTTGTGCTTTTAGAACTTTTCAAGCACTAGGAAACCAACCAGTAAAAGGCATACCTCAATACCATAGCTACTGTTCTTGGAAGGTTTATTCTGTTCCTTAGTTATTTATAAGTTCTTGGCATTGCTTACATGTTGTATATATTTGGTTATCTTTATGTGTATATGTGAAATTACGTGTATTTCATAGTAGGTTTATAATTTGGCTTTGAAATGTTGTAGATTTCTTTATTTTCCTTCTGAAGAGTTGGGGTGTTTGATTGTCCAAAATTTGTTAATTTTCATCCTCAATTTTGATAAAAAGATTAAAAGGTTTTGTAATTTGTTAAAATGAAGGGCAAGTAGCATACTAGTGATTGTAGTGAAGTTGTTGTGTTGAAAGTTTTAACCTTGAACCCTTTTTGAATGTGTATGTTGCAATACAAGTTTTATAGCATGAAACTTGTCTGAAGGATGATAATTTTTTAATTTTTCCTGCACTTGTTTTACTAGGGGTGTTGGTGCATATCTTTTAATAAGTCAGCTTGGTGTATATTAATAAGAAAATTAATTGGTCAAATACATATTCCATTTTTTCTGCACTTGTTTTACTGGGGGGTGTTGGTGCATATCTTTTTTCTGTACTTGTTTTACTAGGGGTGTTTGGTCCTTTTGTTTGTGTGGTTTATACGTTTGTGTATTGCATTTAGGTTATCTGTTATTGTACTCTACTATGGATTTTAATTTGCACTTTGGGCAATTCAAGGGGTTTAAAGCTCTTCAATGCATTAGTTTGTTAGTTTTTCTAGTGCCACCATCGTTAAGAATTTTGTATAACTGCAAAGTTAAGAATTTTATAAATAGATAGCTAAGAATTGTGTGAACTAATTTTATATTTGTGAACAAGTTTTTGTCGTATAACAATAAATTTAAGTATGGGACACAAATAGGAACCATTCCCCATTGAGTTAAGATGTCATTATTAGTTTGCTAGTGTACTCGATTATTTGGTTTTGTGTTTTTTTATAACAGTGATTTTAATGATAAGTCTTGTTTAACTACAAACATTGATGTATATATATATATATATATATATATATATATATTACATTTCATCTTATTTTTCTTCTACATATCACCTATACCTGAGTAAAGCATTAGTTATTATCATCACTACTTTGGATGTTTGTTTTTCTTTAATGATTGTAGCTCTTGTTGTGTTATCTTTTCCATATTTGTTGTAGTGACCTCAAAGAATTTTGTATTTCTTTGATTGTCTAACTAAGAGTTAGTGTTGCTTCATCCTCACAGATATAATAGACAACAACAAACTGCATTTAAAAGTCAAAGTTCTGAAATTGATACAAGTCTTATTGGTCATGTTCATCTCAACGAGGTTGGCATATATTACTGTAAATAACATTTTAACTTATGTGATTTCTCATTTTTGAACTTTAAATTAATTGCATTTTGTAGTAAGCTTGAAGTTACTTTGCATATTAAAACTGATTGTATTTTGACTTGTGGAACAGGTACTGATAAAAGATTCACATATAAGCATGGATGAGGTATTTGAAAAATGTCAAGACATTGTTCCTTCATTCTGGAAGAAAAAGAAAGTTGGTCATCTGTTCAAAAGAATTGAATTATCAGTTAGGTTGGTTTCTTTCGTCAAAATTTCTCTATAATATGTCTGAGCTGTGAAAGTTATCTCAATGCACATGAAATTTTAACATGTCTTTCCTCATATAGTAGATGGATCGAGTATGGGGGATGGAGTAAATTGATTCAATCAATGCTGCCTGTCAATTGTCAAAGTTGTAAAGCTTTTTGTTTGGACTTGCTTAATTAAATAATCTGAATTTTTTTCCTCAAGAGGGATTTTTTTCAAAGACTGATGGAAGACAAATTTGAGTTTTATGAATATTATTTTCAAGAAGATGATGTTTGATATGTGGTAGCTTGGGTTTTACATTGAGAAGGAAAAAAAGGTAGGCAAACAAAGATGTTAGGCTCAGTGTCTGGGTTAGGTTATTTGGTATTTGGTAAGAGTGTGTAATAATTATTCATACATACATACACGCACACTGCGCGCACACATACACGCCCACACGCTTTCTTCATTTTGTTAACTCATTTGATAGCGATAACGTCAATTGTTTATCTGAATTGTGTTGAATAGAAAATGAACATATAGTTTATCTATAAATTTTATACTTAATGCAAATGAATTATCAGTTAGTTTATTGTTCAATCCCTTTTATGGGACGTTCAATATATTTTATAAATGTTGTTTATGAGTGATATATTAAAATACTATCTAGATTTTTTACATAATCAATCAAAATGTACCAATTTATCGTAAATCACTAAACCAACTGCTTATAACAATGAATCATGTCAAGAATTACGCAGTTAACAATTTACCACGATAATACTAACTAACGAAATTATAATTTATTTGAATTATTTATCAGTTGTATTCTTTTTTCTCTTTGGTATAACAAGAATAATATTTATTTTGATTAATAATAATTAAAATAATGAATAAATTAACTATAGTAAACAGAACTAAATTAACATCGTTATTGATATATTAAATTAACCATTCATAATTCAAATATTACAGTTTAAAAATACTTTATTTTTTAAATAAAATTGAGAAAATAAATAAAAATATAATGATGTATAACATCTAATATTTGACACCCTTCTGACGTGCATAATTTTTTTTTGTTTAATCTATTGAATTCAGCTAGTGTACACATTAGTACCCAGCCTGAATATATTGACTGATCATGTCTACTGTTGTAGCCGGTTACAACACATCAATCTTGGCTTATAGACAGGTACTGTTATAGTGAATAAATTAAGTTTCAACTTTTCTGCATAAAAATACTATTAAATTGTATATTGTATGTTGAAGTAACTTTGTGTGAATTCTTACTAGACAATCTAATTCTCTCTATCTCTCTTTATACATACTAGTTATTTGGCATGCGCGCGCGCGCACACACTACACTGTGTAAAAAAATAATTGAAAATAAGATTTTAAAGATGAGAGATTATGAGAGAGTGGGAGAGTGAAAATAGGGATAAGACAGTAAAACAGATATGGTGTTGATGAGCCATTTGCATGGGAGAGCAGAGAGTATCTAAGGAAGCTTTGCATATGAAATGTGCTAATTATGTACTTGATTAGTAATAGCTTGTTCACCTCCTTTAGTAATAGCTTGTTTGTATATGTGTTGATAAACCGTTCATGGTAGAAATTCTTATAATGTATTCTGAAGAAGTTAATTTATGTTGTCCTATATCTGGAAACTTGTGGATGCTATAATATCTTGATTAGTAATAGCTTGTTCACCTCCTTTGGTACTATTATATCAAATTTATGGTTTTGAATTGGTATGGCCAGTTTTGTTATTAATGAAGTTTCCTAATGTTTAAAATAAAATAAAAAGAATATATGAATACAAAATGTATTCTATTTTATATCTATTATACTAGTCTTTAGAGACCATATCTTAATTATTATCTAATTATTTTATTTACTTGTGGAAGTGCCTCTTGCCAATGTACATATTTCAGGAAATAGCAGCCCAAGGTCAGTCTTGGTCTTGTGCCTTGGTATTAACAGCTTGTGCTTTGGCATTGCTCCTGTTTGTAAGATAAAAATAGATTTTTATCTATTTTTATCCAATTCTTTGTAATATTAGTTTTTAGTATGCATGCTTGGATCAGTTATGAGATATAATCTGTTGTGTAAGTTTCTAGTAGTGTTACTTTACATCAGCTGAAGTCACTTAATGCTGAACAAGAAAGAGATGTTGAGCGTGTTCGTCAGAGGGAAGAACTCTTAGCGAAGGTTTGCCTTTCAAATTTATTAACTGTTACTGATCTCACCAAAGACAATATTGTATGACTTTTCCTATTATTTGTAGGTAGATTCTATGAACAAGAAATTACGATGGCTGACGTATGATATGAAGAAGGCTGAGTATATAGAAGCTAAAGAGAAGGAAAAGGATGCTATGAAGAAGCTTGATGAAGTTGTTAAAGCTTTAAATGAACATCGAGTATGGAACTTGCTTAAGTTGGCTGTAGATGTATTTTTTTTAATTGTTTCTGAATATGAGTAAGTGTCTATATTATTTTGTTGTGGATTAGTCAAACAAGGACATCCATGTTACTTTGTATAAGTTTGAGCATATTAGTTGGTTTTTGTGGATGGTAATATTAATTTACAATTGTGATGTAAATAATTTTAAATGATATAAATTTATTTATGATTGTTACAGGATATTGTATTGTGTGTTGAATAACAATTTTATTAATAATATTTTTTTTAATATTTATTAGGCCTATAGCGATGGTCACTGACCGTCGCTATAGGCCTTTGTCATAATTTTTTTTTTAATATTTAAAGGTTCTATAGCGACAGTCGGAGACCGTCCCTATTAATACGTACTGACCATCGGTAAAAGAACGTGAGAGCGTTTTTGCTTTGCTTTTTAGCGATGGCCAGACCGTCGGTATAAATGTGTAGGGTCGTCGCTATAAGATTTAGCGATGGCTGCTATGGCGACGGTCGGCCGACCGTCGCTAATACATTTAGCGACGATCTTTTGGCCTATAGCATCGGTCGGCGACCGTCGCTATAGGTCAATTTTCTAGTAGTGCAAAATTAAAAGAACTTACAGCCAAAACGGTGCAACCAATCCTAGTCATTAAGGAGGTCCCGATTTATCTTCTCAAAAGGTCTTTTTTCATACAGGACCACAAACTCATCTAGCCTAGTTCTTTTAATACGGTTCGGGTTCAATTGATCTTTATTAGGGTTTGACTAAGGACCGATTAACTCAGCATTTGGTCCTTTAATGAAGAATCAGTCCCCATGTCACCTTTTATTACTATAAGGGGTATACATTAGGGTCTCCCTACCAACATTCTTAATGATTTGGAAGAATCCTCTCTCCCGACACCTGGTGATAGAGAAGAATTGGTAAAAGAAATCTAAAGTAGGGGTTTCAAAATTAGCCTACAGAAAGCAATGAAGCTGTTCAAATGAATGAATAAATTCAGGGTTAACTTATTTAAATAAAGGCTGATGGTATGAAGAAGTTCTAGCACAAACAGCACGAGCGGGAATCAGAGACCAAATATAAAGTGTTGCCTATGGACAGCAATCCACCCACCTTCCGCCAGCCAGTATGTCCTTTCATGGGCCTCAGGTTTTCTAATGTAATAGTTTTTAGGGATATAGAACTCAGGCCGTAGTAGAAAAAAATCAAAATCAAAAATAGAAGAAAGGGTGCTCGTTATCCTATATTATACTCCTATATATGAACTTCTATTATGCTCTTCTGGATCTCTCATCTGTTCGATCACAACGAACTGCGAAGAGGACGCTCCCGGAACACTCACGGAGACCATTTTTACATCATCTCCAATAGAGGGGATGAAGCAAAGGTTACTTGAGAGTTATCAGTTCTATTTACACCAGACATATCGAGTAAAGGATGAAAGCGAAGGACAGTAGTATATTGTAAGTTTAATTAAAAGCTCGAGCAATAATGGAGTTTTCTCTTAAGAATCTAAGAATTGGGCGAAAGTGACGATCATATTATTTTTCCTAATTTAAACTAAGCACTTACAGTCCAGATCAAACAGACCCAACAGACAAGGATTAATTATGGCGACCAAAGGGGACAATTATTACCTCTTTTACCCATACACGTCTCCCTTAGAAACTGGAACAACTAAGACAACTGTTTTAACGAGGAAATTAGAGCCCTTTTTTCAAAAGAAGCAAAATGGGCTCAAATTAGGCCTGAATTGGAAGGTTTATCCCACTTTGGAGAGGGAATTGTCAAATCAAGGATACGGCCCAAACAGTCGGATAACAAGGTTATCCACTTTGGCTAGAATGTCCTTAGCACCCTAAAGAAGCTTCTTTCATCGGTCAGAAGCGTAAGGGTTCCCGAAAGCTCCTCTCTTTGGTCAAAAGCCTACGGGCTCCTAAAAGCTCCTCTCTTCGGTCAGAAGCCCACAGGCTCCCGAAAGCTCCTTTATTTGGTTAGAAGCCCTCGGGCTCCCGAAGAAGCTTGCCTTTGAGGCTGGTTTTAGCCGATATTGCCATTTCTTCAAAAACTCATAAAATTATAATTTTGTTAAGCTATTTGCAACACTTAATTTTATTCTGACCTTACCCTCAATTTATTAGATAAGGCTATGGGGGGCAGGGAGCATAAGTGTTAAGTTAACAAGTATACTGGATAATTAATTACACAACATATTTATCAAAAAGAAGAAGTCACATCAATGAAGATAAGTAGAATGCACAAATAAATGATTTTCATTAATGGGGCAAACTTGTACAAAGATCTATTACAGAGTTCTATCTCTTCGGATCTACTATAAAATCTTATTTATTCAGATTTATTACATAACCCTATCTATAACGAACCTGCTCGTGCTGCATTTCTCTTCAACAAGGCATCCATTATAGGGACGTTGCCTCTCTCAATCCTCCACCAATGGGAAGAATTTGAGGAAGAAGGTGTAATATATTCAGCCTCCATGTTTAGACAGATAGATCTTACTCCTTTAGGAACCCAAATTAATGGATTATGATAGGGAACCTTGCATATTTGAGGGGTTCCCAAATAAAGAACAATTAGGGAGTGAGATATATAGTTTCTCTAACCCGTGGTCAAGTCGTCCTGAAAGGTTACATGAACTAGACCACCAGCAAAGACAAATTACACGAGCTAGACCACTAGCAATGGCACCCTCAAGCATCAGAACAAATTCCCTCACATAGATCTCATCTTCTGGACACCTAATAGTGGGTATCACCACCTCACCAACCACCGGAGGATTTAAGCTCACAATCAAAGAAGGTGGGAGAATATAATGTTCTTGACGTCCATGGGAGTATTGTTTTATAGGAATTTGAATGTTTGATTCAATCCAAAGCACTTCTATTTATACTACTTTTGGAGCATAAGGAGCGGTTGAATCCCCAATAGTCAGGGCGGTTAATTTGACATTTAATGAATGGATGGTACAAAAAATTGTAGCAACAAACAACGCCATTTAATGTGGAGGCGGTTGCTATCTCCAAACAATCGATTGGAGTCCCCCATAATTGATCCTTTTAGTTGAACGTCTCTTTAAAAAATATTTGATTTTGACTTGGTCATTTAATGGGACCATAAAACCTTTGAGCATGAGATATGTGATCAGTACGAGACAATTATTGTTTGGTACAAAGATTTTGATTCGATATCTGTAATTTCGAAGCCAACCCTTCGGTCTGAAGTCCCTCAGATCCCAAAGACTCATGTCTTTAATCCGAAGTCTGGGGAATCCTGAAGAAAATGGTCTTCTTCGTTCCGATGCCTCCAGATTCTCGAAAAGCTCACCCACTATAGTTTTTAAAGCCTCGGACTTTTAGAGCCTCCTATCTACTCCTTCAACCCATTTTATATGCTGAAGGAGTGGAGGCAATGTTGAGTTGCGTATTTACTAACACTAATGAGTCTTTTATATTAGGCTCAACCCTTATCATCCATTGGGCTTAGTATATGCATAAGAGGATCCTTTGGGTCCGATACGCTTGGGCTACCCTCTTATTCACTTTCAGATAATTAATGACTTACCATATCCAATTAGAATTGGTATGGGAGTTACCTATTCAGTTGTGGCTAAGAGGGCAGTTACCTTCTCCAACTGTATCTCTAAGATATGATTCATAAAAGGAGTCTTAACCCTAAGGAGCTAAGTAAGTACTATAAATACCATGTGAACAATTGAGGTAAATGATCTAGCTTTTATAATACTTTACCTTACTTAACACTTTTTGCCTCTATTGTTAACACCTTTCGAAACCTGTACTTACTATCACATCAGAGGTGTCCCCTAATGGCCCAAGCCGCCAAGGACTTTTGATGGTTCTTTCTATGCAGGTCAACGTCTCAGCTGGTGGTTGAACGTGTGAACAAATATATATATATATATATATTTAGTTAGTTATAATAAATAATAAATACAACAAGTGTTCATTTAATTTAACGGAGCTGTGTAATATGGTGAAAATGAGATAAGACGATTTTAAATATACAAATTTTGTGAAAATTATTGTTAATTATAAGAAAGTTAAAATAGTGATTAGTTTGTATAATTATAAAAGTCCTTTTAAAAATATTAATAAAAAATTTAATGTAATTGTGTGGTATGAGGTTTTGTTTTATTTTAATAATTTGAGAATAATTTTGTAATTTGTGCTTTTGCCAAAAGTGCTTCAATTAAAAATATTAATTTTCTATATATCTCAAATTGCTTTTTAATCCAAATTTGTAAGACCCCGAATTTTATGAAATATAAAAATTAATTTTTCTTCATATATTTTTTTCATGAAACAGTAAGTGGTTAAATTGACGAAATTGAAAGTTAAGGAAGTTTTGTACAAATTTTATTTTGTCGGACAATATTCGCTTTGTCGGGGAATATTCGTTTGGTCGGGGAATATTTGTGCCGTACGACGGCGCCGAAATAACAAATTATTGGTGGACCCCACAACGGAATATTTGTCGGATATAGAAAACGACATAAGTAACCTTTTTAAATAAAAATAGTCAACGGTGTTAACTGTTAAAATACCGGTGATAAAAGAATAGTAGCATACGGTAATTTATGGTATTTTACTGTAGCATGCGGTACTCCACAGTAGCACACGGTATTGCACAGTGTCTCATATTATTGACACCGTAACTGTTACGCATCATTTCATCGATAATTGTCACTACATAATATTTTATATTATCAATTCAATTATTGTTGCTACACAGTATTTTGCATTATTGATTCAATAATTGTCATTACACTGTATTTCATATCATTGACTCAATAATTGTTGCTGCACTGTTTTTTTTAAAATTATTGAACCTAATAATTGTCACAGTTGCAAATATACTGTAATTTATATTATTAAATTAATAATAATCTGTAACGTATTTATTACATTATTGTTGTAGCATTATTTTATTTTATATGTTGGACCCACAGGAAAAATAAAAATTTTTATTTTTCAAAAGTTACTATTCACTCCCGGAATTTACTATTCATTCCCGGAAAAGTTACTATTCACTGACGGAAGTCACTGTTCATCTCGGGGGAAGTTACTGTTCATCTACCGACAAAAGTTACTGTTCATTACTGTTCACTTTTTGAAAATTTTAAAGTTACTGTGCAAGTATTGAAAATTTTTAAAAACGTTTGCGCAGCCTCTGCTGAATTTTTTTTTAGTTCACCTACCACGCATAGTAACCTCTTTTCTCCTATAAATAGCTTGTTCAGCTGAATAGAAAAATCACACCTAAAACATAAAATTTTTCTATAAGAATTTTATGAGTTTTCTCTGAGAATAGTAAGGCTATTTTGAGTGTTTGAAAGCCAAAAGGAGTGCAGGAATTTTTCAAGTAAGTCTTTTATTAAAGAGTAGTAATTTTATAAATTCTTATTTTTCACGATATTCACAAATCTTCCTTTAGAAGACTCTTCTTTGAGAAGATTCATTTTTAAAAGCTTTCTTTGGAAGATTTATTTTGGAATATTATTTTTAAAACTATTTTAAAGTTAGTATTTTATACTACAAAAATTATGTTAAATATATATAATTTTGATAGTTCATAATATATGAGTTATCATACACTTTGAAGTTTACATGTTGTAATTACTAATTTTATTATAAATATATAGGTTGATCAATCTCATTTAAATCAATATCCAGTCACGTGTTAAGGTAAGAAATGTCATTTTTTTTACACTCTTGAACTTGCTACGGTAAGGGATATTATTTTCTTTCATACTCCTGAATCGAAACTTATTATGGAACTATTGCTTCTATAATTCCTGAAAATATTATATGTTCCATAATAGTTGAACTTCATTATTTCAACTGAACCTTCCTATTTTCTGAATTTTTCTATTGAACTGTAACCGTTATTCTGAACTGAGAATCTTGAATAACATTTTTAAATTTCACTCCACATCATGTTGACAATTTGGACATTATTTGAATCTGCACAAAGTAAACTTCCGATACTTATTGTTTATCATGTTTCTTCTGTTCATCAATTGTATCACTATTATTTGTACTAATCATCAAGAATCAAGCTGTTGTGAATATCTGTGGCCGGGGGCACAGATGTGATATATTTGTTGAACAGATGATAGGTTAAAGGCGATATATTAGGTTAAAGGCGATACATCTGTTCGGTGTCTTTTATGGCACGTGGTGAAAGTTCTCTTTGACCCGTAGTGCATAGATGAACTGTTGTTTGGTATGATTATGACCAAAGGCTGAATCTGGTATAATCATGACCGTTGTTGTTATATTGAAAGTTCTCTTTGGCCCGTAGTGCATAGATGAACTGTTGTTTGGTATGATTATGACCAAAGGCTGAATCTGGTATAATCATGACCGCTGGTGCTATATTGAAAGTTCTCTTTGGCCCGTAGTGCATAGATGAACTGTTGTTTGGTATGATTATGACCAAAGGCTGAATCTGGTATAATCATGACCGCTGGTGCTATATTGAATGTTCTCTTTGGCCCGTAATGCATAGATGAACTGTTGATTTGCATGATTATGACCAGGAACTGTGAATTTGTATTATCTTGACTAATGGTATTTCAGATGATAAAAGTTGATGATGTTTTTACGAAAAAGAGAAGCGCGTGGACATTATAGTCTACATTATTCTTCTAATAGATTGCTCATTCCGCCGCTATTATTGATCTGAACATTGTTCAAGAATTTAACTGCAGTTTTTGATATACACCTTGTATTCTGTTGTATTCTATCAAAAACTCACCTGTTGAAGGCTAATGATAATTTATTCGTCATTATCTTAGTCATGATATTTCTTACTGGGCTATTTGAGCTCACCCTTTTGTTCCATTATTTTTCAACAGGATATGAGAACGTAGCTGGGTCTAGCCGGGGAATGGAGTGGGAGTCCGAGGGATATATATTATAGTCTTCACGTGTTGTAAAATAGTGTGACAATAATAGTGAAGACTTAGTTGTGTATTATTATACACTGTATTGTTGTACGTTGTGATTTGTTGTAATAATTTTGTTGTAGTCTTTTGACGACTCAAGTTTGGGCTGTGTGGGCCTAGATTTGGGGGCGTCACAGTTGGCATCAGAGCTTAGGGATATGGTCTTTAATGGAGATCTGGGGTTAAAACTAGGAGGGGAGATACGGATAGAATCAGTCACTAGTGTATCCCACCTAAATTAGATTTTGTTATCTAACGAATCGATTTGAATGTAGGAACAGGAAGTGATGAGTCAGTTTGTTTGAACTAACAATTATTTTGTGACCACAGTTTAGTATGGCATCTGGAAATCAGGAGGATAACTTTGAAATGCCCGGTACGTCAATTTCGGGGACGAAATTTCATAAGGAGGGGAGGTTGTAAGACCCCGAATTTTATGAAATATAAAAATTAATTTTTCTTCATATATTTTTTTCATGAAACAGTAAGTGGTTAAATTGACGAAATTGAAAGTTAAGGAAGTTTTGTACAAATTTTATTTTGTCGGACAATATTCGCTTTGTCGGGGAATATTCGTTTGGTTGGGGAATATTCGTGCCGTACGACGGCGCCGAAATAACAAATTATTGGTGGACCCCACAACGGAATATTTGTCGGATATAGAAAACGACATAAGTAACCTTTTTAAATAAAAATAGTCAACGGTGTTAACTGTTAAAATACCGGTGATAAAAGAATAGTAGCATACGGTAATTTATGGTATTTTACTGTAGCATGCGGTACTCCACAGTAGCACACGGTATTGCACAGTGTCTCATATTATTGACACCGTAACTGTTACGCATCATTTCATCGATAATTGTCACTACATAATATTTTATATTATCAATTCAATTATTGTTGCTACACAGTATTTTGCATTATTGATTCAATAATTGTCATTACACTGTATTTCATATCATTGACTCAATAATTGTTGCTGCACTGTTTTTTTTAAAATTATTGAACCTAATAATTGTCACAGTTGCAAATATACTGTAATTTATATTATTAAATTAATAATAATCTGTAACGTATTTATTACATTATTGTTGTAGCATTATTTTATTTTATATGTTGGACCCACAGGAAAAATAAAAATTTTTATTTTTCAAAAGTTACTATTCACTCCCGGAATTTACTATTCATTCCCGGAAAAGTTACTATTCACTGACGGAAGTCACTGTTCATCTCGGGGGAAGTTACTGTTCATCTACCGACAAAAGTTACTGTTCATTACTGTTCACTTTTTGAAAATTTTAAAGTTACTGTGCAAGTATTGAAAATTTTTAAAAACGTTTGCGCAGCCTCTGCTGAATTTTTTTTTAGTTCACCTACCACGCATAGTAACCTCTTTTCTCCTATAAATAGCTTGTTCAGCTGAATAGAAAAATCACACCTAAAACATAAAATTTTTCTATAAGAATTTTATGAGTTTTCTCTGAGAATAGTAAGGCTATTTTGAGTGTTTGAAAGCCAAAAGGAGTGCAGGAATTTTTCAAGTAAGTCTTTTATTAAAGAGTAGTAATTTTATAAATTCCTATTTTTCACGATATTCACAAATCTTCCTTTAGAAGACTCTTCTTTGAGAAGATTCATTTTTAAAAGCTTTCTTTGGAAGATTTATTTTGGAATATTATTTTTAAAACTATTTTAAAGTTGGTATTTTATACTACAAAAATTATGTTAAATATATATAATTTTGATAGTTCATAATATATGAGTTATCATACACTTTGAAGTTTACATGTTGTAATTACTAATTTTATTATAAATATATAGGTTGATCAATCTCATTTAAATCAATATCCAGTCACGTGTTAAGGTAAGAAATGTCATTTTTTTTACACTCTTGAACTTGCTACGGTAAGGGATATTATTTTCTTTCATACTCCTGAATCGAAACTTATTATGGAACTATTGCTTCTATAATTCCTGAAAATATTATATGTTCCATAATAGTTGAACTTCATTATTTCAACTGAACCTTCCTATTTTCTGAATTTTTCTATTGAACTGTAACCGTTATTCTGAACTGAGAATCTTGAATAACATTTTTAAATTTCACTCCACATCATGTTGACAATTTGGACATTATTTGAATCTGCACAAAGTAAACTTCCGATACTTATTGTTTATCATGTTTCTTCTGTTCATCAATTGTATCACTATTATTTGTACTAATCATCAAGAATCAAGATGTTGTGAATATCTGTGGCCGGGGGCACAGATGTGATATATTTGTTGAACAGATGATAGGTTAAAGGCGATATATTAGGTTAAAGGCGATACATCTGTTCGGTGTCTTTTATGGCACGTGGTGAAAGTTCTCTTTGACCCGTAGTGCATAGATGAACTGTTGTTTGGTATGATTATGACCAAAGGCTGAATCTGGTATAATCATGACCGTTGTTGTTATATTGAAAGTTCTCTTTGGCCCGTAGTGCATAGATGAACTGTTGTTTGGTATGATTATGACCAAAGGCTGAATCTGGTATAATCATGACCGCTGGTGCTATATTGAAAGTTCTCTTTGGCCCGTAGTGCATAGATGAACTGTTGTTTGGTATGATTATGACCAAAGGCTGAATCTGGTATAATCATGACCGCTGGTGCTATATTGAATGTTCTCTTTGGCCCGTAATGCATAGATGAACTGTTGATTTGCATGATTATGACCAGGAACTGTGAATTTGTATTATCTTGACTAATGGTATTTCAGATGATAAAAGTTGATGATGTTTTTACGAAAAAGAGAAGCGCGTGGACATTATAGTCTACATTATTCTTCTAATAGATTGCTCATTCCGCCGCTATTATTGATCTGAACATTGTTCAAGAATTTAACTGCAGTTTTTGATATACACCTTGTATTCTGTTGTATTCTATCAAAAACTCACCTGTTGAAGGCTAATGATAATTTATTCGTCATTATCTTAGTCATGATATTTCTTACTGGGCTATTTGAGCTCACCCTTTTGTTCCATTATTTTTCAACAGGATATGAGAACGTAGCTGGGTCTAGCCGGGGAATGGAGTGGGAGTCCGAGGGATATATATTATAGTCTTCACGTGTTGTAAAATAGTGTGACAATAATAGTGAAGACTTAGTTGTGTATTATTATACACTGTATTGTTGTACGTTGTGATTTGTTGTAATAATTTTGTTGTAGTCTTTTGACGACTCAAGTTTGGGCTGTGTGGGCCTAGATTTGGGGGCGTCACAGTTGGCATCAGAGCTTAGGGATATGGTCTTTAATGGAGATCTGGGGTTAAAACTAGGAGGGGAGATACGGATAGAATCAGTCACTAGTGTATCCCACCTAAATTAGATTTTGTTATCTAACGAATCGATTTGAATGTAGGAACAGGAAGTGATGAGTCAGTTTGTTTGAACTAACAATTATTTTGTGACCACAGTTTAGTATGGCATCTGGAAATCAGGAGGATAACTTTGAAATGCCCGGTACGTCAATTTCGGGGACGAAATTTCATAAGGAGGGGAGGTTGTAAGACCCCGAATTTTATGAAATATAAAAATTAATTTTTCTTCATATATTTTTTTCATGAAACAGTAAGTGGTTAAATTGACGAAATTGAAAGTTAAGGAAGTTTTGTACAAATTTTATTTTGTCGGACAATATTCGCTTTGTCGGGGAATATTCGTTTGGTTGGGGAATATTCGTGCCGTACGACGGCGCCGAAATAACAAATTATTGGTGGACCCCACAACGGAATATTTGTCGGATATAGAAAACGACATAAGTAACCTTTTTAAATAAAAATAGTCAACGGTGTTAACTGTTAAAATACCGGTGATAAAAGAATAGTAGCATACGGTAATTTATGGTATTTTACTGTAGCATGCGGTACTCCACAGTAGCACACGGTATTGCACAGTGTCTCATATTATTGACACCGTAACTGTTACGCATCATTTCATCGATAATTGTCACTACATAATATTTTATATTATCAATTCAATTATTGTTGCTACACAGTATTTTGCATTATTGATTCAATAATTGTCATTACACTGTATTTCATATCATTGACTCAATAATTGTTGCTGCACTGTTTTTTTTAAAATTATTGACCCTAATAATTGTCACAGTTGCAAATATACTGTAATTTATATTATTAAATTAATAATAATCTGTAACGTATTTATTACATTATTGTTGTAGCATTATTTTATTTTATATGTTGGACCCACAGGAAAAATAAAAATTTTTATTTTTCAAAAGTTACTATTCACTCCCGGAATTTACTATTCATTCCCGGAAAAGTTACTATTCACTGACGGAAGTCACTGTTCATCTCGGGGGAAGTTACTGTTCATCTACCGACAAAAGTTACTGTTCATTACTGTTCACTTTTTGAAAATTTTAAAGTTACTGTGCAAAGTTACTGTGCAAGTATTGAAAATTTTTAAAAACGTTTGCGCAGCCTCTGCTGAATTTTTTTTTAGTTCACCTACCACGCATAGTAACCTCTTTTCTCCTATAAATAGCTTGTTCAGCTGAATAGAAAAATCACACCTAAAACATAAAAATTTTCTATAAGAATTTTATGAGTTTTCTCTGAGAATAGTAAGGCTATTTTGAGTGTTTGAAAGCCAAAAGGAGTGCAGGAATTTTTCAAGTAAGTCTTTTATTAAAGAGTAGTAATTTTATAAATTCCTATTTTTCACGATATTCACAAATATTCCTTTAGAAGACTCTTCTTTGAGAAGATTCATTTTTAAAAGCTTTCTTTGGAAGATTTATTTTGGAATATTATTTTTAAAACTATTTTAAAGTTGGTATTTTATACTACAAAAATTATGTTAAATATATATAATTTTGATAGTTCATAATATATGAGTTATCATACACTTTGAAGTTTACATGTTGTAATTACTAATTTTATTATAAATATATAGGTTGATCAATCTCATTTAAATCAATATCCAGTCACGTGTTAAGGTAAGAAATGTCATTTTTTTTACACTCTTGAACTTGCTACGGTAAGGGATATTATTTTCTTTCATACTCCTGAATCGAAACTTATTATGGAACTATTGCTTCTATAATTCCTGAAAATATTATATGTTCCATAATAGTTGAACTTCATTATTTCAACTGAACCTTCCTATTTTCTGAATTTTTCTATTGAACTGTAACCGTTATTCTGAACTGAGAATCTTGAATAACATTTTTAAATTTCACTCCACATCATGTTGACAATTTGGACATTATTTGAATCTGCACAAAGTAAACTTCCGATACTTATTGTTTATCATGTTTCTTCTGTTCATCAATTGTATCACTATTATTTGTACTAATCATCAAGAATCAAGCTGTTGTGAATATCTGTGGCCGAGGGCACAGATGTGATATATTTGTTGAACAGATGATAGGTTAAAGGCGATATATTAGGTTAAAGGCGATACATCTGTTCGGTGTCTTTTATGGCACGTGGTGAAAGTTCTCTTTGACCCGTAGTGCATAGATGAACTGTTGTTTGGTATGATTATGACCAAAGGCTGAATCTGGTATAATCATGACCGTTGTTGTTATATTGAAAGTTCTCTTTGGCCCGTAGTGCATAGATGAACTGTTGTTTGGTATGATTATGACCAAAGGCTGAATCTGGTATAATCATGACCGCTGGTGCTATATTGAAAGTTCTCTTTGGCCCGTAGTGCATAGATGAACTGTTGTTTGGTATGATTATGACCAAAGGCTGAATCTGGTATAATCATGACCGCTGGTGCTATATTGAATGTTCTCTTTGGCCCGTAATGCATAGATGAACTGTTGATTTGCATGATTATGACCAGGAACTGTGAATTTGTATTATCTTGACTAATGGTATTTCAGATGATAAAAGTTGATGATGTTTTTACGAAAAAGAGAAGCGCGTGGACATTATAGTCTACATTATTCTTCTAATAGATTGCTCATTCCGCCGCTATTATTGATCTGAACATTGTTCAAGAATTTAACTGCAGTTTTTGATATACACCTTGTATTCTGTTGTATTCTATCAAAAACTCACCTGTTGAAGGCTAATGATAATTTATTCGTCATTATCTTAGTCATGATATTTCTTACTGGGCTATTTGAGCTCACCCTTTTGTTCCATTATTTTTCAACAGGATATGAGAACGTAGCTGGGTCTAGCCGGGGAATGGAGTGGGAGTCCGAGGGATATATATTATAGTCTTCACGTGTTGTAAAATAGTGTGGCAATAATAGTGAAGACTTAGTTGTGTATTATTATACACTGTATTGTTGTACGTTGTGATTTGTTGTAATAATTTTGTTGTAGTCTTTTGACGACTCAAGTTTGGGCTGTATAGGCCTAGATTTGGGGGCGTCACAAAATTTCTACTATTGAAACATAAAATAAAAATATTTATTCAATAATAAAATTAATAACTAAGACTTTTTTTTATAAATAAAAATGAAGGAGTTTTATTGTATATCTAATATGTGTAAATATGTGGACTAGGGGATTGGTGATAAATAATCATTTTGTTGATAAAACATATTAATTTAAAAAAATTGTAAATATTAAAGTTATATTTTTGTTTTGTATTAAAATTTAAAAACATAAGTTATTAACAAGTAATGATTATTATGATAACATAAGTAACTAATATGATCATAATTTTAGGAAAATTGTGTTATTTTGCATTATAATTAACGAATTTTTTGTTGGATAAATTAATTTTTTAAATAATTTTTTTAGTTATTATAATATTATATTAGACTATAAATATTACAAAACGATAAGTTGTATTACGAGTAATGTTTTTTTTGATATTTTACTATATCCATGATTGTCCTAGTTAAAATTAATGAATCTAAAAAATAAAAAATATTTAGCAATTTTTATTTTATTTATGTATTTATTTTTAGTTACTTCTTTAAGAATCATTAAAGTATTATACTAGACTATAAGACGAAAGAAAAACTAATCGTAACACCAATCACAATTAGTGATCACACCATTTCAATTGAATGGATTAATAAAAAAAAGGAGTATTGCTACGGTGACAAAAATTTTTTTACAAAAAATAACTTATGAAATGATGTGATAAAATATAATTAACGCATGATCCACTATATATGGGTGTGCATAATGATAATAGCACATCACAACCAGTCACATTATTTTGTATTTATTTTTGAAACCATTCTTTTTTCACTAAGTACTATTGTTAAAAAAATTATGTGAAACGTTTCAAAATCACTATTTAATACTACTAAAATTAAACTTGCACATGATTATTATTATTATTAGTATTATTTATTTATTTATTTTTAGAATAAAATAACAACTCCAAAATGATTAATGAGCACTTTTATTAAAAAGATCAAAAATAAATTTAAAATTTTTTGTGAAACTTTCAAAAATCACTATTTAATACTAATAAAATAAAACTTGCACATGATTTCTTTCTTTTTTATTAGAGAATAAATTATATACGGATAACCTGTAAAATTAGAATTTTACACTTTCTAATAATAATATGTCATTTAGAGAATTGGGGTTGGGGTTGGGGTTGGGGTTGGGGTTGGGGTGGGGTTGGGGGGGGATCATGGGTTTAGGAATTAGTGATTTAATCGATTAGATTGATATATTAAAATATTTCATTAAAAGGCAAAATCCAGATATTGACTTACTATATTATATAGTGGATTCATTAACTACCATTAGAATTATCGTTTGTATTTCTATCACCCACCAAATTTATATCTACCACTGATCGTCCTTTATTTAGTTTTATCATGGTAAATTAGTAATAAATATAAAATATGTCAATACAATTTAAATTTCTTCTCCTAAATTTTTTATGACGCCCCCAAATTCGAGTCCCTAAACCTCGGATTTGGTGCTCACGATCCACACTTACATAACATTCATATACTTAAACTTCATTAATTAGCAGAAATATTTACATAATTGTTCTTACAAAACATACTACTATCCCAGGTTATACTAACTTTAACTATTACACAAATATCTTAACATACCAAAAGATTTACATAACAAAATATAATATAAATTCTTCTAAGAGTTCTACTATTTTGCTTTTGTCCTTCTTAGAGTTCTCGGACTTAGCTAAAAATGTTCATGATATAGCAAGGGTGACTAATTACTTTACTCAACAATTTAAATAATTTAACGAATACAAGGAATAATATATCATGAATGTAAAGAAATTAACTTTCTGGAACTTCAACAATATACAATAATTGTGAAGGAATAAAACATAAGAAACAACTTCTAATAAAAGAATTTTAGAATCTTTACTGCTGAGTGGTCATTATGGATTTTGAACTCTTATCAAGGTATAACAACCATTCAATTGAAACCTTCAGAGGGTTTAACAATCACAAAAACTGTAAAAACTCAAAACATTTACTTAAGGGGATCAACTTATTATACCCTATGTATATGCATAACATTTAGGTCTTAGCGCGCAAAATCGATTTCTCGATATAAAATACCCCTTTATAAGGGTTGTTTTACTCAGTTTTATCATAATAGTCTGCACCAACTATTTGGTTTGGATAAACTTTCAAGAATACTCAATTTAATAGATTTATAACATTCAATATCTAGCCGAAATAATTGGCATAGACTTACTTCTTAAACAGTTCATGAATAATAGAACTTTAAAGCTTCACAGTTCAAATGTAGAACAAGTCTTTCGAATGCACTCAAGTGTGAACAACAATAATCAATATTAGTAGAAAATAATTTTTAATAATTATTTCCATTTAGAATACATGCAGAACGAAAACAAGTTTAGGATGCTCGTCTGTTCCGTTGACTACGGCTAGCTCTTAATTATCTTCCTTTGAACGACCTATATAATTAATAATTTGATCTACAAATTAGTAATTCACATAAAGATTTAATTTACTTTAATCTCCTTCTTATAATTTACTTTTATTTAACATTTAATAATAATTAAACATCATAATTGGGTCCCACTCAAATAATATTTATTTTTGGAAACCCCGACCCATTCTGACCCGACCCAACTTGGCTAACCCGACCTAACTCGACCCGACTTTAAAAAAATTTCATTTTATCGGACTAGCCCGCGACACTGCTAGGCATAACGTTTTTGACACTTCAATTTTCAAATTTTCCAACTTTGTAGGTTTTTATTCTAACTTTCACGACTTGGTGATTTCATATCGGATTGAGTTCAAATTCGAACTATAGCTTGTTATAAACATATATTTATCATAGTTAAGATATATTACACTTTTCAAAAATATTTTCTTGATCAAAACCATGATCGAACTTAATACGATATCTAGGGTTTATCAAAAATATATAATTTACTAGAAAAATCGCTATAAATCTGTTTTAGCATATTTTTCTATCGTTCCACTTAGGTTATCTTTATAACTCATAAATCTACCATATGCCACTTATGGATCTTAAACATGAATTACACATTTTGAAAAATATGACTTGAAAATACACATTAACCTAGATTTTCACCTATGATCATGCTTATACACATACTCTTTTACACTTTTACATACTAAGACATATTATAACACATATGACCACATAAATTTTAGATCTATACAAATAACTAATACACATAGATCTTATAGCTTAAAAAATATGTTTATACATAAAGTTTTCAAAACTAAAAACTCTACATGCATCATTTGACCTATCATGCTATAAAATATAACTAGATCACATAACATCATATATTCTCCAACACAAGTCCGCCCTTATTTTTTTTAAACCCACCATGGTTTCTTTCATAAATAACTCCCATAATAAACATGCAAATACTTACACTACAAACATTAAACTATAAACTAACTAGAGTTTTAAGATAAGAGCACTTTTAAACCTTCTAGATCTTGATCCTCTCCTTCTTTTTGAGATGAACTTGACTAAGCTTTCCACCCTTTCTTCTTTGCTTATATCTGAAATCCTTTATGTGCTCTCTCTCTATACTATCTTGCTCTCAAACTAACTGTAATATCCCAAATATTTCAAAAGTGATCTAACAAGATATAAGCAAGGTTGTCAATTCAAAACCTAAGATCGATTGCTCAAGCATACCTTGAGCTATCTGAAAGAATATATACGACTCGAAACGACGATCGTATACAACTAAAAGGTTAAATTCTTTAACCTAAACTATGTGTTATGTGATTAGTAAAGCTTGAATGGATCTTTTAAATGCGATATGTGAATTATCTATGTGTAGGATTTTGTGTTTTGGTTTGAGTAGTTAACCTTAACACTTATTAAAAATCAGAAGTCAATTTAGGGCAAAAACCTAAATTGGAAAAAAAGTTAAAACATAAACCCTAACCCTAAGGTCTAAACCCTAGAAAATAACCTAGGCCCTCGAGTAAAATGTGAAGGTCAAATTGACATTCCGTTTCAAGATTCAACCTTCCCACGATTTGAAAACACGTAACAGTCAATAAAAGTTTTTCTCGAAAAACGTGTAAAAGTACTATTCATGAAGAAACGTTTTTCATTCGTTTGATCGTTTCTTTCATCTGTAGGACTTCTTGTATTTCACGATATAGTGATATATGAGGTTTAGATGCCAGAGAACCAATAAAATTTTCTGGAGAAAAAGACAAAAACGTCACGATTTACGAGAAAACGTTTGTCGTCCTTTTTACTGTTCTTTTCAATATTTTGATATATCGTATTTCACGAAATAGAATTTATATGAAGTACAGATATTATTTAGCCAATAAAAGTTTTACTCGAAAAACGTGTAAAACACTATTCATTTGGAAATTTTTCTTCCGAATTTTGAAAATTCACATTCCTGAATAACATTTTTATTGACAGTAGATGCATTTTGACCAACAAAATTTTTACCCAAAATAATTTATGGAGATTACTATTCACGTATACGGGATGAATACGTAGTGAATACGGAAGGAATACGAGAATAATAAAGGTATATTGTAATGTATAATACGAGGATTATACGAAAGATTATACGAGATTAATACGAGAATAATACGAGGTATCATACCAGTATAATACGAATATTATACGATGTATTATACGGAAGAAATACGTATAAATACTAATGTATTATACTATTTAATTAATTAGTTGAAATCAAACTAGTTTATGTGTAACTAAGTTAGTGTAACTAAACTAAGGAGAACTAGCACGATTACACTAACTGAAAAAGAACTAGCACGATTTATTTGGAACTAAATCCAAGTGAAAATGAATCGACCAATTAGAAGAAGGGTGATGTAAGCGATGATGCAAGCGCTAGGGAGAAATGACCTAAATACCCTAACTTTGAAAGTCCTATAAATAGAAGGCTTAAGTTCATTAGTTCTTTACCATTTTTGAAAGCTAAAGAGCAAATATAAAGAGAGTTCTTGTGAGACAAGAATCGATTGCAAAGAAATAGTTAAAGCTTGCAATAATAAAAGGTACGATTCTTAATCGTTATTATGCTTAAAGTTTTATTTTATCGATGAGGCTCAAGAACATAAGTCGTAGCCATGTACGATTTTTCGTTCTCCGTGTTCCTTATGACTTGAGCAAGTCGTTGTTATGTCAAATTTCATTTCATAGTTTAAAGTTCAAGAACATACGTCGTATCCATGTACGGTTTATCCGTTCTCCGTGTTCTTCGTATGTTCTGGAGTATTATTATAAATTGTTATAATTATGTAAACAAGTCGTTATAATGACCAAATTTTGTCAATTATAAAGTGTTATAATCATATATGTAAGCAGTTATAATGCTCAAATTATTTCAAGTATGAAATCCAAAAGCTCAAGAACATAAGTCGTTACCATGTACGATTTTTCGTTCTTCGTGTTCTTCGTGTGTTCTTGAGCAAAAGTCATAATTTCTACATAAGTAGGTTTATGATTTGGTAATTTAGTGTTATGGGATGATGAAACATGATGGCCTTGCTAAATAATGCTTGTGGCATCAAGTTTTAGTAGTCGAAACGAAGAACGATGAAACTTTGTTCTTCGTGTTCTTCGATTCGTTCTTCGTGTTCTTGAGAAAAAGTCATGAAATCTTATATAAGTAGGTTTATGATTTTGTTATTTTTATGTTATGAAGTGATACGAAGTGTTAGAACATGTTATCTTAGCAAATTAATGCTTGAGGTATCATGTTTTACCAATCGGATCAAAGAAAGTTAAGTCTAATATAGTCGCAGAATATTTTTGAAAATTTCTGAAATTTTAAAGTCTGAATCTGCCTTAGTAACCTGAATGAAAGTTGTATATCATGAAATTCTAAGCAATTTAGACTCAAGAATCACTCAAAAATGTTTTCGTATGACAAATTTATGGCTGTCGCAATAAAATAGGTCGAAGCTGAATTTTTTTAAGGACCATTCGGATCCTAGCACTAAAAAATAAAATTTTGAGTTCACCACTTAACGAAATGATTCCACCTATGGAAATAGTCTAGTTGAGTTATTCTAAGACTTATTCAAAAGGAAAATTTGATAAACTAACATTCAGGGTCGCGTAACCCTTTTTGTAGGCGTTTAACGATTTTCCGGGAAAACCCTAACATGGTTTCAAGGCAAGTCTTCTAACTCTTGTTATGTGCTACTTGTGTAGTATTGTTAAAATGATAAATGAGATGTGTAATGTTATGTTATTATGTAATAGATGATATGTGAAGTCTTTAACTGATGTTTACAAGCCTTCTAACTGTTATGCGTTATGTTTATGATTTATGAACATGATTTATGTCAGTGTGATATAAATTGTTGGAACGTGAGTTATATGGAGAATTATGTTCAGTCAATGCATGTTAAAGTTTATATGAAAGCATAAACTGCGTATGTGCTGTATGTTAGACTTACTGAGCCGTCGTGCTCATTCTTGCGAATAAAACCTTATTTGCAGATTAAAGATGAACGTTAAGAAGATCATGAACGTAAATATGAAGCGTAGATTAGGTTTTCATGTTTATTACTTGTATTTGTATAAGTCATAACGACTGTTGTAATACGAACAAACAAACATGTAACCGAATATTGAATGAATGATATAAATTATTATCATCAGAATGTTGTTATGTCTTTATTTTGATATAACCTAGAATTGTTAAGACTTAACATAGTATTGATAATGATCTACTTATCTGGATGAGGATCGGTAAATAACTTGTGAGTGTTGTACATCCGAGACAGGTCTAAGCGATGTTGACTGGTCAAATCCATCGTTAAGGTTCCTCGAACCCAGGTATAACTCGTTATTACTATTCTGAATACCATATAAGTAGGATTATTGATATGAAGAGATATCACTATAAACAAATATGTTTTGAATGAGGGTTTTAACTAGTTGGGTAATGTTCTGTACGGAAAGAGAATTTTGCATCGGACAAAGATGCAACCATTTGTCACGGATAAAGATGCAAACATTTATCACGGGTGAAGATACAAACATTCACCGCGAGATTCTCTGTTCCCAAGAGCCGTCCTAATGATTTAATTCCGTGGATGTTGGAACATGTAAAGTTATAGAATATTTAAATCTTAAGGTTAAAATTAGACCGTTATATATGGTTTTTATCCATTTATACGGATGAAATACAAGTTGATACTTATATACTTATGAGATTGAGATCAAGTTAAAGATCCAGGGACAAAGTTAAGAGAAATTTTTAATGTATAGTCTAAAATAAGACTAATTCAACCAATATGATTATGGGATCATTGGTTAAGTCGATAGACGTACGAAATTAACGCACAAGGTCTGCCGCAGGTAAAAGCGCGGGGATTTTGGGGGCGTTACACTAACACAACTCTCTAGCTCTTCTAACTCACAAGACTCTCTCTACAAATACTTGGTGTAACTAGCAAATGCTAAACTCTTACTAGCTTTGGTTGTGGATTCTATTTATAGACCTCAAGTGGCCCCCCATACTTAAGCTTCCAATTAACCAACACATTGCCATATCAAGTTTAAATGACATAAATCTTACTTACTATTGTATTGAATGACCAAGTGAAAGACTAGATGATTGACCATTGGAGTGACTAGGGTTGGTGAGTAATGGTTGAAGCAACAATTAAAGTAAAACAAAAGCAACCTAAACGCTACACTTCATCCCCACAAGGGCCCCACATACTCGACCAAACTCCCTCCAAAATGCTAGCATTTTTTATTTATTTTCCCTCATTATATATACATATAGATACACATTGACTAACATATTAACCACTACTTATCAATTTAACTTGGACTCAATGATTGGGCTCAACACCATTAATTCATTGGGCTCCTAACTCAAATCAGTTGGGCTACTTATTATTTCATTGGACCTAACATTAACATAACTCTTGGTTAGTTTATTTTACTTGTTGGACTACATTTAAACCACACAATTGGACTAGTCCACTAGTTGTCTACTAGATTAATTAATTAACTCATTGGGCTCATTCAATCCCCATACATACAAGACTTATATTTATTAGACTTGGGCTACACGTATAATTCTCTTAGGCTAGTAATTAATTATATTACTTGGACTATTCATTCATTAATAAATAAATAAACACACACACACACACACATACACACATATATATTCATTCAATCACATAATTGCACAATTTAATTAGCACAAAAATTCACTTCATTGATAAATAGTTCTTAATTCTATTTACAATGTTACATAATATTTGTGGTTATTACATTCTCTCCTTATAAGAATTTCATCTCCAGAATTATAAATACAAGGTTACTAAAAAAGATGTGGATAATTCTTTCTTATCTTTTTCTCGAGTTCCCATGTAACTTCTTCGGCATTGTGGTTCTTCCAAAGTATTTTAACAGAATATATAGACTTATTTCTTAAAGTATGATATTTCTTATCTAATATATAAACATAAATTTCTTCGTAAGTTAAGTATTTTTCAACTTGCATTGATTCTTAGGCTATAACGTGCTTATAATCAGGTTTATAAAGTCGCAACACTGACACATGAAATACATTATGAATATGTTACAGTTCAAGAGGTAAAGCTATCTCGTACGCCACTTCACATACTCTCTTTAATACTTCAAATGGTCCTATGAACCTAGGGCTTAATTTTCCTTTCTTCCAAATCTTATCTTCCCTTTCCAAAGAGATACCTTCAAAAATATAAAACTTCCTACTTCAAAATCTATTTTCTAACGATGCAAATCTGTATACTTCTTTTGTCGATCTTGAGCTACTACTAAACGAGCTCTTATCACCTTGATAATTTCAACCGTCTACTAACCAATTTCGATCCCAAAATGTCGACGTTCCCCTACTTTGTCCCAACATAAGAGCGTCATACACTTCCTCCCATACAGGGCTTCATAAAACGGCATGCCTATACTCGCGTGATAACTATTATTATCAAATTCTACTAAAGGTAGATGGTCGTTCCTAACTTCTTTTGAAATTCATCACATAAGCTCTGATCATATCTTCTAGTGTTTGAATCGTTCTTTCGCTTATGCCCATTGTCTGAGGATGGTACACGGCACTCAATCTTTACTGCGTCCCCATTCTTTCTTTAAGACTCCTCCAAATATTTGATGTGAAGCCCTGATCTCGGTCAGACCCAATCAAAACCAGCACTCCATGTCTTGAAACGATTTCTTTAATGTATAACTTGGACAACTGATTCAAATTGAACCTGATCTTGATCTGCAAGAAATGTGCTAACTTTGTTAGTCGATCCTCTATCACCCATATCACGTCATAACATTTCTACTCTGGAAGTCCCACCACGAAGTCCATTATGATATCCTTCTATTTTCACTCTGGAATCTCTAATAGTTGTAAAAATCTGCTTGATCTCTGGTGTTCTGCCTTAACCCTTGGACACGTTAAGCATCGGTTGGGGCACTCCGCAACCTCTTTCTTCATGTTCGGCCACCAAAAGTGCTGGCGAAGATCTTGATACATCTTAGTACTACCAGGATGTATCGAGTATCTCGTAGACGGTACCCAGACTCTCTCTTTAAATCTCAACAAACCTTTGCTATCTACTTTATACTTAATCTCTTCCCTTTCGGCCACTCGTTTCCTTATCCTATCATATTTCTCGTCTTTGTCTTGTGCCCCTTTTACTCTGTCCAATAAGGTTAGACACGCCTCCATCTCCATCAACTTATCCTTTGAATCTTTCGGACCTTTTACTTCTAAGTCCATTCTAGCCATCTCTCTTATTATCTCTTCCTAGTTTGTTAAAATAAACAATTTTTCCCTACTCTTCCTGCTTAAAGCTTTTGCCACTACATTGACTTTTCTCGTATAATATAGAATCTCACAATTATAATCGTTGATCAATTTTAACCATCTTATATGCCTCATATTCAACTCCTTTTGTGTAAATATATACTTCAAACTCTTATGGTCCGTATATATCTCACATTTTTCTCAATATAAATAATGCCCCCAAATCTTAAGGGTGAAAACTACTGTTGTCAACTCTAGGTCATGGGTTGGGTACCCTCTCTCATAATCTTTCAACTGACGTGACGCGTACGCCATTCATTTTGTCGAATCTGCAATTTGGTTTTGTATTGGGCAAAATGACGTCGTTTTTTATTATTTTAAAAAAAAAATACATAGCCAAAACGATCTTGTTTTAACCATGTAATTTATGGATAAATATACACATACACCACATTTACTCCCTCCTTACCAAAACCACCTTGTTTTGGCAAAAAAAAATTATGGCTTTTTGTATTTGATTAAAATAGAATTTTTTTTTTCAAAATAAGTATGTTTCAGTAAGGAGGGAACACGTGTGGTGTATGGGTATATCTATTCGTAATTTATATTTATTATCAAGCCCTAGAACTTCTTTGATACCGTCTTTTCGACTATCAGTGTTCTAAAAAATGGCCTAGGCGCTAGCCCCCCCCCCCCCCCCCCCCCCTCACCCCACCCCAATGAGCGCCTCGCCTAGGCCCAAGGCGGCCAAAAAATCCCTTCAGGAAATTAAGCGAGGCTAGGTTGAGTCTATGCAAAAAAATTAGGGATGCAATTTCTTTTTTAATAACTAAGCTACAAAACGACATCTGAGTGTGAGTGTGAAACCGATTAGGATATTATCTTGGAAGGATATGGAAAATAAGAGTTAGAGATATATTCGGATATGGAGATGATGACTATTAGTTTGTATTTTTGATTATTTGTTTGTGTTTGAACTTTAAATAATTGCATGTTTGTGTTTGAACTTTGACATTGACAATATGGATATGTGTTTGAACTTTAAGTAAAGACCTTTATTATCTTTATTATAGATTATTTTACTTTATATTATTATTTTGTTTAGATAAATATAAGATAAAAATATTAAAATTGACTTAAAATAAAAAATCTCACCTAGGCCCCGTTTAAGCCCCTTAGGTACTAGCCTCCCCCCCCCCCCCTCCCGCCTAACGCCTTTTAAAACATTGTCGATTATTCCTTCTTACAGATTTCCTCTAGCCCTTAAATTGATCTGAAGTTTGAACTCAAGTTGGAGACTGATGTTGTAGCGTTTATTTTGCTTCAGGCTATGGACATGCTCTAACAGAAAGAGTAAGGTACCTTTATCCATTTGACAAGAATTTTTGAATAAATTATACTTTTTTGATTAGTTATATGAATTGATTGAAGCAAGTTAGATTATAAGACATTGACTTTTATGAAATACAATTTAAATTTGACTCGTATATATATATATATATATATATATATATATATATATATATATATATATATATATATATATATATTTCTGAAACGATAAGTGGATAAATTGACAAAAGTTAAAGTTAAAAACGTTTTGTGCAAATTTTATCTTGTCGAAAAATATTCATTTTGTTAGGAAATATTCGTTTTGTCGAGGAATATTCGATTCATACGATGGCGTCGAAATAACCAAACATTAGTGGACCCCACAACGAAATATTATCGGATATAGAAAATGATAGCAGTAACCTTTTTAAATAAAAATGATCAACGGTACTATCACTTTTAACTGTTAAAATACCCGGTGGTAATGAAATAGTATAACACAGTATTGCACAGTAACATACGGTATTGCACAGTATCACACGATTTGGCACTGTATTTTATATTATTGAACTGATAAAGTGACTATTGTACAATATTGACTTTGTTGAATCAATAATTATCACATGCACAATAATTCATATTATTGAACTAATAATTGTCATAGTAGCATATGCATAGTAATTTACATTACTGAATTAATAATTGTCATTACACAGTAATGTGCTCTTTCTTTTATTTATGTTTTGTATTATTGTTATCATTATTATGATATTGATTTAACTGTTGTATTCCATTATTAGTTGGTATTTCCGCTGGTATTATGAGTCTCTAACACAAAAAACCAATTACACTGCATTTATAATAATTGGTTATAATAATGAATAATTGGTGAATTATTGTTGAATAATTGAATTTATAAAGTTATTTATTTTATATACTTTATATAAAGTTAATTGTTTTATATATAAAGTTAATTGATTTATATAAAGTTAATTGTTTTATATATAAAGTTAGTTATTTTATATATAAAGTTAATTGATTTATATAAAGTTAGTTGTTCTATATAGAAAGTTAATTGATTTATATATAAAGTTAGTTATTTTATATATAAAGTTAATTGATTTATACAACGTTAATTGATTTATATATAACGTTAGTTGTTTTATATATAAAGTTACTTCTTTTATACATAAATTTAATTGTTTTATTAAGATATGAAATGAACGATATAGATTAAAAGAAATTTGAATGAATGGTTTAGATTAAAGAAATCTTAAAAGATGAAATGTGTGGTACGGATTAAATATTATCCTGAAATGAATGATTTGGATTAATTTAAGAAATCTTGGATTATAATAAGTTTTTTTGTTGTAAATAGAAGCCTTAACTTAAAGATTTTTCATAAATTTTCTTGTTTATTCTTTCTTTCACTCTCTAAACTATTACTTTGTATAAGTTATCTCTGAGTGTGCTTAAGCTATTGTGTGTATTTGTGAAGATCTGTAAGAGTACAAGTATTGTTCAGGTAAATCTTTTCATAATAGTTAGTCAAGTAACCAAACACATCACACAGTATTTAAAAATCTTCCTTTAGAAGACCCTTTTTTTAGAAGATTTATTTTGAAAAACTTCATTTGAAATATTTTATTTTGAAATATTATTTTCTTTCAAAAACTATATTGAAATTATTCTACTTTATTCTATCAAATCACTTTTGATGATTTCATACGAATTAGTATACACCATGAAATTTATATGTGGTAGTTACTAATTAAATTATAATTATATAGGTTGATCAACTTCATTTAAATCAATATCAAGTCAGTTTTAAGGTGAGTGAATCATTTTCTTTCATACTCTTAAACTTACTATGTTAAGTATTGTTCGGTAAAATTTTTGAAATGATTATAATTTTCTTAATAGTTTACGCTTCATTTAATATCAATTCAAGCGAATTTTCCTATTTTTTGAACCTTTCTATTGAACTTTAATCGTTATCTTTGAACTACGGATCTTGAATATCATTCTTGAATTTGAGTCCACATCTGTTAACAATTTAGATATTATTTGAATCTGTACAAAGTAAAATTATAAACTTCGATGTTTATTATTTATCCTATTATTCTCTTTCTTCTGCCTATCATTTATATCACTGTTATTTATACTAATTATCAAAAATCAAGTTGTTGTAAGATTATGTGGCTTGGGGCATATATGATATGATTGGTGAATATCTTTGGCCTGAGTTCAAAGATAATATAATTGATGAATATTTGTGGCATTGGGCACAAATGGTAAGATAAAGGCGATATAATTGTTGAGTGTCTTTTAGGGTACATGGTGAAAGTTCTTTTTGGCCTGGAGCAAAGAAGAACTGTTGTTTGGCATGATCATGATCAGTGGTGTTTCAGATGATAAATGTTTCAGATGATTTTTCTGGAAAAAAAGAAGCTAGTAGACATCATGATCTATACGATTTTTCTAATGGTTGTTATTCTGCCACAGTTGTTGATCTAAACTTTGTTCAAGAACTTAGCCATAGTTGTTGATTTAAAACTTGTTGCTTATTATATTATATCAAAAACTCAAATGTTGAAGGCTAATAATAATTTACTCATTGTTATCTTAGTCATGATATTTCTTTACTAGGTTATTTGAGCTCACCTTTTCGTTTATTTTATTGTTCTTCAGGAAATGAGAGAGCAATTGGGTCTAGTTAGGGGATGGAGTGAAGGTCTGAGTGTTAGCTGTAGTAGTCTTCACATGCTATAAAATAGTGTGACAATAATAATGAAGATTTAGTTGTGTATTATCAAACTCTGTATTTTTGTACGTACTACTATTTTATAATAGTTGTTGTGTATTTTTGGGCGTTTCAAATTGGGCTGTGTAGGGCCAGATTTGGGGGTGTCACACAGATGTTTAGGGATTTCACCCTCTCGAATATACAAAAATGACTCTACGGTTCTATTTTTTGGGTAATTTTGAAGTTGTAGTGTAGTATGCTTTAGATTTTCAATATGATATCTGTGACGCCCCCAAATTCGGGTTTCTTGTACCACGGGTTTGGTGCTCACGTGATTATTCTACCCTGTCATCTCATACATCCAATATGAATAAAATAATAATATGAACTTAATTTACATTCATTCATAACTAATCCCAGGTTCTGCGTACCTTTATACATACCAACTGTCGTGTATGACAAATTACAAAATATAATAATATTTACTCAATAATACAATAATAGTACATCTACTGCTGATTTGCTTTTCCTTTACCCTTATCTACACTCGACCCCTCGTTCTTCTCTGGCTTAGCTGAAATATCATGAACGAAAGTAAGAGTGAGCCTCAAATAGCTCAGCAAGTAATTAAACATGAGATAACATGATATTTCAGAATAAAAGTATAAATCTTTTACAGTGGAGCGGAAATATGTACATTAACATGAACTTGTAACAACTTAACAGATGATGAGTGAATCATTGTACAAACTGAACATGTATAACTGAGAACATGAGATTTTTAATTGCTGTATGGTCACGAGACCAAGAACACGTTAAGAACAATATCAATCTTTAAGACCGATACTGTCCAAAGTATTTATAAAACGTTAAGAACAATCTCAATCACAAAGACTGACATTGCCCACAAGGTAATAATAACAGTTTAGATGCGTACTCTGGGTGATCAGCCCATCGTACTTTATATTGTGCACAACAACATCTAACGACGCAACCACGTCATAATTATTTCATTTCCTTTATCCTGTAATCCCCTTTTTATAGGGTTGTTCTGTTACAGCATTCATGGAGTCCGCACCACCACAATGTGGATTGGAGAACATAACAATCAATAGCTGAATTTAGCATGAAACATACACGTGTCTAGCCAGAATCAAAATTGGCATCGACCTTTTTAAGATAGTTTAACAAGAAATGAACTTTACATGATAATATGAATATACAGCATGAATGTCTGTTCAAGAATTTGAAATTTAAAAGCTTAGTCAGAAAACTTGCCTTGGTCCTCGTCTATCACAACTGGTAAAATATTATCCCGTCTAGGACCTACATGACCATATTATTGATTCATGCATTAGTTATGTACACATGCATGCCATTACTTGCTATACAAACTGTCACTTAGTTTAACATAACCCTAATCACATAACACATCGTTCATTTAAGCCTTAGGATCTACCATATTGATTATTTTTATCAATTTCTTATTTACATATGTGTTTCTATCATTAGATATCAAAACATTGCAATTTATAATTAAAATAATTTATTTTTCAAAAACAGGTCACGGCGCCCCGGCGGAGAACACTGCGCCCCCAGCGAAGTCTTCTCGGCCAAACGGCGCCCCGGCGCGCCCTGAACTCGCCTCGGCGTGGTCAATACAGAGGCACTGCGCCCCGGCGCAGTGCTGCTATGACAGAAAATTTTTTTATTCCAAAAACCTGGCTAACTTTGGCCCTAATGTGAATTTTCCAATTCCAACATTTCACATAACACATATAACATGTAATTTACTTGCATGAACCTTCAAATCATTTAAAAATCATTATTTGATCCTATTTTATCAAATATTTCATTTTGGTCGTATTTTAACGTTTTAAAACGTTCAAGTTAGTCATTTATCGTCATATTCACCCAATGGTTCCCAAATCAATTCTAACATGTGCGTTTACGTATAACTTACACGCTTGGTCTTGTTTGATACTCAATTAACCAAAATGGCCCATAATCACACATTGGTTGCATTATATCAATTTTTTTCAATTTCCCCAACTTAGACCAACTTCATTCTTGGCACTCTATACTTCACATGCATTACCACACACATATCTAACAACTTGATATGCTCACATAACTTCTATATGTATCTTCCAATGCACTTTACAGATTATAATTTGATTTTCCCAAAAACTATAGCCTAATATTCATTTCTCTTTCATAAAGCATGATTATTAGACCATTTACGCTCCTTTGATGCTTTCTAACCTATAATAATGCATGTATCACATATTTTCATCCCCTCAAACTAGGTTTTCATCATATCTAGCAACTTAGAACACACAATCATGACTTAGATCATAATATTTAGCTTAACTATTCATGTGAATAGTAGACCACCTTGGTTATACTACACTTTGAGCTTATGGTTTCATCTACAATCAAACATGAAGCACCTAGACTCATAAACATCACATAATTAGCACATATTACTAAAGTTACATGCATGGCTAACTCACTTTTTGCATGTAAACACATAAATAACAAATTTAAATGCTAAAACACAATTTCTACCTTCTTCTTGCTACTCTTCTCCTTGATAAAAACTTTGCTAGAGCTTGATTATCCACCTTGATAGCCTTAGATACTCCGTTTGAACACTTCTTACTTGAGATTCCCTTGAGTTATCTAGAACCCTAGTTTTTCTTTCTCTCTTTCTCTCTTTTCTTGCAACTTTCGAAGGATGAAATGAAATAGGCTAAGTGAAATGCTGAAAATAATATGCATGTATGCTTATATCAAATTTTCTAGCAACTAACTATGGTTAGCCCATTTAACCTAGCATGGTCAAGGTCAATTAAGTTATTTCCCATGACTAAACAAGGGTATACAAGACATTTAACTAACTTGGGACACAATTGTCATTTCCTAGGATGTCAAGGGTAACTTAGTCATTACCCCCAAAAATTTAGACAATTAATTCCTATGAAATTTCTTAAAATCAATATGTGCTCATTTTAAATTCCATTTCCAATCCATTTTAATCCAAATTTGTTTCATAAATCTTACATTTAATTCTACCATCTAATAGTCCATAATCTACTTGTCCCAATTTGCTTGTCACAACTCAAAGGATTTTAATTTCCATTAATAACTCATTCAAACAATTCAATAGTCATTTATAAATTATAATTTTATATATTTTAAAAATTACGTATCATTACCATATCGCTTCTAACTTTTACGGTATTGTCGTGTGTGTGGATGATCTTCATTTACTTTTAAAAGATAGTATTGTTCCAATTAGTTACATCAATTGATTGAGTCGAATCAAATGTTTAGGGCTTTCACCCTCTCAAATATACAAAAGTGACTCTACGTTTCTATTTTTTTAGGATAATTTTTTCAATTTATAAATACTACTCTTCATCCTGATCTTGGTGTTGGTAATTATTTCAAGCCCTGGAGAATTGTTTATTTCTTAAACTAAAGGACATGAATGCTCATTTGAAATGCATTTTGTTCATCTTCATCCATCTAGAATAATTAGCTCATTGACTGTATAACATAATATTAGTTAGGTTTTTATATCTCCATGGCTTCAATGCAAAACTTCCTGAAAGATCCTATGGTGCTGATTGTCGAGTATACATGCCTGATAATCCCACAAGCAGGTTTAAGAATGTTTATGTATGATTTTACATCTTATTTTTACAAATGGCTAGCATCCTTGTAGATATAATTTCTTTTTGCCTATTGTAATAAATAATAAATTACTATAGGTGTTGAGAAATTCTAGTTGGTGTACTGTGCAGGTATTTGGGCAGGAATGCATATTGTTATGTACTTTGATGTTAGAACATATGAGTGGGTTGGAATAAGTCGTCAGCCAAATATATTGAGCAAAGTATGGTTTCAAACTTGGGTACTAATGGATGTGAATCACTTTCTTAAATTGGTGTAGATTCTTTGAAGTCTAATTTATTGATTCCCAAACGATAGTATGATTATCAACTTTTTGTTGAATTCAGGTGAAACGAACACTGGACCATTCACGCTTGGAATCTTTAAGTAGGTCTTCAATGATGCAATAAAAGCGTTAAGGATTTCATACTAAAAGATGAATCCTTTTTGCGTAGCTTTTGCAATTACAAATATGGGTTTTGCAATGCTTGCCATGGATCTTGTGAGCCAAGTTTGAGGTTGCAAGCTAGCATTCATATGACAATTGTTGAAGTTCGAATGCTTGTGTCTTATTTTTTTATACTCATGGATTAAACTATATTCTTAGTTCTATTGATGAAGAGTCAAATTTAATGGTCTTAATGCAAATTATTGCAGTTCAATCAGGGGAGAATATAATGTAGTATAGGCAATCAATTTCTAATGAGGAATCCACACAAGGCCAAATTCCACACATTATTAGTGCGTATATGTATGAATTATCTAAAATCTTTACAAATTGTATTATATAAACTTCTTATATCTTAATGTCTTTCCCATCTTCGGCTTCTCTAGTTTTCATCTTCTTTTACAATTTTCAATACATATATGTTCAATTAGTTTTGGAACCAAAACCTCACCTCACCAATTACAAGCGGTTTCATATGAAGTTTTGAATTTGTCAAACCATACCTAAGTGGTTTCATGTGCGGTTTGGACTTCAAACCACACCATGCTCACCCCTACGTCTAACATTTCCTCTTCTCCCCACCAGTCGTCCCCGCCCCCTCTCAAGTCATCTCCACCTGGGGCTTTTAGTCTGGTCTGACCCTCCGACTTCCTGACTTATACTTCAAACTTTTACTTTCTCTTAGAGTCTTCTCTACTCCCCTAACTTGGGGTTTTATTATTCTTTTGGGTTTTTTGGCAGCTTAATCTGTCTGCATAATGTTTATGTTTATTGCTTCACTGATCTGCTCTATCCTTCTTCGATTTGGATTTGAGGCCGATTCTTGGCCTTCTTCGATTTAGATTTGAACTCGATTATTGGCCTTTTTCAATTTAGGGTTTGTTCCCAAGTTTTCTTTCCTTTCTTTGGTTTGACCTTGGTGTTGTTCTTCTATGGTACGGTAACGAAGAACCGATGCTTTCGTTTCTCTGATCTGTTATGGGTATTTTGAATTTGAGAGCTCTTTTTAGGTTGGGTTCCTAGCTTTTGTTGGCCTCTTGGATTTGGGTTTCCTGGTGTATTTGATTTTTCTTATTTTCTAATACGATCACTAGTTGGGTTTGTTTTCTCTACGGCAATTTGGCTCTTTGTTTATTTTTACAATTTTCATTTTGTTTGATTGATTTGTTTTGTGCTCTGGATTCGTTCTTTAAGGTTCTTGTTCAGAGTTCTGGATTCTGTGTTTAATTCCTTATTGCTTTGGATTTGTTTCTTGAACCGATTTTGGTTCCCTTGAGTCTTTACTTGCTCCGCCCGGTTAATTGCTTGAGAGTTTGGGCCCCTTTTACTTATTATCTTGCCCCTTGATTTTGGACTTTCCTGGGCAATGAGCTGAGAGCCTGTTCGGTAGCAGCTTATACGTTGGTCAAACCAACTTATAAGCTGTTTTCTATAGTTTAACTGTTCGTTTATTACTTATTTTTTGACGTATAAGTCAAAAAAATAAGTAACAATTTGGAACTTACTTTAGAATGACTTATAATTCATTTTTAATAAAGAGTTTTGACAAAATGAAATGACAATTTTGCCCTCTTCTATTTTTCTAAATAACATATTTATCCTTCCATCCGGCTAACACCGGTGAAGATGAGCTCCCTCCGGCGACCTTCCGTTTACATCCAACCTCCCTCTTTCTCTCTAGCCCTTCCCTTTCTGTCATCCCCCTCCCCTATTCATCTTCAACTCTATTATGACCTCCTTGGCTCTACTAGTAAATTATGGATCAATAAATTTAAAAAAAAAAAAATAACAACGAGATGCACAATCTTGCATTTTTCGAAATTAATTTTTGACAACAAATACAAGATATTTTATGTTTTAAAAAATAAATTACCTTTGATTTTGGACATGCCATAAATCTCCTCCCAGTGTTCCTCTCGGTCGAAGTAGTTAATTAAGGGGTTTTGTGAGTTGATTAATTTGAAGCAATTGGAGCAACAGATTTGCTGTTGTTGAGATGATATTATAGAATTTATGGAAAAAGGAAGAGCACAGTATAAGAGGATTGGAGAGTCGGTGAGATGATTTTTGATTTTTTTTTATACATATTGATTGTATATATATTGATTATTTATTATATTGATTGTTTATTATATTGATTAAAGAGCAGAGTATATATATATATATATATATATATATATATATATATATATATATATATATTGATTGATTATTATTGGTTGTGTTTTTTTTTATATAATTTATTGATATCATTATTATTTGGAACAATTACATTTTCTAGTATATTTTTAGAAAAAATTACAATAAAAGTGAATAAATAAAATATCTACAAAATTAGTACATCTTTAATATTTAATTTACAAATTAGTGCATTCTTATCCCTTTAATTTAGTTAGTTATTTTAATGGGTTGTTTATGTGGACCATTTTTCTAATTGATTGCACATTTCAAAATTCAAATCTATATCCATATTTAAACTAGTTCATCTCTCTCCTCTGAAATCTATTATACCAGTCACCATGCCTATTGCTAAAAGTCACAGAGGAGACTTCATCAAGCCACGACGATTCCGTTCTGTTAGAACACCGTCGGAAATCTTCGGACCAAAATCAAGGGACTTTCGATCTTTTTCTTCTTCTTCCTCTTTTTATTTTGTCTTTGTTTAATCTGAGTTTGTGGTGTGTGGCGGTAGTTTATGGTGGTAAGTGGCGGTGGATGAGGTGTTGGTAGTGGTTAATTTTTTCGTTCAGTAAATTTAGGTAACCAAACAATAGAATAGAGGTAACCAAACACTAGTATGGAGGTAACCAATTCCTGAATGTGTAGTAACTAGTTTTTTCGTGCAGTAAATCTAGGTAATCAAATACTAGTCTTCTTCTTCCTTTTATTTTGTCTTTGTTAATCTGAGTTTGTGGTGTGTGGCTATGGTGTATGGTGGTAAGTGGCGGTGGATGAGTAGTTGGTAGTGGTTGGTGATAGATGATTGATAGATAGTATTAAATCTTCTGGTGTCATATATAATTTTGTGAGGTCGACAGATGAGGACAAAGCCGTATTTTCTGAATGTGTAGTAATCAGTTTTTTCGTTCAGTAAATTTAGGTAACCAAATAATAGTATAGAGGTAACCAAACACTAGTATGAAGGTAACCATTTTCTGAATGTGTAGTACCTAGTTTTTTCGTGAAGTAAATCTAGGTAACCAAATACTAGTATGGAAGTAACCAATTCCTGAATGTGTAGTAACTAATTTTTTCGTGCAATAAATCTAGATAACTAAACACTAGTATAGAGGTAACCAATTATTGAATGTATAGTAACTAATTTTTTCGCGCACTAAATCTAGGTAACCAAACACTAATATATAGGTAACAAATTCTTGAATGTGTAGTAACTATTTTTGATTACCTTTGTATTAAAGGTTGGTTACCTCTGTATTAAGGTTTAGTTATCTCTGTATTAAGGTTGGTTACCTCTGTATTAAGGTTTGGTTATCTCTGTATTAAGGTTTGGTTACCTCTGTATTAAGGGTTGATTACCTCTGTATTAAGGTTTGGTTATCTCTGTATTAATGTTTGGTTACCGTTGTATTAAGGGTTGATTATCTTTGTATTAAAGTTTGGTTACCTTTGTATTAAAGGTTAGTTACCTTTTATTTTAAGGTTTGATACCTTTTGTATTAAGTTTTGGTTACCTGTGTATTAAGGATTGGTTACATGTGTTTTAAAGATTGGTTACATCTGTATTAAAGTTTGGTAAACTTTGTATTAAAGGTTGGTTACATTTGTATTAAGGTTGGTTACCTTTGTATTAAGGTTTAGTTACCTTTGTATTTTTGTATTATGGGTTGGTTACCCATTCTTTCTCAACTCCTTTCCATCACGACGACACAGTCGTCGCCGTCCACCGTTTCCCACCCCTTCCTAAAGCCACTCGTGAGCTCACCATCAACTTCATCGACGATAATCACCGATTCTTTTTGCCCCAATAATCGTCCGACTTCCGCCGCCCCATCTACACCTCTCCCCATCATGGTATTCTTCTTCATTTTTTTCTCAGGGTGGTGATAATGGTCATCTTTTTTTCTGGTTTGATGGAAGGGGTGCCCGACGAGGAAGGTGGTTTTTTTTTATTTTGAATTATCGATTTTGTTTTGGTAACTGGTAAATATGGCAGTTTCTCCTTGTTTTCAGGATTCTAAAGATATGTGGTGTAATTAATTTCTTCTTATTGTACTCTTTTTGTAATTATTTTATTTATACATTAATCTTGTAATTCATTACTAATTGTTGTATATTATTGTAAAGTACCCTTATTATTTTTGATTATTTATTATTACTAGTTTTTGTTATTTTATTTTTAATTTACTAGAATTATTATTATTTAAAAAATTACTGTATTCTTTTAAAATAATTTAAACCTTTTAATTTATAATTTATAATTTTAATTTTAATTTAGTTTTATATTTTATTTTAAATTGATTTTTTTTAGGATTTCAACATTCTAGTGTTCTATGTGAATTTCCTTTTCTATTATATCCTCTTTTTTTGCTTGGGATCAACAACATTTTGAAAAGCAATTAAGAGTAGAGGTTTAGCAAATTTACTTGAATTCAAAAATCTTAGGTGATTGTTTGTTAGTAATGATATTGAATCTGTGTATCTTCTTATTAATGTCCTTTTTAATAATTTTTATATTTTATTTTAACTTATAAGTTATTATCAGCCGAACACTTTCATAAATTATTTTAATTTAATGTCTGACTTATAAGTTAAATTGGTGTCGAATACTTTTACTTATAAATCACTTAAATTTAAATTTATAAATTTATTTAAATTTAAATTTTAAATTATTTTAAAATAAATTATTACCAAACGGGCCCGAGCCCAAAGGTCGTGGGTTCCCTCCAATAAGGTGTGAGCCCAAAGGTCGTGGGTTCCCTCCAATAAGGTGTGAGGGGTCTGCTTTATATGGTTCCTTGATTTGGGGGTCTTTTGGGGTTGGTTATGTTGTTCTTTGCTGGACTCTTACTGTACCGGCTTGAGTTCGGTTTCGCTGAGATTTTTTCTAGTGTTTATTTTGTCTCGTTCAATCATTGTTTTATCTCGAGTTTCTGTAAGAAAATGGAGAAACTGCAGATAATCTTCAGTAATTAGTAGTTGGTTAATCAGTTAGATGAAAAGGGTGTAGTAGTCTTTTACTTTTCATAAGTTTGGGTAGTATTGTCTTTTCCAGTTTATTTAGGAACCATGTGTTAGATGTGAAGGAAGCATGTTGTGACGCCCCCAAATCTAGGCCCACACAGCCCAAACTTGAGTCGTCAAAAGACTACAACAAAATTATTACAATGAAATACAACGTACAACAATACAGTGAATAATACAACACAACTAAGTCTTCATTATTATTGCCACACTATTTTATAACACGTGAAGACTATGATAGCTATCCCCGCACTCTCACTCCATTCCCCGGCTAGACCCCGTTACGTTCTCATCTCCTGTTGAAAAACAATGGAACGAAAAGAAAGGGTGAGCTCAAATAGCCCAGTAAGAAATATCATGACTAAGATAATGACGAATAATTTATCATTAGCCTTCAACAGTTGAGTTCTTGATAGAATACAATAGACTACAAGGTTTATATCAAAAACTGCAGTTAAATTCTTAAACAACGTTCAGATCAATAATAGCAGCGGAATGAGCAATCTATTAGAAGAATAATGCAGACTATAATGTCCACTCGCTTCTCTTTTTAGTAAAAATATCATCAACTTTTATCATCTGAAATACCATTAGTCAAGATAATACAACTTCACAGTTCCTGGTCGTAATCATGCAGATCAACAGTTCGTCTTTGCACTACGGGCCAAAGACATTCAATATAACACCAACGGTCATGATTATACCAGATTCAGCCTTTGGTCATAATCATACCAACCAACAGTTCATCTTTGCACTACGGGCCAAAGAGAACATTCACCACGTGTCATAAAAGACACCGAACAGATGTATCGCCTTTAACCTATCATCTGTTCAACAATTATATCACATCTGTGCCCCCGGCCACAGATATTCACAACAGCTTGATTCTTGATGATTAATACAAATAACAGTGATACAAATGATGAACAGAAGAACAGGATAAACAATAAGTATCGGAAGTTTACTTTGTGCAGATTCAAATAATGTCCAAATTGCCAACATGATGTGGAGTGAAATTTAAAAATGATATTCAAGATCCACAGTTCAGAATAACGATTACAGTTCAATAGAAATGTTCAGAAAATAGGAAGGTTCAGTTGAACTAATGAAATTCAACTATTATGGAACATATAATATTTTCAGGAATTATAGAAGCAATAGTTCCATAATAAGTTTCGATTTAGGTGTATGGAAGAAAATATTATCCCTTACCGTAGCAGGTTTGATTAACAAAAGGTGAAGGGAATTAATATCCCTTACCATAGTAAGTTTGAATAATGGAAGATGAAAAAGATGGTATCCCTTATGAGTATAAAGGAAAATGATATCACTTACGAATATGGAATAAAAGTGTCATGTGATAATTCGTGTAGACAAATTATTTCCACACGAGACAAATAACAAGGGTTATTCACCAACAGGCGATAATCCGCACCGTAAGGTTATTCCCATCAATTTGAATACGAATAGTTATTCACCAAACAGGCGTAATCCGCACCGTAAGGTTATTCCCACAATTTAATAGAATTTGAACACGAAGAGTTATTCACCAAACAGGCGTAATCCGCACCGTAAGGTTATTCCCACAATTTAATAGAATTTGAACACGAAGAGTTATTCACCAAACAGGCGTAATCCGCACCGTAAGGTTATTCCCACAATTTAATAGAATTTGAACACGAAGAGTTATTCACCAAACAGGCGATAATCCGCACCGTAAGGTTATTCTCAAAGATTAATAAGGAATGAATACAAAAGGTTATTCACCAACAGGCGGTAAACCGCGCCGTAAGGTTATTCCCACAATTTAATACATGGAAATAAATGGCACAAGAAAGAAACGATATTATTTTCGAGAATCAAAGAATGATAATCCCTTCAAGTAAGAAAGAAAATAATATCCATTTATGATGATGAAAAGAGTGATACCCCTTACCTTAACACGTGACTGGATATTGATTTAAATGAGATTGATCAACCTATATATTTTTAATATAATTAGTAATTACCACATATAAATTTCAAAGTATATGATAACTCGTATATTATGAACTATCAAAATTATATATATTTAACATAATTTTTGTAGTATAATATAACAACTTTAAAATAGTTTTTAAAATAATATTCCAAAATAAATCTTCCAAAGAAAGCTTTTAAAAATGAATCTTCTCAAAGAAGAGTCTTCTAAAGGAAGATTTGTGAATACCGTGAAAAATAGGAATTTATGAAATTACTACTCTTTAATAAAACACTTACTTGAAAAATTCCTGCACTCCTTTTGGCTTTCAAACTCTCAAAATAACCTTACTATTCTCAGAGAAAACTCATAAAATTCTTATAGAAAAATTTTATGTTTTAGGTGTGATTTTTCTATTCAGCTGAGCAAGCTATTTATAGGAGAAAATAAGTTACTATGCGTGGTAGGTGAACAGAAAAAAATTCAGCAGAGGCTGCTGCGCAGCCTCCACCAACTCTTCAGCAAATTCTCACATTTCTCACATTTCATGTGGGCCCCACAATGGGTCCCACATGTTTCTTACTATTCACGTACTATTCACGTCACTATTCACGTCACTATTCACGTTACTATTTCAAATAGTAAAATTAATTATTTTATTTTTTATTTATTTATTTATTTATTTATTTATTCTTCCTGTGAGTCCAACATATAAAATAATGTTACCACAATAATGTAAGAAACACGTTACATATTTTTATTAATTTAATAATATAAATTATAGTGTATTTGCTACTGTGACAATTATTAGATTCAATAATTTTAAACTACAGTGCACCAACAATTATTGGCTCGATGATATGAAATACAGTGTAATGACAATTATTGAATCAATAATGCAAAATACTGTGTAGCAACAATAATTGAATTGATAATATAAAATATTATGCAGTGACAATTATTGATGAAATGATGCGTAACAATTACGGTGTCAATTATCAGACCAATAATATGAGACACTGTGCAATACCGTGTGCTACTGTAGAGTACCGTGTGCTACAGAAAATACCATAAATTACCGTATGCTACTATTCTTTTATCACCGGTATTTTAAGAGTTAACACCGTTGACTATTTTTATTTAAAAAGGTTACTTCTGTCGTTTTCTATATCCGACAAATATTCCGTTGTGGGGTCCACAAATAATTTGTTATTTTGGCGCCGTCGTACGGCCCGAATATTCCCCGACAAAACGAATATTCCCCGACAAAAAGAATATTGTCCGACAAAATAAAATTTGCACATAACATCCTTAACTTTCAATTTTGTCAATTTAACCATTTACTGTTTCAGGAAAAATATATATGAAGAAAAATTAAATTTTGTATTTCATAAATTCGGGGTCTTACAACCTCCCCTCCTTATGAAATTTCGTCCCCGAAATTGACGTACCTGGCATTTCGAAGAGGTATGGATACCTAGACTTCATCTCAGATTCTAGCTCCCAGGTCATTTCCTCAATATCTTGGTTCCTCCATAAAACCTTAACTTGAGGTATAACCTTTGAGCGTAAGATCTGCTCCTTCTTATCTAGGATCTTAACAGGTACTTCCTCATACGTTAAATCTTCTGCTATAACGTCTGGTTCTAACTCAATGACGTGGTTTGGGTCCTTCACATATTTACGTAACATAGATATGTGAAAAACGTTATGGATGCGAGACATACTTGGTGGTAAGGCTAGTCTGTAAGCTACAGTTCCCACCCGATCGAGGATTTCAAATGGGCCAATAAATCGAGGGTTAAGCTTTCCTCTTTTTCCGAATCTCGTTACCCCTTTCCATGGAGAAACACGTAAGAATACATGATCTCCGACGTTGAAACTTTCGTCTCTCCGATGAAGATCAGCGTAATTCTTTTGTCGTTCTTGTGCGGTCTGTATTCATTGTCGGATCATTTGGATCTTTTCTGTTGTCAAGCGTATCAACTCAGGTCCCAACAGTTTTGCTTCTCCTACCTCATTCCAACATACTGGAGAGCGACACTTGCGTCCATATAAAGCCTCGAATGGAGCCATACCTATACTTGCTTGGTAACTGTTGTTGTAGGAAAATTCCACCAATGGCAAGTACTTATCCCAACTTCCTTTGAAATCTAGTACGCAAAGTCTCAAAAGATCTTCGAGGGTCTGGATCATCCTTTCCGATTGTCCGTCCGTTTGAGGATGGTATGCAGAACTAAAACGTAGTTCAGTGCCCATAGCTTTTTGTAGACTGATCCAAAAGCGTGAAGTGAATCTAGGATCTCGATCAGAAACTATGGAAACTGGCATGCCATGCAGTCTCACGATTTCATTTATGTACATACCGGCAAGACGTTCAAGTGAAAAGTTTTCTCATATAGGCAAGAAATGAGCGGATTTGGTCAATCTATCTACGATGACCCAAATTGCATCTAAGCCTTGAGAAACTTTGGGAAGACCCATCACGAAATCCATATTGATGTGTTCCCACTTCCATTCGGGAACCTCAAGTGGTTGTAATGGACCCTTAGGTACTTGATGCTCTGCCTTGACACGTTGACAAGTTAGGCACCTTGAGATAAACTCTGCAATTTCCCTTTTCATATTGTTCCACCAAAATGTATGTCGAAGATCTCGATACATCTTGGTACCTCCTGGGTGGATTGCAAATGGCGTGTTGTGTGCCTCCATCATGATTTTATGCTTCAAATCAGGATCGTTAGGAACACAGAGTCGAGAGTTAACTCGAAGTATTCCTGTCTCGTCGATTCTTGCTTCGGGGATGACACCTTCTTGTACTTTCTTCATCATGTTCATCAGTTCCGGATCGGTAGCTTGAGCAGCTTTAATTTTATCCATTAAAGCCGGTTTTACTCGCACGTGAGCAATCTTCGAGTGGGTCCCTGATGTTTTTAGCTGTATCTCCATCTTTTGCAAGTCGTACAAAATACACTTTTGTGTTGTCAGCAGTGCACTTGTACTCGCATAAGATCTTCTGCTCAAAGCGTCAGCTACAACGTTCGCCTTTCCCGGGTGATACTGGATTGTGTGGTCGTAATCCTTCAACAGCTCAAGCCAACGTCGTTGTCGCATGTTAGGTTCCTTCTGGGTGAAGAAATACTTGAGACTTTTATGATCCGTATAGATATCCACTTTTTCTCCGTACAAGTAGTGTCTCCAGATCTTCAACGTGAAAACGACTGTTGCCAATTCTAGATCATGAGTGGGATAATTTTTCTCATAATCTTTGAGTTGTCGAGAGGCATAAGCTATAACCTTTCCATGTTGCATAAGGACACAACCTAGACCTTTGCCTGAAGCATCGCTATATATGACGAATTCTCCTGATCCTGATGGAATGGTCAGAACAGGAGCTGAAACAAGTCTCCTCTTGAGTTCTTGAAAACTCTTCTCGTATTCCTCGCTCGAATGATACCGATATCTAATAATCAAACTTTCATCTCTTGGCGTTCTATGGGAGCCATTTGGTATTGAGCTTTGGAAAAGGGTTTAGTATCGGGTTCAAGATCGATACAGAATTCAATTTCTCGGTTTGGGGATAAGCCAGGAAGTTCTTCAGGAAAAACGTCAGGAAACTCATTAACAATGGGAATATCATTCAAGTTTGACGTATTTTTGTTCAAATCAGTGACATGAGCTAAAAAGGCTTGACATCCGTTTTTCAATAAACGAATGGCTTTATGGCTAGAAATAACAGTTATAGATTTCAATGGTTTAGTTGCTTGAATTTGCATGACAGGTTGATTAGGAATATGAAAACTAATAATCTTATGAAAACAATCAATTTTAGCATGATGGGTAGTCAACCAATCAATTCCTAAAATCACATCAAATTCGTGCATCTCCAAAGAAATAAGGTCAACAGGTAATGTGAGGTTGTTGATTTAAACTAGGCAAGATTTATAGATAGTAAATGTAATAGGTATTTCTCCCAATGAGATTTCAACTGATAAGACAAGATTTAAGTTTTCAATAGGCAAATTTAAACGTTGAGTACATATAGGTGAGATAAAAGAGTGGATAGAGTCAATATCTAACATGGCATAGACTTCTCGAGAATTGATGAATAGCTTACCGGTCATCACCTCATTCGATTTCTTGATCATCAAGGCTGTCATCATCAAATCGAGTCCCATATACTTCATCCGGATCTTCACGTATTTCAACCATGGGGATACCACGAAATAGTTCTCTAACGAACTGTTTCTCAGATTCTTCAACTTCATCAGTAGTAGCGTACCAATGATTTCCATTAAAATAGTATTTTCGATAGACTACAGTTTCCACGATAGTGACTAACTTAACCTGAATTCCTCTAAATTGTAACGCCCAAAAGTATAGATACATCATTTTTAAATAATCTTGAAAATCATAGCTCGAACACCATAAATCCCAAAGACTTATATGAAACGTCCATATATTTTGATCCTTTGTTATCGAGCATAACCAGGTGATGATATGTTTCCAACTGTCGAGCAAATTAAAGGCAACAATTTCCGCAAGTTCCGGATATCCTTTAAAGAACGAATTTGGAAGAACGACGGTAGAACTTTCACCTTCTTCTTCTTTAGATCGGATACAAATAATTTTTGCTTTAGGCAAATTATTCAACTCTGAGTTTGTAGAAGAATTGTTTGTGGCCTCTACATTCACTTCAGGTACTCCGTGGTTAACCTCCTGATTTCCAGATGACATACTTATCTGTGGTCACAAAATAGATGTTAGTTCAAATAAACTGACTCATCACTTCATGTCCCTATATTCAAATCAACTCATTAGATAATAAAATCTAATTTAGGTGGGACACGCTAGTGACTAATTATATTCGCCTCTCCCCTCCTAGTTCTACCCCAGATCTCCATTAAAGACCATATCCCTAAGCTCTGATGCCAACTGTGACGCCCCCAAATCTAGGCCCACACAGCCCAAACTTGAGTCGTCAAAAGACTACAACAAAATTATTACAATGAAATACAACGTACAACAATACAGTGGATAATACAACACAACTAAGTCTTCATTATTATTGCCACACTATTTTATAACACGTGAAGACTATGATAGCTATCCCCGCACTCTCACTCCATTCCCCGGCTAGACCCCGTTACGTTCTCATCTCCTGTTGAAAAACAATGGAACGAAAAGAAAGGGTGAGCTCAAATAGCCCAGTAAGAAATATCATGACTAAGATAATGACGAATAATTTATCATTAGCCTTCAACAGTTGAGTTCTTGATAGAATACAATAGACTACAAGGTTTATATCAAAAACTGCAGTTAAATTCTTAAACAACGTTCAGATCAATAATAGCAGCGGAATGAGCAATCTATTAGAAGAATAATGCAGACTATAATGTCCACTCGCTTCTCTTTTTAGTAAAAATATCATCAACTTTTATCATCTGAAATACCATTAGTCAAGATAATACAACTTCACAGTTCCTGGTCGTAATCATGCAGATCAACAGTTCGTCTTTGCACTACGGGCCAAAGACATTCAATATAACACCAACGGTCATGATTATACCAGATTCAGCCTTTGGTCATAATCATACCAACCAACAGTTCATCTTTGCACTACGGGCCAAAGAGAACATTCACCACGTGTCATAAAAGACACCGAACAGATATATCGCCTTTAACCTAGTATATCGCCTTTAACCTATCATCTGTTCAACAATTATATCACATCTGTGCCCCCGGCCACAGATATTCACAACAGCTTGATTCTTGATGATTAATACAAATAACAGTGATACAAATGATGAACAGAAGAACAGGATAAACAATAAGTATCGGAAGTTTACTTTGTGCAGATTCAAATAATGTCCAAATTGCCAACATGATGTGGAGTGAAATTTAAAAATGATATTCAAGATCCACAGTTCAGAATAACGATTACAGTTCAATAGAAATGTTCAGAAAATAGGAAGGTTCAGTTGAACTAATGAAATTCAACTATTATGGAACATATAATATTTTCAGGAATTATAGAAGCAATAGTTCCATAATAAGTTTCGATTTAGGTGTATGGAAGAAAATAATATCCCTTACCGTAGCAGGTTTGATTAACAAAAGGTGAAGGGAATTAATATCCCTTACCATAGTAAGTTTGAATAATGGAAGATGAAAAAGATGGTATCCCTTATGAGTATAAAGGAAAATGATATCACTTACGAATATGGAATAAAAGTGTCATGTGATAATTCGTGTAGACAAATTATTTCCATACGAGACAAATAACAAGGGTTATTCACCAACAGGCGATAATCCGCACCGTAAGGTTATTCCCATCAATTTGAATACGAATAGTTATTCACCAAACAGGCGTAATCCGCACCGTAAGGTTATTCCCACAATTTAATAGAATTTGAACACGAAGAGTTATTCACCAAACAGGCGTAATCCGCACCGTAAGGTTATTCCCACAATTTAATAGAATTTGAACACGAAGAGTTATTCACCAAACAGGCGATAATCCGCACCGTAAGGTTATTCTCAAAGATTAATAAGGAATGAATACAAAAGGTTATTCACCAACAGGCGGTAAACCGCGCCGTAAGGTTATTCCCACAATTTAATACATGAAAATAAATGGCACAAGAAAGAAACGATATTATTTTCGAGAATCAAAGAATGATAATCCCTTCAAGTAAGAAAGAAAATAATATCCATTTATGATGATGAAAAGAGTGATACCCCTTACCTTAACACGTGACTGGATATTGATTTAAATGAGATTGATCAACCTATATATTTTTAATATAATTAGTAATTACCACATATAAATTTCAAAGTATATGATAACTCGTATATTATGAACTATCAAAATTATATATATTTAACATAATTTTTGTAGTATAATATAACAACTTTAAAATAGTTTTTAAAATAATATTCCAAAATAAATCTTCCAAAGAAAGCTTTTAAAAATGAATCTTTTCAAAGAAGAGTCTTCTAAAGGAAGATTTGTGAATACCGTGAAAAATAGGAATTTATGAAATTACTACTCTTTAATAAAACACTTACTTGAAAAATTCCTGCACTCCTTTTGGCTTTCAAACTCTCAAAATAACCTTACTATTCTCAGAGAAAACTCATAAAATTCTTATAGAAAAATTTTATGTTTTAGGTGTGATTTTTCTATTCAGCTGAGCAAGCTATTTATAGGAGAAAATAAGTTACTATGCGTGGTAGGTGAACAGAAAAAAATTCAGCAGAGACTGTTGCGCAGCCTCCACCAACTCTTCAGCAAATTCTCACATTTCTCACATTTCATGTGGGCCCCACAATGGGTCCCACATGTTTCTTACTATTCACGTACTATTCACGTCACTATTCACGTCACTATTCACGTTACTATTTCAAATAGTAAAATTAATTATTTTATTTTTTATTTATTTATTTATTTATTTATTTATTCTTCCTGTGAGTCCAACATATAAAATAATGTTACCACAATAATGTAAGAAACACGTTACATATTTTTATTAATTTAATAATATAAATTATAGTGTATTTGCTACTGTGACAATTATTAGATTCAATAATTTTAAACTACAGTGCACCAACAATTATTGGCTCGATGATATGAAATACAGTGTAATGACAATTATTAAATCAATAATGCAAAATACTGTGTAGCAACAATAATTGAATTGATAATATAAAATATTATGCAGTGACAATTATTGATGAAATGATGCGTAACAATTACGGTGTCAATTATCAGACCAATAATATGAGACACTGTGCAATACCGTGTGCTACTGTAGAGTACCGTGTGCTACAGAAAATACCATAAATTACCGTATGCTACTATTCTTTTATCACCGGTATTTTAACAGTTAACACCGTTGACTATTTTTATTTAAAAAGGTTACTTCTGTCGTTTTCTATATCCGACAAATATTCCGTTGTGGGGTCCACAAATAATTTGTTATTTCGGCGCCGTCGTACGGCCCGAATATTCCCCGACAAAACGAATATTCCCGGACAAAAAGAATATTGTCCGACAAAATAAAATTTGCACATAACATCCTTAACTTTCAATTTTGTCAATTTAACCATTTACTGTTTCAGGAAAAATATATATGAAGAAAAATTAAATTTTGTATTTCATAAATTCGGGGTCTTACACATGTGCTCAGCATTTTCTAAATTGATGAAGAGTATATGTATTACATCAGTGTAATGTTCCGGGTATGAAATGAATGAATCTGATATTTCTTCCTCCCCAATTCTCGTATCTCACTCTATTTCTCTCTTTCTATCTTAATTCTCCCCCATTTTCTATTATGTTCTTCCCCAGTTCTCTTCTAATTCTTCCAAATCTGTTACAAATAGTAGCCTGCATTGGTTAAGTATTGAATTGGACCAAGTCAATTCATTACAATTGGTATCAGAGCCAACGAACCTGATGTCATGGCCACCAATAATCAGTTGCTCAATCAGAGGCTCAACAATCTGGAATCTCAGCTTCAGGAACAAACCAGTTCCCTTCAGCAACTTCAAGTACAATTACATGAGTCAGTGTCTATACCGCAAAGATTTAATGTTAAGTTAGAGCTAATGATGAAGGAATTTGAGACTCGTTTGGCTGCACGAAGGGCCAGAATAGCCCAAACCAAACAGTTCCAATGGCTAATCAACTCGTTGAAACTATGAAGTACGATCACCGCAAATCCGATCCAGATCCTGACAAAGAATGCTAATATGTGGTTACACTCAAGATGACGACTGTCTGTGTGTAACAACAAATGTCTTTTGGTTAGAGTGTTATGGAAATGATAACTATGGTCAAGTGGTTTTGGATTATGAAGAGGAAGCCAATCATGAGAATTTTCAAAAAAAAAATTAAGTTCCAAGCCCTCCAGATCTTCACATTTTTTATCAATCCGATTATAGTAAGCTAAATCCTCTTTTCAAAAGTGATTTATTATCTCATTTTATGGTGAACATGGTTGGAGAGATATTTTGTCTAAATCAAAAGGAGCTTATTACTGCGTGCATGATGTTTGATGAAATGCCTAATAGAGATAAATCATTTCAGAGTGTTCTCACTGATGTCTTAAGTGAATATGATGATTGTTTATGTGTTGTGCTAAGTAATCCAAACCAGCCTATGTACAATGATAGTGGCGGTGGTGGTTTTCCATCTGGCCTCAAATGGTCCTTTATGCCGAAGGCTGTTCATGTTGTTGGGACCCAAGGAAAAGGATCAATTGCTACATTTCTCTCGAATATCTTACGGGCAGAAGGATATTCTATTGGCTGCTATACTAGCTCACATATTCAGATTATCTGGGAACGTATATCGGTTGGAAGACTAAGTGAGCCAGTGTCAGCAAAGTCTTTGAATCACATTTTTCTGAGGATCAAAACTATTCTGGACCAAGCAGTCGAACTTAAAAATGGCTATATCAGTTATTTTTAAGGTGCCAACTAGTGTAGCATTCAGGCTATTTGCCGATGAAAACATTGATGTTGATGTTATTGAGATTGGGCTTATTGCATCAGTTATAACAACAATTGTTGAAGAACATCTTGCTACTCTTGGAGGTTCTTTAGAAAGTATTGCAATGGCAGCCAGAGCAAAGGAAACTCTTGATGGGCTGGGGGATACTTGTCATAATCTCATTAAGGACCAAAATTGGTTGGCCAGTAACTCACAGCAGGTGGAGAGCTTGGCTACTTACACCACATGGTGGAAATGGTTAAAATTTATTTTTGATCCAGGGAAAATTTATTTGTTAACCAAGACTGGAGATTGCAAAGGCAATGGAGCAGGAACACTCTCTTGGAAGGAGTTTGTTTTTTTAATGACAGAAAATAAGCTTGATGAATATGAGGTTAACCAAACAGTTAGTGCACATTCCTTTGATCCAATTATCATTCAAAAAGAACTGGGTTTGGTTGATATATTTCTAAGTTTATGCCGATTCTAATGGCAGGCTGGCTACCAAGAGTTGGCTACGGCTTTATTTCAGGAAAAAAAATTAATATTGCTTGTTCTGTCCTTCTTTACTTCATGGAGAGCATACGTTGAACATTGACTCGTGGGAAGAAACTACAGAGTTGGAATATGTAAAACAGCATGGAATCTCAGTATTTCTAATGTCATCTGGAATGCTGGGGACCTTTCCTTACATGGTGGATGTTTTTGCCCCTATTTTCGAATACTGCATGGGGTCAAAGTGCTAACATAGCTTTTCTAAAGAAGAACATGGGTGCATCATTTGAAAAACGTCCTCAGCCTTGGCGTGCTACAATCAATCCAGATGATGTTCATTCTGGTGATTTTTTAGCTGCGTCAAAGATCCGTGGACGATGGGGTGGATTTGAAACACTAGAAAAGTGGGTCACCAGTGCATTTGCTGGTCACACAACAGTTTACTTGAAGGATGAAGTTGGTAACCTTTGGATCGGTGAATCAGGACATGAGAATGAAAGGGCTGAAGAAATTATTGTAGTGATTCCATGGGATGAATGGTGGGAATTGGCACTTAAGGATGGTTCTAATCGACATATAGCATTGCTACCTTTACATCCTGAAGTACGTGAAATATTCAATCCAAATGCAGCATGGGAATATGCTCGTAGCATGTCAGGCAAGCTATATGGTTACCACAACATGATATTCAGTTGGATTGATACCATAGCTGACAACTATCCTCCACCTCTTGATGATCACTTGGTCACTTCTGCTATGTCTACGTGGACTAGAATGCAGCCAGCATATGCTGTAAATATGTGGAATGAAGCTTTGGATAAGTGGCTTGGGACTGAGGAGTTAGACTTGTATGAAATTTTAGCAAAAACTGAATCACGAGGTTTAACCTTTGATTAGTTACTTTCTATTCCAGAACAAGATAAGTGGGTGTACAGTGAGGGGAAATCAACAACATGTGTAGCCTTTGCTCTAGAAATGTACAAAGAAGCCGGAGTTTTTGGTCCAATTTCCAATTCTATTCAAGTGACGGAGTTCACTTTTCGAGATGCATACATGCTCAAAATTTCTGAGAACAACCAAACGCATCTGCCAAGTTGGTGCAACAATGGAGGTCATCAGCCTTCATTCTGCCAGATTCTCAGTGGTCCTGGTATGGGTCCTATTGGTGTTAAATAAAAAAAAAAACACTTGGCTCCTATATCTCAGAAACCAGTTCAAGAAGTGTCAAGTACTTCTCCTAACATATCTCATGAAGTTCACAATGAAAAAGGTAGAATAAGTTGCTTGAAGGCTGAGGATGAAATAACAGTAATACATACATGCATACATTACTATCAATTTGCAAAACCTGGATCAATTCTTGGTATGATGGTGATAGCATATGATTTTGACATAATTGAAGATCATGTTTTTGCTGAGCCTATTCACTTCTATTGCTTGTTACCTTACCATTGCATGCAACATTTGGACTATTATTTCACAAGGGCAACAAGATCCCCCACCTTTGAGGGCAAATGTGTTTTTGAGGAGTAGGGAATATAAGAAAATGGAGGAAATCTATATAATAAAACAGAGCGGTTCAAATATCAAGATTTTAACATCCAACGGTCTCAAATTAATTTAGGCTTCAACATCCAACAGTCTAAAATCATTTAAGGCTTCAACATCCAACGGTCATTAATCTATCACTCATTTTCCCTCCAAATTCAACATCTTTTTTTCCAAAAATCTATCTACTCACATTTCCCACCAAAATCAAATTTAGCACTACACTATTATAATAATAATAATAATAATAATAATAATAATAATAATAATAATAATAATAATAATAATAATAATAATAATTGTAATACTAATAATAATAATAACAATAGTAATTATAATAATAGTAATAATAATAACAATAATAATTAAAATAATTGTAATAATAATAATAAAAAATAGTAATAGTAATAATAATAATAATAAAAATAATAATAATAACAACAACAACAACAACAACAACAACAACAACAATAATAATAATAATCAGTAGTAATAGTAATAATAATAATAATAATAATAATAATAATTATAATAATAATAATAACAATAATAATTAAAATAATAATAATAATAATAATAATGATGATGATAATGATAATAATAATAATAATAATTATTATTAATATTATTATAGTAATAATAATTAAAATAATAATAATAATAATAATAATAATAAAAATAATTATATCGTACTTTTATGCACGAGTTATCCCTAGTTGTAGATAAGCTTCAGTAATTAGTAGTTAGATGAAAAGGATGTAATAATATTTACTTTTCATAAGTTTGGGTAGTATTGTCTTTTCCAGTTTATTTAGGAACCATGTGTTAAATGTGAGGGAAGCACGTGCTCAGCTTTTTCTAAATTGATGAAAAGTATATGTATTGCATGAGTGTAATTTGCCGGGTATGATCAGATTTCTTCCTCCCCAATTCTCCTATCTCACTCTATTTCTCTCTATTTCTATCAGAATTCTCCCACATTTCTATTCTGATCTTCCCCAGTTCTCTTCTAATTGTTCCAAATCTATTACAAATAGCAGCCTGCATTGGTTAAGTACTGAATTGGACGAAGCCAATTCATTAGAGTTTCTGGGCTTGATTTGTGTCTTTTCCCTGTTCTCCTTTAGTGTTGATTTCCTGTGCCCGGGTAGCCATGTCTCCCAGTAAGATTTGGTTCCTAGGATCAGTTTGTTTTGGTCTTCCTTTCATTAATGCTGCATCTGGTTGGGTTTGTTGGCCTTGATGGCCGGAATCTGTGATTGGGTTCTAGGGTTCTTCCTGGGTTGGTGTCGGCAGCCTCTCTTGTGCTGCAGTCTTCTTGTTGGCTTTCCCTGATTGGGTCTCTGTTTCCTGCATCTTGGTTTCCCTAGTTGCTCACAACACTCCCGTCCCCTATTCTTGGTTCTGTCCTGGGCATGAAGAGCCTAGAGGATGTGGGTCACTTCGAAGGGCTGTGAGTGACGTGTGCTTCATGGGTTCCTGGTTTGGGGATTTTGTGTTGTTTGTTTCTGGGATTCCTCTGCTTGATTCTTTTTGGGTTTCTTGCTCCTTTGCTCTGTTTCGACTCCGTTGCGGTGGCATTTTGGTCTGGGTTGATGGGTTTCTTGGGCCCTGTTTGTTTGTTTGTTTGTTTGTTTGTTGGGTTGTCTTTGGTTTGGTTGGCTCTCCGATGATTTGGTTTCGTCCAGTTTTGGCCATCAATTGCTCCTTCTTCTTTGGTTGGGTTTTTCAATCTTTCATCGGGTCCCTCTTGCTGGTTATCCTTTGCTAGGATTGGGATCCTAGCGTGCTTCACTGGGGCTTTGGGGTTTTTTGGATGGATCTCTTGGCATGCCCCTCCATTATGGTTGGTTGTCTACTGATGCTGCAGTTCCCGGTTTGGGTCCATGTTCTCCGACGTCAAACTGTTCTGTCCTCTGTTATGGGTTCAAGTCTGGTTTGCATCTGGGTTCTGTCTGATTTTCTTTGCCATTTGTTCCCGGTTCAATCTCGGCTGCTTTTCTTTTGCTTCGGCGCAATTCCATGCCCGGAACCCTTGTGTTGGTTTGCCTTGATTTGAACAGTAAGTTTTCAGAGTTTGTGTTATGCTTCGTCTGCCGTGCCCAGTGCTCTGTTTGCCGTGCTGCTGGCTCTGACGCTGCTGTACTCCTGATTTCCCGAGCTGCACGTTCTTCTGATTCAAGATTTCACGGGAAGTTGGCTGTTTAATTTCAGCTGGTCGTTGGGTCCCATTTGCCTCTACCGCCTGCTTCTTGGTGGGCTGGTCTTGATTTGGGCTTTTGGCTGCTTAAGGTTCTTGGCGGGCTTTTATGTTCTGATCGTCTAATGCTTTTGTGTTGGGCGGGCTTGGCCTTTGTTGGTTTTCCTCCCCACTACTTTTTTAGGCGGGGTTTGGTCTTTTGTCTTTGGACTATGCTAATTGCTATGTTAGAATTTGTTGGCTTGATTTTATGTTTCTTTCATTTGGTTCAACCAATGTATTGTTCTGGTATGCTCCTTTGCCATTTAATATGTTTTTCTTTATTTATATACTTTTAATTTAGCAAAACAAAAAAAATGAGGGCACATGTTTAATTGTTAATTGTTAGTATTTGATTCGAGTAATAATAGCACAATTTGAAATGATGGCAACTGCTACCACTAACATTCTATCTCGTCGCCGTGGGCGCAGATCCGAACTGGGTAGTTGCTGTCGGCGGTGCGGCTGATGTGGCTTCTCCTTCTCCATCGTCTTCCAGTGCTGTTTCGGAGCAAACTCCGAGATCTTCACCTGATTTGTTGTTTCGGAGCAAACCACGAGCTCTTCACCTGATTTGCCGGCGTTGGCTATTTCTCTTTCCTTGCCTTCGGAAGGGGAAGAGGTTTCGCCCGAGAGCTCTGATATGCAGCTAAGAAACTAGCTTGGGGTAAACCATATAATTGGAATGGAAACGGTGCTACCGCCGAGATTTTGGTAGTATTTTCCTGCTCCCTCCTTCCTTCTCATCTTCTACTCATTTTTTTGTTCATTTCATTTTTATGTTTAAAAAGTAAAAAAAATGTTTACCTTTCGATATGTAATAGCCCTGGTAACCTTGTTTTATGTTTAAAAAGTAATTTTCGGCCAGAAATTGGCTTCGAGGCTATATCGTGTGAAATTAGGTATTGATGTAAATGAATTTGGGGCCTAATTGTGAATAAGGTGGAACTTGGTGTAACTAAAGTGTATTTAACTTTTTTTAAAATTTCTAAAAAAATGTGTGGCTGGTCTGATGTTGGTGTTACTACCTATATGTAAGAGTCCTGGTAACCTTGTTTTATGTTATCTGTCGTATTCTTTTTCTTTATGTTTTTTTTAATGTTTTTTTTTATATATTTGTTGGGGTTTATAAATGTTTTAAAGCCAGCTTCATCTGGATCTGCTGCTGCTGATATTTCTGGTGAACCAGTTAATTGGTTTCATTATTTTTTATGTTGTTTAGCTTCAAGTGTCCTGTTTTTGTTTTTGGATATTTTTTTGGTGAAATGTTTAGGTTTGATTTATTCTTCTGAAGCTTTACTTAAGAGTTCATCCCCAATAGGAGCTTGTGGTGTACAAATCCCTTTAATTTTTTTTTTATTCGCCTTTTCTCTCTTAATAATCTTTATGATTTTTTTGGGTTGAAATGTTTTACGGCCAGCTTAATCTGGGCTGCTGCTGAGACTTGTGGTGACTCCAGTTCTTTAATGTTTCTTCCTGTATTTTTAGAGTCAAATGTCTTCTTATTTATTTATTGTTTTTATATATTTTTGGTGAAATGTTTTAAGTACAAGTTCATTTCCGTCCGAAGCTTTGATTAACAATTTGACTTAGAGCGTGGAGTTATAGTAAGGTTCTAAAAGGCGTTAGGCGCCCGGGGGGCCTAGGCGGAATTTTTTATTTTAAGCCAATTTTAATATTTTATCTTACATTTATCTAAACAAAACAATAATATAAAGGAAAACAATCTCTAATAAAGATAATAAAGGTCTTTGCTTAAAGTTTAAACACATATTCATGTTGCTAATATCAAAGTTCAAACAGAAACATGTAATTGTTTAAAGTTCAAACAAATAATAAAAAATACAAACTAATAGTCCTCATCTCCATATCCCTCTATATTTCTCTCTAACTCTTCTTCTCCATATCCCTAAAAGATAATGTCTCAATCGGGCTCACACTCATACTCCTCATCTCTCTCTTCTTCCGTGTCATCATCAAACAAAAAAATTTCTTCATGGAATCCTCTTACTCTAATATTTTTACTATTTCTTCTAGGCTCTAGCACGCTATCCGCTTTGGATGCTTCACCAACCGCTTCCTAAGTAAGGTCCGAACAACCCTCAACTTCTTTATTTATTCCTAAGACGTTGTTTTGTAGCTTAGTTATTAAAATTTAAAAAAAAATAATTGCAGCCCTAAATTTTCTGCTAAAGCCCCGGCCTAATTTCTCCGTTTTGTCCGCTCAATCCCGTATAATTTTATAGAGGGATTTTTTTTCCTCTTTGGGCATAGACGAGACACTAGGTGGCCTAGGCAGGGATTTTTAGAACACTGAGTTATAGTAAGAAATAAAATAAATGAAAGTTAGATAAAATTAGGCTTATTTGGCCTAAAAAGTTTCTTCTTATTTTGAATCATTTCCTTTTTTCCCCCTTCTTTTCTTCAACTAATAAACTCCTCGCATGTAATAAGAGTTCATCTCATATGGAGCTTGTGGTATAAAATCCCTTTTAAGTTTTTGTTAATATTCTCCTTTTTTCTCTGAATAATTTCTTTGATTTTTTATATTTGAAATAAGTTGGTAGAAATTTAGTTTTCACGTCTTGTAATGCACTTATTGGCTTTTTGTTAATATTCCCTTTTTTTCACTTTCTCATATCTACTTTTCATATGATATTGGTCTTGCGAGAAACTTATTGTCCTTGCAATGCATTTTGTTTAATTGAATTTTTTAGGTCAGCTTCATCTGGGTCTGCAAACACAATGACTTCTGTTGACCTTCTATTTTTTAATTTTTATATTTGTTCCTCTTTTTATAGTTTAAACTGTCGTGTTTCTTTGTTTTTTGCTAATATTTTTATTTTGAAAAATTTTCGATTCTCCATCTAAAGCTTTGATGCAGCTTTTCTCATCTCCATTTGGAAGTGGTAGCTCTCCATTTGGAAGTGGTAGCTCTCCATCCGGAAGTGGTAGCTCTGGTACATAATCTCCTACTAAGTTTTTGTTATTATTATCCTTCTTTCTCTTAGTAATTATTTTGACATTTATATTTGAAACTATTTAGGAAATACTGTGTCATCTGATATTAGACTTGCACCTGGAGCTCTAAGTACCGGTAAACTCCCTTGATTCTCCATTATCATTCCCCATTATCACCTTTTGGTAAACAAGAGGAACAGATCTCATGGATGGTTCATATGAAATGAATATGAAATTACAAAGAAAATTCAAGTAAGCTAATGTTCAGCTAGCAACAACATATATTAAAAGTCTACTTCTGAAAAAAATTAACTGAGTCTAATTTGGTGAAAAGAACCTTGTGTCTCTAGTTCTCGAAGATTTGCACTATTTGCGTAGTTAATACAAGACTGATTCTCCTTTGACAAGAATACTAAAATAAATTACATTACTTGAAATATTACCTTAGCCACCACTGGAGATTTTGAGTTTGTGAGTTTGACGAGTTGTGGAGGGGAGGTGATGTATCAATGTTTGAAAGGAAGCGATATGGAGGGGAGGGATATATGAATTTGAATTTGTGTTTGTGAGCTTAACTTTAATCGGATTTTCTCACGTTGTGAGTCAGAATGGGAAGGGAAGGGAACGTATTTTAATTGTTAAAATAAATTACTCCTTTCGTTCTAAATTATACAATGACTATTGACTTATGAAAGTCAATTTGACACATTTTAAAACTTAAAATTAAAATGAGTTGTACTTTTTATATAGTTTACAAAATTCATCATTCAGTTGATTAAAATTAAAGAAATTCGTATTAATTTTGAGTTTGAGAATATCGTAAGAGGAAATGTGACAATATATCCTTAATATAATTTTTGAAAATATTGCAAGGTTAAGTTCTAGCGCCTTAACCAGCGCGTACAAGCACACCCTATCAACCCCAAAGAGAATGACCTCAATGGCTCCCTACATTGGCACAATACATGGCTCGTCTATTCTCTTTTACCATCAAACTCTGTTCGTTTCTTATCATCTCTTTTTTATAACTTTTTGCAACTCTTTCTAATGCTTTTGATGTGTTATCACTGTCAAATCCTTTGGTTCCCTCCTTTATAATACTTTTGATATTTGTTATCGAAAGTAAATTATGCATACACACGCTTATGTGTGCATGCTTGTGTTGAGGCCATGGATTGTGATGAGAGCGTAAATATTTCTTTTAGTAACCTTTTTTTGATAAATGAAATTTGCCAAAAATTTGTTGAGTAGATTTGAACCGATGGCCCAACGCCAATTTAGTACACTGCTGGTGCGGGGTCAACTCTTAATCATAATAAATGATTAATTTGATCAATAGATAAAATAAACAATCAACCAAACCAACCCATATCTCTATTAATAAAGAGACTCTATGAGTCGCTGAAACTATTTTGCAGTAACTGGATTACAAAATTATTTCTCCTTTGACCAATTTAGGTATATTACTATTTTATTTTTTTAATTTAAAACTCTTGTATCTCTTGTTTAAATTTTTTGAATTTTATAAAAAAATTATTTTATTCTACGCTATTTACACATGCCAAGTCTAAAACTAGATCATGATTAGTGCGTGATTTGAATTGATTTAGAGAGATTTGTAGTTAGTTTACCATTCCTTAATTTCAAAAAAGTTGATTTTTTCAAAGTTGATTAGAGATAAATTTTAATTTTAAATTAATGTGACTTATTTAATTTTTAAAATTAATAAATCTTACAAGTTGTAGTAGTAAGATAATTTGTAATTTTCTTAATTTTATTATTTAAAATTAGATTAATTTATAGTAATTTTAAATATAAGGATATCTTCAAATTATTATTTAAAGAGATGTTAATTTTATGTGTTAGAATTGATGGAGTATTTCAGTTTTCACACAATTCTCTTTATCAATGGAGTTTTGAATTTAAAATATCAGAAATTGATTTTTGGAGAATTGTCACTCAGTCAGTTATGAGGCGGAAAGGACGGTGTAGATGAAACTATTCCTCGATTGTATTGCAGATCACTTTTAGTTGGTGATTAGATGGAACTATTTAAGATTAAATTTAAAAATATTTTAAATGAATATCAAAAAGTCGATATTAATTTTTAATGTTAGAATGGAGGGAGTTTTTCAGATTTCACATTAGCATTTGAAATTTTCAATTATATTTTATCAACAGGGTTTTGAATTTGAATTTAAAATAACGTGTACATTAAAAATTGATGTTTGGAGAACTGCTAGAATTATGAGGCGGTCCCCCATCTCAGAAGGTGGAAGATTACAAAGACGTAAAACTAGTGAAAAAAGGGTAAACCCAAAATATCGAATTGAACCGATTTTTTTTTAACCGATTATTTTGCTTAATTTAATTATTCAGTATTTCAGTTTGGTTTCAATTTTTAAAATTATGCTATTCAAATACTCGATTTTTTAAATTAAAATTATTATACTATTTTATGAATTATTATGATTGTGGATTGTAGTGAAATATTATTTGAAAACTTTAGTTTGAAATTTGAAATGATTTTTTTTTGTTAGGTAAAAATAAATTTATATTTCGGCTATATACCGAATAACCGAATAATAGAATTCAGTTATTCAATTTTCGATTATTCGATTAATACTAATTTCGAATACTTATTTGGACAGTAAAATTGGGTGTTTGATGATATCCAAATAGACAATTCAGGCGGGAAGGAGGGTGAATATATATGGGATAATGGCCGGCGCAATACACAGTTACTGGTGTAGATAGATGTAGACTTAGTAAACTGTGCCAAGGAACAAAATTATCCAAAAACGTATATCTATATCTATATTTAACACATTTTCTTTCACTTTTGTCCATATAAATTTGTTTTATTATAATTTCGAAAAAAATAAAAAAAGCCTAGTATACGTGAAAAGTGTACAAGTCTTAGTAGTATATGTAAAAAATATATCGGTGCCTACTATATGTAAAAAAATATACTTTTTATGTAATTTATTAAATTCGAAGGTAGTATAATATTCTCTCTCTATTATAAAATATTAGTCATTTTAATTTTACGTATATAAGTTAATAAAGTTATTTACTATTGTCACTTAATAAATGAAAATTAGATAAAACTTTATTAGTATTCCTATATGAGAATCTAGAAATTGCTGATAGAAAAATGAAATTTATTTGGAAAAAAAATGAAAGAATTTAATAGTATAGATGAATTTGTAACGTAGTTTCAACATAAATTAGAAGATCCATAAAAATTAGTTCTAAAAGAATGATATTGTAATATAATTAACCATGCTGTAAAAATAACAAAGGAAAGAAATTTATGGCATAGTTTTATTATTTAAATTGAGCAAAAACAAGGAACAAAGCCCCATAATAGTCTCAGTCCTATCATTCACACTAACCATGGTTTATCAAATATTTTGATTAAGACAAAAAAGTAAAACTCAGTGAAATATATAGAAAATAGGTAAGTACAATATCTAACATTAAAAAGTAAAAAATGATAGTTAAAAAATAGGCACTTAAAATAATCCGTGTATCTAAACAAAAACAATTAACATAAATATAAAACTAGCACTTTTTTGTAATTATTTTCCCAACAGGATTTTTTTAATAATGATTTCAACAAACACACAAAACGTAAATAATTCAAAAGGATGAGTAAATTCAGTAATGAAATAAGAAGTCAAACCTTAAGCCCTTGAACAACCTTAATACTAGTATTCACATCATGTAGTCTATAGTACAGGACTGGAGACGATTTATTTTACGGTGACGGGCGTCATTGAAAAAGCATTCGTCGAGCATTTTTGTTATTCCTCTTTTCTTTCGATCATTAAAAACGTGTTTAAAGTTTTATCTTCTCAGGCTGTAGTTGTATCTTGGTAACCAACATTCAGAAATAATGATTTTGTGTATTATTGGTGGTTCAACCGCTGCCGCCCCTTGTTGCATAGGTTGTGCTTGCGCCTGCTGCCCCTTGTTGCGAATTTTGTTTCACTTTTACAACACTTTATTTTAATTCTCATGATCTTGGTCTGCTACGCTCCATTAGATCTTGATTTTGACTGAGATATAGCGTTTTGAAAATGACGTCGGGTTGGCAGATCAAAATTTATATTATGTGTTTAGAGTTGTAATGGTAAAAAGATCGGGTTTAAGAGTGGATTAGGGTTAGGTTTCAGGAGAGTGGATTTCGTGTTTATATGTATTAGACGCAAGTCGTTCATCAATTTTGTCAGTCGTGAATCTAATTTTACTAGCTGCCCTAACTGTGAGATCTATGATTCTTACCAACAGAAGCGTCTATTGAACGAATTAATCAACAATAGAATTACTTGGCTATAAATAGATATTTAGTATTGTATTTTTGAATGTTTGCATGGTCTTTTTAAATCTTCCTCCTCATAAACAAACCAGTTAGCCAATTTCCATTTACATATCAATTTCCTTTTTTTTCCCGTATGAAATTCTTTTTTCATATCAATTTGATTATTAATTCTATTGTTGATTGGTTCGTTCATCATAAGTTTCTATCAATAAGAAATTTAAATCTCATGGATGGGATAGCTGGCAAAATTAGGTTCATAGCTGACAAAATTGATGGACAACTTGTACCTAACACATAAACATGAAATATGCCATCTTGAAACCCTAACATTAATCTACTCTTAAATTCGATCTTTCTACCATTACAACTTTAACTCAATTCGACGTTAACATTTTCAAAATCCTATATCTTAGTCCAAATCAAAATCTAATATCGTTTAGTAGATCAAGTTTACGGGTACTGAAATACCACATTGAAAAATTGAAACAACCTTTACAACAAAGGGCGACTGGAGTAGGTGCAGCCTGTACCACATAGAATCGTTATTTCTGGATGTTAGTTGTCCGGTACGACTACAGCCTAAAAATTATCCAACTTTAAACACGTTCGTAAGGGTCGAAAGAAAATGGGAATAACAACAATACTGTACGGATGTTTTTTCAATGATGCATGTCACTGTAAAATAAATCATCTCCTGTCGTACTATAGGCTACATAATGTGAATGCTAAGATTGTGACTATTTAAGGGCTTAAAGTTTTAATTCTTATTTTAGTATTGAACTTACCCATTTTGAATTATGTGTGTATGTTTGTTGAAATCATTCCTTAAAAAACGTTATTCGTAAAATAATTCCAAGAAGTGCTAATTTTAGGTTTAATTTATGTTTGTTGTTTTTGCTCAATTTTTTGATCTCCTTGATTATCTTAAGCACTTACTATTTAATCATCATCTATTATTTTTAAGTGGTAGTATTTTTTAAAATGTTGCGTCTTTTGTGCATGTATTAGAATATTTATTTTTTGTACTAACCACAATTTTGTTAAGCACTTTATTATTATGATGTATATATTGGTGATTATTACATTTTTTTTATTAAACTAAAAATTTGATAAATCATGAAGATATGATTTTTTTATATAATTTTATTATGTCTTCTTACGGGAGGGACATTATTTGGTACAAAGTTGTGTATGATTTATAATTTGTGATAGACGAGTTCTTGAAATATGCCAAAATTATAGGTGTGAGGGTTAAGTATTACATTGACTTGACCCTTAAGCAATTTCTAAGGGTTTATTCGGGAGATTACGTCAAGCAGAGCGACTTTTTGGTTCGGTCACTATTTTTTTGTTTTTCTACTGATTTTCGTATGGTGAACAAATATTGGGCACATTAGTTACAAGCTACCTTTATCAGTAACTATCGAGTTGGGACTACTTATTAACACCTTCTCTAGCAAATACTGATGCGATTATCAAGGGTAAAAACCATAACTTGACGCTGTCCATTTACAACTCCGTGCCCCGCATTATACCCACAACAGAAATAAGGTGTTTGATAATCGAGCATCAACTCATCTATATTGAACAGGAACCTCACTTCGCTTAGCAAAAAATATGACGTGATAATTGTTTGCTAAGACGAATTGAGGTTCTTGTTCAATATGAATAGGATAATAATAGATTATCAAAAATCTTAATTTTGTTGTGGGTATAATTGGGGCACAGAATTGTAAATGGACAACATCAAGTTGTAATTTTTACCTTTGATGATCGCATGAGTGTTTGCTAGAGATTGTGTTGATAAGCAATTCCACCCTGATGGTTAGTAATGAAGGCAGCTCATAACTAATCAAACATTTCACCATTCGGAAATTAGTAGAAACATTATGAAATAGCGAGGGAACATAACGCCGCTTTGCTTGATATAATCTCCTGGAGAAACCTTTCTAAATTGTCTGAGGGTCAACTCAATGTAATACTCAATCCTCATATCTATAATTCTAGCATGTTTCAAAAACTCGTCTATTACAAATTGAAAAACATGCTCTACCTTGTACCAAGTAATGTCCCTCCTATTAATTAGCGTTTCCATGTGTAGATGTTTCCCTTCCTTACATTATTGGGAGGGGCGTGTAGGTAATTCTTGAAATCAAAGGATCTAAAATAAATAATATCGTGCTCAAAACCGTTATGTTTTATTCGAACATCAAAAAATAAAGTGGCAACAAACGCATACATCATATAGAAGACATAATAAAACTATAAAATTAGAACCCTACCCGCATTATCTATAAAAAAATTTGACTAAAAAAAAATGTAAGAATCACTAATATATATACATCATAGTAGCAAGGTGTTTAACAAAAAGGTGGTGAGAACAGAAAATAAAGATTCTTATATATGAACAAAAGATACAATATTAAAAAAAAATATTGTTATTAAAAAGTAATAGATGATGGTTAAAGAATAAGTGTTTAAGTCGGTGAGTTCGAAAAAGTGAGCAAAAACAACGAACATAAGTCTAAACCTACCACTCTTTTGGTATTCTTTTACCAATGGAGTTTTATAAATAATGATTTCAAGAGATGAACATATACACACAATGTTAAAATAATGCGTTCAATCGAATCAGACACAAAGCCCTACAATAGCCTTAATCCTCGCATTCACACTAACCATGGTCTATCAATTATTTTGATCAAGACAAAATATTAAAACTCAGTGAAATATATAGAAAATTGGTGAATACAATATCTAACATTAAAAAGTAAGTAAAAGATGATAGTTAAAAAACAAACACTTAAAATAATCCGTGTATCTACACAAAAATAATAAACATAAATCTAAAAGTAGCACTTCCTGTAATTAATTTAGCAACAATATTCTTTAAATAATGATTTCAACAAACATATACACAAGACGCAAATAATTCAAAAGGATGAGTAAATTCAATAATGATATAAGAAGTCGAACCTGAACCCTTGAATAGCCTCAGTACTAGCATTCATATCATGTAGTTTATAGTACTCGACTGGAGACAATTTATTTTACGGGGACGGGTGTCATTAAAAAAGCATCCGTGGAGTATTGTTGTTATTCCTGGATATTAGTTGCCAAGTACGATTACAATCTGAAAATGATCCAACTTCAAACACGTTCTTAACGGTTGGAAGAAAATACGAATAACAACAATATTACACGGATGTTTTTTTCAATGACATGTTACTGTAAAATAAATTGTCTCTTGTTTTACTATAAGCTACATGATGTGAATGTTGGGACTGTGGCTGTTCAAGGGTTTAAGGTTTTATTTCTTATTTCAGTATTGAATTTACTTCTTTTGAATTATATGTTTTTGTGTGTATGTTTGCTAAAATCATTCTTTAAATAACTTTATTCGTAAAATAATTTCAAGAAGTGCTAATTTTAGGTTTAATTTTTTGTTTAAATACACGGATTATTTTAAGCGCTATTTTTTAACTATCTTTTACTTATTTTTTTAATGTTAGATATTGTATTCACCTATTTTTTATATATTTCACTGAGTTTTACTTTGTGTATCTATTCATTTCTTGAAATCATTATTTAAAAAACTCTATTGGTAAAAGAATTCCAAGAGAGTGGTATGTTTATGTTTGTTGTTTTTGCTCAGTTTTTGGCTCTCACTGATTATCGTAAGCACCTATTATTTAACTATCATCTCTTACTTTTAAGTGGTAGTATTTTTTTTAATGTTGCGTATTTTGTACGTATATTAGAATATTGTTTTTTATACTAATCTCCATTTTGTTAAACACCTTGTTATTATGATGTATATATTAGTGATTATTACATCTTTTTATTAGTCTAAAAATTTGATAGATCATGGAGATGGGATTTTTCTTTTATAGTTTTATTATGTCTTCTTACAGGAGGGACATTATTTGGTACAACGTTGAGTTTGCTTTTCAATTTATGGTAGACGAGTTCTTGAAATATGCCAAATAGGTGTGAGTATTAAGTATTACATTGACTTGACCCTTGAACAATTTGTTAGGATTTTTTGGGGAGATTACGTCAAGTAGGGCGATTTTTGTATGGTGAACAAATGTTGAGTACATTAGTTACGAGCTGCCTTTATCAGTAACCATCGGGGTGAGACTACTTATCAACACCTTCCCTAGCAAACACTCATGGGGTCATCAAGAGTAAAAACCACAACTTGATGTTATCTATTTACAGCTCCGTGTCTTGCATTATACCCACAACAATAATAAGGTGTTTGATAATCGAGCATTATCTCATCCATATTGAGCAAAAATCTCATTTCACTTAGCAAAAGTATGACGTGAGCTTGCGTCGCTGCCACCCTTATTGCTTATGATACATTTTGACTATGTTGATTGTGTTGAAATTTTTTATGGGGATAATTGTTTGCTAAGGTGAAGTGAGGCTTTTGTTCAATATGAATGGGGTAATGCTAGATTATCAAAAACCTTAATTTTGTGGTGGGTATAATGGGGACATAGAATTGTAATTGGACAACATCAAGTTGTAATTTTATCTTTGATGACTGCATGAGTGTGTTAGGGAAGGTGTTGATAAGCAGCCTCAACCTGATGGTTACTAATGAAAGCAGCTCATAACCGATCAGTAGAAATATTAAGAAAATAGTGAGCTCATAAACGCCGCTTTGCTTGATGTTCCCGGAGAAACCTTTCCAAATTGACCAAGGGTCAACTCAATATAATACTCTATCTTCATACTTATAATTCTAGCATGTTTCAAAAACTCGTCCATCACAAATTGAAAAACATGCTCTACCTTGTACAAAGTAATTTTCCTCCTATAAATTGGCGTTTCCGTGAGTAGATGTTTCTCTTCCTTGCATAATCTTTACATTGTTGGGAGGGGCACGTAGGTAAATTTGAAAATCAAAGGATCTTAAATAAATAATATGGTCCTCAAAACTGTTATGTTTTATTCGAATATCAAAAAATAAAATGGCAACAAATGCATACATCATATAGAAGACATAATAAAACTATAAAAAGAGAAACCTATCCGCATGATCTATCAAATTTTTTGATTAAGAAAAAAAATGTAAGAATCACTAATATATATACATCATAATAACAAGAAATGTAAGAATCACTAATATATATACATCATAATAACAAGATGTTTAACAAAAAGATGGTGAGTACAGAAAATAAAAATTCTTATATATGAACAAAAGATGCAACATTAAAAAAAAATACTACTATTAAAAAGTAATAGATGATGGTTAAAAAATAAGTGCTTAAGATAATTAGTGAGATTGAAAAATTGAGCAAAAACAACAAACATAAGCCTAAACCTACCACCATTTTGGTATTCTTTTACCAATAGAGTTATTTAAATAATGATTTCAAGAGATGAATATAGACACACAATGTTAAAATAATGAGTTCAATAGAATCAGACACAAAGCCCTACAATAGCCTTAATCCTAGCATTCACACTAATCATGGTCTATCAACTATTTTGATTAAGACAAAATATTAAAACTCAGTAAATATATAGAAAATTGGTGAGTACAATATATAACATTAAAAAGTAAGGAAAAGATAATAGTTAAAAAACAAGCACTTAAAATAATCCGTGTATCTAAACAAAAACAATAAACATAAATAAAAAACTAGCACTTTCTTGTAATTAATTTACCAACAGGATTATTTAAATAATGATTTTAACAAACGTACACACAAAACGCAAATAATTCAAAAGGATGAGTAAATTCAGTATTGAAATAAGAAGTCAAACCTTAAGCCTTAAACAACCTCTGTACTAGCAATCATATCATGTAGTCTATAGTACACGACTAGAGACAAATTATTTTACGGCGATGGGCGTTGTTGAAAAAACATCATTGGAGTCTTGTTGTTATTCCTCTTTTTTCTTCCAGTCATTAAGAACGTGTTTGAAGTTTGATCCTTTCAGGTTGTAGTCGTACCGTGGTAGCCAACATCCATAAATAACGATTATATGTGGTACTAGTGGTTCAGCCGCCGCCGGCCCTTGTTGCACAGGTTGTGCCTGCGCCCGCCGCCCTTGTTGCCAATGTTGTTTCACACAGTATGTTAATTCTCGTGATCTTTGGCTGCTGGGCTTTATTAGATCTTGTTTTTGACTGAGATTTAGGATTTTAAAAATGTTGACTTCTAGTTGGCAGATCAAAATTTATACTATAGGTGTTTAGAGTTGTAATGGTAGAATGACCGAGTTTAAGAGTGGATTAGGGTTACGGTTTTAGGAGGGCGGATTTCGTGTTTATGGGCGCAAGCCGTCCATTAATTTTGTCAGTCGTGGATTTAATTTTTCTAGCTGCCACAACTGTGAGATCTATGGTTCTTACCGACATAAATTTGTGTTGAACGAATTAATCAACAACAGAATTAATTGGTTATAAATAGATATATAGTACTGTATTTTTGAATGTTTGCTTGGTCTTCTTCAGATCTTCCTCCTGAGAAACAAACCAGTCAGCCAATTTTCATTTACATCATAGTATTTTTTCTCTCTCTCCTTTTTTTCCCTACATGGAATTCTTTTTTCATAGCAGTTTGATTATTAATTATGTTGTTGATTCACTACAAGAAAAAGGCAGTACCGCAAAGAGATAGGGCAACTAACGCTAAAACCCGTCACCATATGACCCAAAAGTCAATAGGTATTTATATCCCGTCAGTATAGATCAGGTGAGAAGACTGACGCCAATTATTTGAGACTAAAAAATATAAGGCGACTGTAGTACCGTTGTTATATGACCTATAAGCCAACGGGTATTTATATCCTGTCAGTATAGATTAGGTGGGAAGATTGACGCCAATTATTTGGTAATAAAAAACTAAGGCGACGGTATTACCGTCACTATAGGACGTAATAGTCGACGATTAAAAAACATAAGGCGACAGTAGTACCGTCGCCATAGGATCTAAAAGGAACAAAATTAAAACATTCCAAATTTTGTCTTTGAGATTCATACTCCAACTCTCTGCCTCTCTCTCTTTCTCAACCTTAACCCAAAATCCCCAAATCGCCTTAGAGACTCCACCTCCGCTTCTCCCCGACTCCGCCTCTGGCCTCTCCACTTTGAATTCAATGATCTCATCTAGCAAGATGTGCTCAGCTTCGTTTCATTGTTGGAGGAGATGGGCCTAAAAGAGTTCGGTTGGAAGAGATGAGGGAAAAGCACTCTCTTCAAGACTGAGTTGATATGTTAGGTGATGTACCTCATGCTAAAGTATAGTCAGGCTTGATATCTGTCCATATATTCTTAAACATGTGCATGGATTTTTGTATCACTCATCTTCTTATTCATTTGTTTCTTTTCTTTCCTTGTGTGTCTTTCATTTCTTTTCTGAAATTAAAATTTATAGCAGTAAGAGATGACTTTTCTTTTGTTAACTATACCTACAGGACCTGCGATTATTTACTCAAGTAACTCTTACTAGTTTTCTCAAATCGTTTTAAGCCTTCATGCTTCAATCCCTGTTAATTCTTTTCATCAAGTGATTAAAGTTAGAAATTAATTACTTAATATTTACAAATACAAGACCCTGTTGCACATCATTCGATTTGGGCTTATCAATTTGTCAAATGAGGGGAGTTCTAAATTACTTTGTGGATTCCATTGCATAGTTTGTTCCTGAATTAAAAAGAAAGTGCAGTAAATTTGTGACATTCACAATAACTGTCTGCCCTAACCCAAAACCCCCAAATCGCCAAATTCCTCAAAGGATAGTTTGATAGTTTGAATGGAGTGTATTTGTCCAATTAATGCCCAATTCGCAGACAAAATCTCTGCTCTTCTTAAATCTCCTTTAGCTCATCAAGTTCAGGCAAACTCTCTCTCTCTCTCTATATATATATATATATATGTGTGTGTGTGTGTGTGTGTGTGTGTGTGTGTGTAGATTTAGGCTATATACATATAATATCCATTAAAAGTGCAAGAAAATTTCAGGAATACTACGAGCAGCTTATAATAGCAAGGCAATGTCATGGACTCAACGGGAGATCAACCGGTGATTAGTGGAAAGGGTATAATTATGTTTTTCTTTTGAATCTTCTTAAAATTTCAGAGTTGTTTAGCTAGTTGTATGACTGTTACTTTAAACTTTGGGAAGAGATCCATTTGATATAGGTTTATCTAAAAATATTTTTTGTAAGCCTAATAGCACATTCGTTAAATGTTCAGTCAGCCTATTGATTATGTTGCATATCAGCTGTTTGATGTTTTTCTCGAAAGAAATTAACTTTTTCAGTTTAAATATTGTACTCCATTAGAGAAGGAACTGCATGTACTAGTTAATGTATAGGAGTTCATCATGTGATATGTTGTTTATTGCGGTGTTATTAAAGAAAAATGTCATAATTAAAGGACAGCAGTATGTCGCAAGCATAAGCAACTATACTGAAGTCCTTTCTTTCCTAGGCTGTCCCTCTTAAGCTGTGTAATGGATTGTGATGTTGCGTTCATGTTGTCCGTTTTGTTGGTTATCTTAAGCCTGATGGCCTACGATTTCAGTCCATCATGTTCTGATTTTGCATGAGATGATTATTGTTCATGAAATTATCTGTTTTTAATGTCTATCTGATTATTATTTATGTTTCCTTTGACATACAATGATACAAATTATACAGCAGTTTTCATTCAGTGGTAAGGGCTGCAATGCATTTCTGTTGCACTGTAAATGCAAATAACATCCGTATTCTGTGGACTATTACATAGTTACAAGTCATCACCACAGTTAATGATTGGCAAGCAGTGTGGAATTGGAAATGGAAAAAAACAAAATCAATCATCTTTTAGAGTGACTCACTGATTATTGTGTTCTTATTCTTTGTGATAGATTTATATAGTGTATGAGATAAAGAAGATATTCCACACATTGTTTCTGGAAATTTGTATATACTTTGTATAAATAAAGAACTGACTCAGTTTAGGTGTATCACATGTTTTGTAGCCTTTATAAGTTTCTAAATTTTATGGAGTTGGGTACTGCTCAATAATGTCTGGTGAGTACTTGAATTCAAACCAACTCAAGAGGACATTTTGTTTCCTTTTTTTAAGTATCTACAGCACCCTTACCTGTAATGCACCTATGAGTAGCTTCGAAAGAAGCTAAGACTACCTCCGAAATGCAAAAATAAGATTTGAGCTTAGCTTTTAATTTTTATCTTTACAGACAATTCTGATTAGACAAGATGTGGTCAAGATTCGCTCAAATATTGTATGAGCTGATCTTGAACAAGCGTGCATGAGTGGAGCTTGCGTAGATACAGTCTTATTTGAAAACACTGCATTATTTTTTTAGTTGACTTTTATGATTGAAAGGTTTAGATGGAATTTATTATGTTTTTTAAAAGGCATACAACAGAATAACTTCAATACCAATTTGATAACATGATAATTTGTGGGTTACGTGTTGTCATATTATTTGGGGTCTATGACATTTATTTAGTTATTTTGATTAAGCATTGTGTGGCTCTATAATTACCAGGTCTCAATCAGAATCTGAAACGGAAGTTGGAAAAGCTGCTGAAGAAGGAGGAGAACTTAGGATTGTTGGTGATGATGTCCAAGATTACAATGGTGGGAGTTGCAGTCCAACTCCAGGGGTGGAAACAGTTTGCGTTTTCCCCAAAAACCCTAAGAAATGTAAGTATCATACCTCTTAGCGGAAGTTTGTGTGAATTTACGTTCTTTAATGTAATGTTGGCTTCTTTAAGTACTCAATTTAATGATCTTTTTATTTGTGCAGTTGTGGTGGCAGGGGAAGCAACTGAACTCTTAGACTTCGATTGTGAGTTTGGAGGGATGGGATGGGAAGGGAAAGTATAGGAGGGGAAATGATGGGAATGAATTATAGTTTTTCTTTGTCATGTTTGTGAATTTTAGAAAGGAAGGGATGTGATGTGATTTTAATTAAATTTTCTCATGTTTGTGAGTTTAGAAGTAGTGAAGGGAAGGGAAAGGATTGGTATTTTTAAATTATACTATTACTATATTACCTTTACATATATAAATATAAGAAATGGTATGATTTAATAATGTTTATCTATTAGAATTATTTTGCTTAGTCCTTTTTTTTTTTTAATATTACACACACACACATTATTTTTTTTATTAAAAAGGCATACTTGTAATTTGAAGAAATTTTAAAATCTTTTAATACGAACAAGTCTAACTTTATTTAATAAACTTTGAGGCGGCAGCATGCATTCCTAACTCTCCAACTCATTGGTTTTTTTCATAGGAATTTTTAAAGTTAACGTGAAAAAATAAAATTTTAAAATTAGCAAGTGATGTATAGAAATTTAATTTAATATAAAGAAATTTATTTTTAAACTTAGGTGATGTAAAGGAATCAAATTAAAACTCGAAGTGATGTAAGAAAATTAAAATTAAAAATTTTAACTTATGTAAAGAAATTAAAATAATTAAATTATAATTAATGTCAAATGGGTTCAAGAATTAAAATAGGTTTATGAAAATAATAGCTGTACCAATATTTAGAGCCAACTTATTCAGTAAATTACGTTAGTACATAAAATTAGACTAAAAGGATAATTATAAATAAAGATTATATATATATACTAAATTAAATCTTATTAATGAGTATGCTAGTTGTTTTTAGTGGTAAAAAAAAGTTTCAATGGCAATATCGAAATTCAAAAGAACCGAAGAAAACATAAAGGACAATATCGTAATTAATGTAATTGTGGAGAAAAAAAATACTATATTATCATATTATTTATTTTACAAAGTTATTTTTGATAATGTAAAATATCGCATTTTTCCATCATTTCTCATCCCTCCAACTCCTCCCACTTTTAAAATGAAAATTTTGAGCCAAAAATTGAATTAATTTTATCTCCGAATCCTTTTCCTTCCTCCATAAAAAAACTCACAAACTTGAGATTTGGAGGAATTTTAATTATTTTTCCTTCCCTTCCATTCTCCCAAATAAAAACTTAGACGGTATTTAGTGGGATTGAAACATTCAGGTAATCATTTCTACTCTGGTGCTATAAATTTCTGGTTTTTACTGTTTGTTTTTGGGTTTTCTTAGGCTTTTTCGGCCCATTCTCTTTCGGTAAGTCGTATGTTGTTTCAAAGAAGAAGACTCTTGAAACCCCATTATCTGCACTAGAATCGATCCTCACTATTCCTTTGAATATCAGCATATTAAATTCTTTATTGCAGTTATCTGGATGTATAAGACTGTAAATGTACCAACATACTTGAGCTCGTTAGTCTTTGGCCGTCTTTGGGATTGGAGTCGCAACATTTTTTAACCAAGCTTGATTGCTTAGTTTGTTAACATAAATTACTTGTCCTGACTTTGGATTGTTTAATAATCGGGAGATTGGCTCAAATGATAAACAACCATTTAAGGAAAGCGTGAACTTAAATTTAGACTCATTTATTTGATCATCGCAAAATTAAGACCATCTTGGCTCATTTATACCCCACTAAAACATCAGCCACAGAATATGTTTCAAAGTTGTGTATATGCACAGTAATTTGACTGCCGTTCACGCCATATACTTTTCCATTTAGTAGAGCCCATCAACTATGGATCTTGATGTATTTTTTATGGTGCTAACATAATGTCAACGCAACACAGGTTTGTTTAGCTGTTTAAAGTGTTAAAGCTGCTGAATGAGCGATCATATTTGCAAGGGCGATAGATTTCAGTAGAGGTTACCTTTTTTTTCCCTTTCCATTTCCCATTACTCTAAAATAGCTTATTGTGAACTCAAAATTTCCTTAATGATAAATGGTTCCTTTCTTATAAACTAAAATTTGGCAGTTGGTTTACTGGATTGCTAGAAAAATAATCAACTGAGAGAGCTTCATATTTTGAAAAACATGGGTCGTTTCCATATTGGCTGATTTTAGTCTGAGTCTAGGACTCTAGGTATGTTTGGTGAATGAAAATCTTCTATCATTAATACATTCCTTTTCAATTTGATATGATGCTTTATTTTCTTTTACTTGTTTTCTTTTCAAGCATACAAATTGCATTTTCCCATATAGGATATTATAGTTCATTGATAGAATACAAGTCAATTCATTTCATATACGCATTGACTGAGGTTTATCTCACTTTCTGCAGTTTTAGAGGCTCCATCTTGGTGTAGGAAGTGAATGAAATATAAGCAAATCAATCATGTCCTGGTGCTGCCTTGAATAATTTTCTAAATTTAATGGTATAATTTTTGACAGAACCTTGTCCAGGTACCTGGATTGAAGTTAAAAGGGGCCAAGATTAGCATCATTAATGATGCCAGTGGTATCATTAACCCTGGTAGGTACACAATAGAGGTTTATGGATTCAAATACTAAAGAGTTATTCCAGTAACTAATTCTTGAAGTAACAAAGCGTTACTTGAACTATTTAAAATTGCCTTTTGTATTCAATATTCTCTCTTCTTTTCTTGATTTATCTAAAATAACTAATTCAGTTTCCAACATGCATTAGATAGTCAGTAGGCACTACTTTTTTCAAATTTTAGGCCACTATGTCAATTCTAACTTCCAACTTCATACTACCTACTCCTCAAGTCCCTTTTCGTCCTGGTGATTGACAATCAAGCAGATGATATTGTTAAAATTAAACAATTAATTCATTATGCTTCAATCTTGTTGATTATTAGTACTTACCACCAGTCTCTAAAAAATTCATTCACTTCTTTTTCTATCTAGAAGAAATACTTTCATTTCTAGTTCTGTCCTTGCATGTCTTGTTACATCTGCTTCAAGTCTCAATTCCTTATTGCGCTGATGGTCTTGACTATCTAGCATCTTGTACAGGAAACATAACTGGGTCTTATGACTAGTACTTTTTTGTGTGCGCGTGAGTGTATGAGTTTATTTCTTTCACCGAGCATGGGAGTTGTATTTCTTGAATTCTCTTAATTGAGTGGGCGGTTTGTTGTTAGCAATGAATTCATTATTCAATGCTCTTACATCATCATCTTTGTTGTTTCCAAAAATTGAACGAAATTATATCAATTATGTGAATTTGTTGAGCCTGTTGATGAAGAATCGACACAGTTTCTTTAGGATTTTGCAAGGAAATACAACATGGTCATAGTAAGTCTAATTCTTGAAAGGGATTTGACACATTGGGAGACCATTGGAATACTACTGTTATAGTTAGTAATCATGGTAACATAATTGGCAAGCATCGGAAGGAAGGTAATATTACTTATTTATTCAAATTCCTTGCCTTTATTTATTGCCTTGTTTTGATAGTTTTACCATAGATTTGGTGCACGTGAAGCATAATTGAACATTAGTTGTACACAGAAAAAACTAACTTAATTTTTTTGTAAACGTATACTTTGGGTTTGGGTAAATAATTGATTAAGCACAGTAGAAAACTAGACCAAAAAATTATCCCTAAAAAATGTAAGCAAAAGAAGAACATCATAAGAGTCATATTAATAATGGAAGCACAGTAGAGAACTCGACTGAAAACTTATCCACAAGACGAAATTCTTTGTTTTTTTTTTTACTTAGCATTTTGAGTAGCCCTTTTATTATTTTTAATTGGTTACATCAGCTATCATTTGATGTTCATGTTGAATTTGTTATATGTACTTGCTACTTGTAGCCTTCCAGTTAATGGGTAAGATAGTAAAGAAACATATACGTAGTAAAATAGGCTGTTTTGAGTGTTTCCGTGGTGTGCGTCTGTCTCTTGTTGGATTGTTTCAAAGTGTTATTGAGAGCTTCTATCAGGGTGGAAATATCTACCGACTATTTGCTGATAATTGGATTTTATGTCTATTTATGTAATATTTTTAGACTTAATTATTTGTGAATTTTTAAGTATTTTTAGTATTTTAGGTATTTTATTTTATTATTATGCATTGTTATTATTTTTTAGTGTTTTATATTATTTTTATTTATTTTACATTTTATTTTATAGAAAAAATAAAGTGGAATGGCAAAATCATAATTTCTGCAAGTGCTGAGGGGCAAAATCGTAATAAAGCAACATTTAGTCGCAGAATGGTAATTAAGCAACTCGGTGGCATTTTCGTAATAACTGTAACAGTTCATGCATGCGGTAAAGTTAATCACAGCAACAACAGAGCGACGTCGTATAGCGTGTTGATGGCAACAGTAGGCAACGCATGGTGCGGGAGCAGAAGAGAAAGACAAGAACGGAACGACGTCGTTCTAGCTGGCAGTTGTGCAGGAATTGCACAACGCGCGGGGGGAAGGCATTGACTGAGTCAAAGTACGTGAAGGAGCTGTTTGGCTAGCGCATAAAATGGTCAAAACGGGATTATTTGCGATTTTTGGACTAATTTGATTCTGAATTGGATTTCTTTTTCACTAATGCTTAAGATTATTATTGTACTCCTATAAATACTTTTTGTAGCTCTTATTTTCTGGAGATTAACATAGTTTTAAATCAAAATATTATATTAGAGTAGTTTAGGAGTAGAATTATGAGCAAATATTCAACACAAATGATTCAATAATTGAAGGTGGAGCTTGGGAGTTGGAGATTGTGTTTTGAGTGACAGACATCTATCAACACATTTTGATTTTTTTTCTTTTACTTTTATTTTTGTAATTTTGAGATGTTAAAATATGTATGGTTAATTAATTATTTAGTTATAAGTTAATTTATTATTGAGATTGTAATTGAACTCAATGTGTAATTTAATTTAATTTGTTTTCTTTTTAATTATTAATGATTATATATGAGTTGTTTATCATATTTTGTGCGTTCATGTATAATTATTTGCATAATAATTAATTGGATAATCTATATGAAATTAAAAGTAGAGTGTAGGTGTAGATTCGGATATGATAACATGTGAATTTTTTATTTTTTCTAGATAGAGTAGCATGATAGTGTATAGGATGAATATATTTATATGCCACATGTAACATATTGAGAGTTTGTTCTTAATGAATCTATTTTAAGTGGTTTGCATGAATATAAAAAAAAACACTAACTGAAATAGGTCTTTTTATTAATTTTTAATAAAGGTTAATAAACAGTTAGGCATTCTCAGTTAAAATTCTATATAGTTAAATAATTAAAACAAGAAGTGAAAAGATTTAAATGAAGTATTGAGGAAAATTGTGATCTTGACTATTTTTAATCTGATTTAATCATTTTCATTAGTTTAATTTAGTAATTTTAATTAGTTTATTAAATTGCGATTGTTTAAATAGAATTAATTTGATATTAAATTAGTGTTTGGTAATAATTATTTTTAATTCCCTGTGGGTTTGACACTCGACTTAATCATTTTATTACTTGTGGGCCGCGTATACTTGCGTGTAAATTCCTATTTAAAATTAGGCAACAAGTTTTTGGAGCCGTTGCTGGAGAATTAATTTAATAATTTTTGCCAATATTAATTTTAGTCAAATTAGTTTTAATTTAAACTTGTATATTTTTATTTATTTTATTTTATTTTTATTTTATATTTTATATTTTATATTTTTCTTTTCCGATACGATGGCTGGATTTAATTATTAATGATTTTCTGAGAGGATGATTCAACCAAGTGTGGTAGAAATAACTAACCAATTGAATGCACAATTTGCGGAGCTTAAAAGAAAAATTGACACTGTTGGGAATTAATCCATTCAAAATGCTTACTATCAGTAGCAGCCTGGTTACACCCCAAATTACTATCATCCGGGTTGGCAGAATAATCCGAATCATTCATGGAATAATAACAATCAAGATCAATACTTTGCCCCAAGTTATTATCATCAAAATTTTCAATACCCGCCTCCACAGCAACAAGAGCATAAATCTAATTTGGAGGAAATTTTTGATAGATTTTTAGAGTGAACGGAGACAAGAGTGAATAATCAAGAAGTTTTTGCTCCAAATTCATCATATCCGTCAGAATTTTCGTATCAATCTCAGTTATACAAAATCTCATATCAACAACCTCCACCGCAACAAGAGGAAAAATCAAACTTGAAGGAAATTTTTGTAAACTTTACAGAGAATATCGAGATGAGTAGTAAACGCACTGAAGAATTAATGCGAGATTGAAAAATTCGAATGGGTGAGATGGAGATTCAAATGAAAGAGGATGAGATTCAGAGGGAACAACTTGCCAATTTAGTCAATAATTCCCTTCGCAATATGTTACCTAGCAATACAGAAGTAAATCTTGAGTAGAAAGGTAAAGAGTTATGCGAGATAGATACATTAGAAAATGGCAAGGAGCTACACGTGGCTGAAAAAATAAATCTTAAGAGGTCTCGTTCCGATAAGAAAGATGATGATGAGGTTAAAAAGAAAAGGAGCAAGGTTTGGGAAGAAGAGGAGAATAATGAGGATGATAAAACTGTAAGCTTGATTGGTAGTAAGAAAAACCCGATTGTGCCTTACATGCAACAATTTCAAATTTTTGAGGAGTACTATTGAGTTGATTTTGTTGAAGACGATGCTAACATTGATGAATTCAAGTTTGGGGGTGGTTCGCAATTTTTCAAGGATGCCATAGAGATCAAAGAAAAGACAAAGAGGAGGCATGAAAAGATAATTTTTGCGATTGAACCTGATTAGAGAAAAAATAGTAGTCAAGTTGAGACTTTAAAACAAGCGCTCATTGGAAGGCAGCCCAAATTTTAGTTTTAGTTTTTATTTTTAGTAGTAAATTTTAGTTAGTTTTTTTTTTTTCAGTTAGTTGTTTTAATATTTTATTTTTGCTTTGTTTCAGGTTTATTCGATGCAATCCAAGCTTAGCAAATGAGGAGAGAAAATGCTATATATTCAGGGGAGTCTCTTGTTTTGAATTTCTTTTATTCTATACATTGAGGACAATGTTTGTTTTAAGTTTGGGGATGTGGGTAAATTTTGAAATAATTTTCTTTTTCTTTTTTAGGTTTTATTTTAGTTTAAATTTTTGGGAATTTTGTGAGTAAATTCACTATAAACCCTCACGAGATACAACTCGTCCACTTGGGATAATCTTGGGGTTTAAAGGCTTATTGCACATGCTAAGTGCAATCGTATTTTCTACGAAAATGGGGTAACTTAGTTTTTAAGTTGAGTCTCTTGAGCAATTAATTAATTTTTGGATTTAATTTTTGGTCAATGATACAGATTTTGATTTTGATTTAATAACTTTTGAAAAATTGATAAATTTTTGTTAGTTTGAATTTTGGCATATTGTTAGTTATTATTTTATTTGAGATCTTTTAAATTTTTATGCACACATATCTATTTGTGCTGAGTTAGTTTTAACTTAGAGAAGGTTTATATGGTTATTTTCTTATGATAGATATTTATGAATTTTATAGCTTATTTGATCATAACTTGAAGTGAAATATGATGTGAAATATGAGGTATAATATAATTTGGGAGAGATGATTTAGGTACATTGTTCTAGGATTGTTTGGAGAATTGATCCTTTCCGAGTTGAATTAATAGTCATTTGGTGGGTTGAGATGGAGCCTAAAACGCACTCACTTATAAACATGTGAAGAAAATAAGATGGAGCGTAAAACGCACTCGTGGACATAAAAAAAAAAAAAAAGGAGTGAGATGGAGCATAAAATGCACTCATCAGTGATGAATGATTATATTTGGTAAGCAATGTGGCGAACTTAAAAAAAATGATCCTAGTGAGGGGAAAAAAAAAATATTTTGATCATTTAATTTATATTTGCCTTTATTAGCTGAAAGATGTGGAAAAGTAAGTTTACAGAGTTTTGTTGTGTAATTCTTTTATTGTGTAATATCTTTTATGAGCCATTTAATTGTATGAATTTATTTGAGCTTTAACTAGTGTAATATATTTCGATTCACACATACACGAAGGGTCTTAAATAGAGTAAGATTAATAAATATATTAAAATTTTGGGCTTTGCATAATTTTAAAATTTTCTTTAAGTTATCATTTAAAAATATTTGAGGCTAAAGTTGAAATTCATATTGATTTATTGCTTCTAGTTGTTGAGTTAGGAGAATCTTAGTTTTTGTTTTTGTCTTGCTTGAGGGCAAGTAAAGAGTTAAGTTTGGGGATATTTGATAATTGGATTTTATGTCTATTTATTTAATATTTTTAGGTTTAATTATTTGTAAGTTTTTAAGTATTTTTAGTATTTTAGGTATTTTATTTTATTATTATGCATTATTATTATTTTTTAGTATTTTATATTATTTTTATTTATTTTATATTTTATTTTATAAGAAAAATAAAGTGGAATGGCAAAGTCGTAATTTTCTGCAAATGCTGAGGGGCAAAATCGCAATAAAGAAACATTTAGTGGCAGAATGGTAATTAAGCAACTCGGTGGTATTTTCGTAATAACTATAACAGTTCATGTGCGCAGTAAAGTTAATCACAACAGCAACAAAGCGACATCGTATGGCGTGTTGATGGCAACAGCAGGCAACGCGTATGGCGCGGGAGTAGAAGAGAAAGACCAGAACGAAACGGCGTCGTTCCAGCTGGTAGCTCTGCAAGAATCACATAATGCGCGTGGCGGAGGCATTGACTGAGTCAAAGTACGCGAATTAGCTGTTTGGCTAGCCCATAAAATGGTCAGAACGGGATTATTCGAGATTTTTGGACTAATTTGATTTTGAATTGAATTTCTTTTCTACTAATGCTTAAAATTATTATTGTACTCCTATAAATACTCTATATAGCTCCTATTTTCAGGAGATTAACATAGTTTTATAGTAGAATATTATATTAGAGTAGGTTAGGAGTATAATTAAGAGCAAATATTCAACACGAATGATTCAATAATTGAAGACGAAACTTGGGAATTAGAGATTGTGATCCGAGTGATAGACAGATATCAACACAGATTTGATTGGATATTATGATTGGATCAATGAGGTGAGTAAAACTATATTTTGTACAGTTAAGAAATGATCATATATGAAAGGAGAATTTGATATGGGTATTGTATCGATAAGTATTTTCTTTGAGAGAATTATTATAGATTTATTTTTTAATAATAATTTATCTTAATCTTAGAATTAATGATTTGGTTCAAGTTATGCTTTGATTTTTGTTAAACTTGTGGATAGTGTGAAATGTGTATTGGTGAATAATATTATAAGTTGAATAATATATAAGTCTTGAGGATCTCTTGTGAACTTGAGTTGTAGATATTCGAGGTAATAAGAATAATCATTTGAAGTTGATAAATTTTGCGGTTATTTTCTAGTAGAATATTAGAGTTGTTTTATATGAAATTTCTGTGATAGTATAATAAGATCTTTGAATTTGTTGGTTTAAGGTTTGCAATAAGAGAAGGATTGATTCATTAAATGATTTGATAATAAGTGGTGAAATTCAACCGATTTGAGAGATCTTGAACAACTTTGAGTAGTCAAATTACTTTTGCAGATAATAGAATTTGTGACTTGGAGTTTAATATGGTAATAAATAGATCTTTGTGGCATATTTTTTTGAAAGGTGTAACAATATTTGAGAACTAATTCAGATCGAGGTTGTGATAGTTTGAACCTTTTGAGATTTGAAAGGAGAGTTGATAAAGTGACATTGGGATTTTTGTATCACATGAATTATTAAATATTTTGGAGTTTTATATGTTTATATTATAAAATATGTGATAGGTTTATATTTTTTGTGGCGATCGATGAGAATGTCTTGTGAGTTGGATTTTGAGGTCGAAATTCCTATAGGTGGAAGGTGATGTAACGTCCAACTGTCCCACTTTCAGAATGTTAGTATTGTTGTTGTCATTTTTGGGTTACAAGAATCATTTGAAATTATACTTATTGGGCTTGATAAATATATATATTTGAAATTATATTTCTTGAATAAAAAGTGACCCTCCGTTGTTTTCAACATGTTAAGTAACTCAGGTAAACTAACGTCCAACTTATTCATGTGAAAGTTTACAATAAATTGTAAGAATGTTTCTAGGAATGACTGCAATATCAAATATTGGCTCAACTCTCCATCCATAACGAACCCTAGTTGTCCAAGTTGCTCAATTAAATCGATCATCCTAAGGACATGTGTCTCAACAATAGTACCCCCACTCATGCGAGATCGGAAGAGCTCCTTAGATATCAGATATCTAATCATCCTACTTTGTTCACCATACAACTCTTGAAGGTGCAGCAAGATAGTAAGTGTATCCATTTTTTCGTACTGACACTGAAGCTCGTTACTTATAGATGTCAACATGATGCATTGAGTCACAACTGCATTATCTTACCACTTCTTGAAAATAATAATCTCTTTCTTAGATGTTTCTTCTGCAACAATTGTCAAGACAGACAAATTTAGGACATAAGAAAACCTTTCAGTAATAAGAACAATTCTCAAATTCCCTAACCAGTCCATGTAATTTGATCCAGTCAATTTGTTAGAATTAAGTATACTCCGTTGTGTAAGTGAATTAAACATTTATAAAATTCTACATGTGAAATATAACAACATTTAGCTTATATTCATTTTATTAATTATCAAAATAAATTATGTCTTTATTTAAATTGGTATCTCCCACTATTTTCATCAAACTATATTACCCTCTATATATAGTTCGACAAATCTAATTATTGAATTACTAGTGAGATAAAGATCCCATCAACATAAATACAGTCTTGTGTATGCACAACAAACTATATTTATTTAACAGATAAACAACTCCTTATCAATTACATCAACATGTAACTCATTTTAATTTTCTGTCTCTTAGATTATAATAATCAAGTGTGTACACATCTGAATTAAAATAATATAAGTTAAGTTCGACCTAGCATTTTCATATAATTGAAGAGAAAAATACCGTCATTATGTGTGAACAAAAAAAATAGTATCGTTCAATTCCTTATAAACATCCACTATGTAATAAAACAACATCTCAAATAATTAATACAAGTCTTATATGTGCATATCAAACTCGTATTAAATATTTAATGCTCTATTATTTTATCATGCTAGAAAGCGATGTTCGATATTCCAAATATTTTTGAATGCTACAACTTAATATATGTACCTTGAGGGGTTTGATATTAATTTTCTCATCTTATTTAGCGCACATACAAATATATAAAATACGCGTCATATTATTTAAAATACGAATCATGTTTGATAATATATAATATATGTAAGACCCCGAATTTATGAAATACAAAATTTAATTTTTCTTCATATATATTTTTCCTGAAACAGTAAATGGTTAAATTGACAAAATTGAAAGTTAAGGATGTTATGTGCAAATTTTATTTTGTCGGACAATATTCTTTTTGTCGGGGAATATTCGTTTTGTCGGGGAATATTCGGGCCGTACGACGGCGCCGAAATAACAAATTATTTGTGGACCCCACAACGGAATATTTGTCGGATATAGAAAACGACAGAAGTAACCTTTTTAAATAAAAATAGTCAACGGTGTTAACTGTTAAAATACCGGTGATAAAAGAATAGTAGCATACGGTAATTTATGGTATTTTCTGTAGCACACGGTACTCTACAGTAGCACACGGTATTGCACAGTGTCTCATATTATTGGTCTGATAATTGACACCGTAATTGTTACGCATCATTTCATCAATAATTGTCACTGCATAATATTTTATATTATCAATTCAATTATTGTTGCTACACAGTATTTTGCATTATTGATTCAATAATTGTCATTACACTGTATTTCATATCATCGAGCCAATAATTGTTGGTGCACTGTAGTTTAAAATTATTGAATCTAATAATTGTCACAGTAGCAAATACACTATAATTTATATTATTAAATTAATAAAAATATGTAACGTGTTTCTTACATTATTGTGGTAACATTATTTTATATGTTGGACTCACAGGAAGAATAAATAAATAAATAAATAAATAAATAAAAAATAAAATAATTAATTTTACTATTTGAAATAGTAACGTGAATAGTGACGTGAATAGTGACGTGAATAGTACGTGAATAGTAAGAAACATGTGGGACCCATTGTGGGGCCCACATGAAATGTGAAAAATGTGAGAATTTGCTGAAGAGTTGGTGGAGGCTGCGCAGCAGCCTCTGCTGAATTTTTTTCTGTTCACCTACCACGCATAGTAACTTATTTTCTCCTATAAATAGCTTGCTCAGCTGAATAGAAAAATCACACCTAAAACATAAAATTTTTCTATAAGAATTTTATGAGTTTTCTCTGAGAATAGTAAGGTTATTTTGAGAGTTTGAAAGCCAAAAGGAGTGCAGGAATTTTTCAAGTAAGTGTTTTATTAAAGAGTAGTAATTTCATAAATTCCTATTTTTCACGGTATTCACAAATCTTCCTTTAGAAGACTCTTCTTTGAGAAGATTCATTTTTAAAAGCTTTCTTTGGAAGATTTATTTTGGAATATTATTTTAAAAACTATTTTAAAGTTGTTATATTATACTACAAAAATTATGTTAAATATATATAATTTTGATAGTTCATAATATACGAGTTATCATATACTTTGAAATTTATATGTGGTAATTACTAATTATATTAAAAATATATAGGTTGATCAATCTCATTTAAATCAATATCCAGTCACGTGTTAAGGTAAGGGGTATCACTCTTTTCATCATCATAAATGGATATTATTTTCTTTCTTACTTGAAGGGATTATCATTCTTTGATTCTCGAAAATAATATCGTTTCTTTCTTGTGCCATTTATTTCCATGTATTAAATTGTGGGAATAACCTTACGGCGCGGTTTACCGCCTGTTGGTGAATAACCTTTTGTATTCATTCCTTATTAATCTTTGAGAATAACCTTACGGTGCGGATTATCGCCTGTTTGGTGAATAACTATTCGTATTCAAATTGATGGGAATAACCTTACGGTGCGGATTATCGCCTGTTGGTGAATAACCCTTTTTATTTGTCTCGTGTGGAAATAATTTGTCTACACGAATTATCACATGACACTTTTATTCCATATTCGTAAGTGATATCATTTTCCTTTATACTCATAAGGGATACCATCTTTTTCATCTTCCATTATTCAAACTTACTATGGTAAGGGATATTAATTTCCCTCACCTTTTGTTAATCAAACCTGCTACGGTAAGGGATATTATTTTCTTTCATACTCCTAAATCGAAACTTATTATGGAACTATTGCTTCTATAATTCCTGAAAATATTATATGTTCCATAATAGTTGAACTTCATTATTTCAACTGAACCTTCCTATTTACGTGAACCTTTCTATTGAACTGTAACCGTTATTCTGAACTGTGGATCTTGAATATCATTTTTAAATTTCACTCGACATCATGTTGGCAATTTGGACATTATTTGAATCTGCACAAAGTAAACTTCCGATACTTATTGTTTATCCTGTTCTTCTGTTCATCATTTGTATCACTGTTATTTGTATTAATCATCAAGAATCAAGCTGTTGTGAATATCTGTGGCCGGGGGCACAGATGTGATATAATTGTTGAACAGATGATAGGTTAAAGGCGATATACTAGGTTAAAGGCGATACATCTGTTCGGTGTCTTTTATGACACGTGGTGAATGTTCTCTTTGGCCCGTAGTGCAAAGATGAACTGTTGGTTGGTATGATTATGACCAAAGGCTGAATCTGGTATAATCATGACCGTTGGTGTTATATTGAATGTCTTTGGCCCGTAGTGCAAAGACGAACTGTTGATCTGCATGATTATGACCAGGAACTGTGAATTTTTATTATCATGACTAATGGTATTTCAGATGATAAAAGTTGATGATATTTTTACAAAAAAGAGAAGCGAGTGGACATTATAGTCTGCATTATTCTTCTAATAGATTGCTCATTCCGCTGCTATTATTGATCTGAACGTTGTTTAAGAATTTAACTGCAGTTTTTGATATAAACCTTGTAGTCTATTGTATTCTATCAAGAACTCAACTGTTGAAGGCTAATGATAAATTATTCGTCATTATCTTAGTCATGATATTTCTTACTGGGCTATTTGAGCTCACCCTTTCTTTTCGTTCCATTGTTTTTCAACAGGAGATGAGAACGTAACGGGGTCTAGCCGGGGAATGGAGTGAGAGTGCGGGGATAGCTATCATAGTCTTCACGTGTTATAAAATAGTGTGGCAATAATAATGAAGACTTAGTTGTGTTGTATTATCCACTGTATTGTTGTACGTTGTATTTCATTGTAATAATTTTGTTGTAGTCTTTTGACGACTCAAGTTTGGGCTGTGTGGGCCTAGATTTGGGGGCGTCACAATATATATATATATAACTTACATGCATATATAGAATATTATATTCTACTTTGATTAATTATGGACTTTATTCTAATTTGGTTCACTCAAGCCACCAAGTAAATCAAAATGTCAAACCTATGGTGCAAGAACAAAATATGAAAATAACGATTATATTCATAACCCAGGCTTCATTATAAACGGGTCTTCAAGCGCTCCTTGCTCTTCGACTCCAGTTCTTTAAATAATTCTATCTAATCCTATTACAATCTATTTTCATAAAATAAAAATCTTGATCAGCAGTCAAAGAAAAATACATAAGAGGAAGATAGAATTTACAACAGAAAAATTTAGAAAGACGATGTACGCAGACCCTATTTATAAAAACACATCCATTCATGCATCCAACTAAAATAAATCCAATCACACATTGATCAATAGTCAATAATCAATCCCTTGTATTATCATACATGTCATCATATGTATCAATACATAATTTTTATCATACATATTATCATATGCATCATTCATCTCTTGAATTACTCATGAATTAAAACTATTGATATATATATATATAGATCATTTAATGGGCAATTTTAATTTGTATAAAATCTAATTTTATGTCCAAAATAAACTCTTTATTTTATTTTAAAATTTTCTAAAATAAACCTTTTTTTTAAAATTTTAAAATTACACAAAATTACACAACCTGACTTTTCTGCAGATCAACGCCCTAATGCTGACGCTAGTTCAAAAACCAATGCCACAACACTCAAATACACCTTGAGCCAGCGCCCTGGTACTCAATAACAGAGGACTCAACGCCCCGACGCTGAGTCGTTGTACCAATTTTTGCAGTTTTTCAAAAAACACAAATATGACTTTTGTTTTTCAAAAAATCATGATTTTATATAACAAATTATGCCCAATACATTATTCTAAATACATACTCATAAATATATGAAATCAAAATAATTAATAACTCACATAAGTTTAGCTCTTGATGCCATTGTTGGTTTGCAAAAAATAGTATATGCATACAATCAATTTGTATAACGCAACTGAAACAAAGCATTAATCGTATTAAAAAAAAATTCTGCAAACCAAATTTCAGGACCTTTCTTATGTAATACTTATTAATTAAGGAATGATAAAAAATGTTATACCTTTGTACATTCAACTTCTTGAATAGCCACGAGTTCACCTCCAAAATCCTTCGCGTTCTTTAAGATCCACGGATCAATGTTAGCTATCAAAGTATGCAACCTTTAAAGGTGATCCACCATAAGTAATATGGATTCAAGAAGTAATTTAGATTTTACTAGATATTAGGTGACTAGCCTGAATTCTCTATCTCTCTAACTCCTTAGATGTAGAGAATTATGAAGTATTTTTCAATACTTGCAATTACGTGAGTAACCTTAATCCATAATAAGACCTCTCTTATTTATAAATTTGTTCAACACTCCTAACTCTTTAGGAGTAGGATTTTAATTTAACTTCTAATCTAATTAGGAACTAAATTAATTTTTTATAATAATTATAATTCCTAAACTATTTAGGAACTAAGATTCCTCTTATTAATTTATAATTAGTATTTCTAAAATACTTAATTATAAATATTAAGTTATTTAATTTATTTTATCACTATAGTATAAATTAAATACACTTAATTTATTATTACTATTATGCCACTTACTTCTAAAATAAATATTACTCTTTTGTGGTGTGACCCTTTAGGTTTAATATTAAACCGATTGTAGAATAAATAAATTAGAACCATTCTACTATTATTTATAATAATAAATTAAGTTCATTTAATTTATTTATAAATAAATACTTATTTATTCCCGACTTTTTGGATATTATGAATTTCAACATTTGATCACAAAGAACTTATTCCGCAAATAATTACCGTATAATTCAATCCTTCTACCGTATAATGTCTCAATTAAATATAAGACATGAAATTACTGTCAAGTCTTATTTAATTTGATCATATGTATTTCGATTTTAAAATGTACAACTCTGATTAATATAAATTAAAAACTCATTTACAATTTGCATTCTGCCTTAGCCAAGGACTATTGAGTTGTCATTTATTGAATCACATAGGACATTCTCACCCTTAGCTAAAAAATGGTGCATTTTATAATATTTGCTTCATGCCAGATTAAGAGTCCCTCAATTTTTATTTTTTTTATGATAACCTGTTAGGCTGATATAAGAATCCTGTTTGGAAATCAAGGTATTGGAACTCATGACATTCAAATAAATTTTGATCTTACTTGTTGATTATACATTAAAAAAAAGTTATTTTTTAGTCGAAAACTCGAATTAGATAATAGGAATTGTAATAAACTCTTTTGCTTATTTTTGAATCATTTTTTTGTTGTTGGTAGAAAGATTTATCGAGAATCTATTATTACTTTTGTTGATTTTTTGTTTGAGTTCCATCAAGAGGCGGATCCAACCTCTTAGTTCAATGGGGTCAAATTTTAAAAATAAAATCATTAAAAATAAAATTTTAATAAAATGAATCACAAAACTAAATAATTCTCAAATATTTTTTTGCAATAACATTTTTCGAGATTTCATTGCTTGAAATTGTTGCATGATAGCCTCATTTTTAATAGCTACAAAAATATCACGCTCAATACAAGTTACTAAAAAGTCATTCATCCATTCATCTCCCATTTGGTTACAGAGTTTATTTTTCATGATATTTATGGCTAAAAATGTTCTTTCAATAGTTGCAGTAGCAGCGGACAAAAGTAAAGCCAACTTCAACAAAAAATAGACTTGAGGATACGCATCATCCTTTTTTTTTCTTAACCAACATTTGAGTCAATTCACCAATTCCTTTTATACTCAAAAAATTGGGATCGTTCCTCATTTCCACAATATAATTTTGGAGTTGACCATCAAGTGCCAAAAGTTGCATATACAACAGGATTGTTATCAATTGAGATGAATTTCGTGTTTATGCTTATTTAGGTTGTTTAACACTAATATACAAAAGGATTGCTTTTAACTTTTTTCAATTTGTGATATTTTTAAATTTAAAATTAGCATGATTCATTTAAAATTTTAAAATAATGAAACTTATAACTAGTACATCCGTTCCAAATTAATTAAAAGTTTAATATTGACTTTTGAAAAGTTAATTTCAAATATTTTCAAATTCAAAATTGAGATGGATTAATTTAGTTTATATTAATACAATTATAATTATCATAAACTATTTAAAATTACTATTATTTATAATATTTATTGTTTTTAAAGTTGAAATGAATCATGTCAATTTTTAAATGTGAAAATATCTCAAATTTTCTTTTGGAAAGTTAATATTAATCCTATAATTCGAAACGAAATGACTACTATACTTTATACCATACTTTGCGAATTGAGTGTCATTTTAGATTAAAAATCCTTAACCCTACTTGACTTTGATTGATCAATGAAAACTTTATTTATATTTGAGGAAGATACCAAAAGTAATTCAGTCCCTTGTCATTGCAGGACTATATGAAGGTAAAAGGAAACAGATAAGGGTAAAAAAGCTGAAAGCCTATAAAAATGGAAAATGATATTTCTACAATAATTTTTGATATTTCTACATGTAGAGTCCACCTATTAACTATTATGGAGATACATGATTGGTTCTTATGTGGGGCCTAGTGTGAAAATATCAAAAAATGTTGTGGAAATATCAATTTTCAAAACCATAAAGTAAAAGTGAACAATTTTCCATATAGTGCATTTTTTGAAAATTCAGTGGGTCCAGTCGCCCCCACTAACCCCTGCATAGATCCATCCTTAGTTCCATCTGGGCTCATGATTTGAGTGCATGACATTGTATTCTTTTAATCATGTTTTCAGTATTTTTTGATTTTACTTGATTGGCACTCCCTTGTTGCCTTTTTGAATAAATTTTTTATTTATCAAAACGAAAACAAATAACAATAATAATAATTAAGAACAAGGCAGATTGTATAGACAAGTCTTGTGAAAGTTATGAGACCCGGGTTTACATTTGATGTCTTGTGCTGTGGGACTGAGTTATTTGAGATCTTAGTTGCAAATTTTTGGGTAAAAAGGGGAGTAGTAGTTCTAGTTTGGGGAATTCAAATTCAACCCCAAAAAAGGCCCTTTTGATGAGGGGTGAGACTAATATGTTGCTAATGAGTCCATTGAAAGAGGGGAAGCCGCATGTTTTATTTATTTCTTTTGTGCAAATTTAAGTTGAACATGTAAAAATGACAAATTTAAAAATAACTTAAAAAAAAATTATTTCTTTTTATAATTCATTTTTTTGTGTGGTTCTTTATGATAAATACTAGTTGTGCTTTATTTTATATAGATATATTTAATTTTGTTAAATTTTTTATATTAAAAATAATACAAAAACAATAATTATCCAAATAATAGTTTTAAAATTTTAACACAAATACAACATGAATTTAATATGTCAATCAAACAATAGAATTGAGTTGTTTTGATTTTATAAATTAATAAATTGTAACTCTATAGAGTTACAAGATAAATTAAATTCCAAAATAAATTATCCAAGTGTACCCTAGTGCAATTTGAAATCATTTCATGCTATGACATGTGAATGAGAGTGCTTCTTACGAAATTGAACTTGTGATTAGTAAATACCGCTAACAAGCATATTTTATTGTACTGCATTCTTATTGAACAAAAAGACCAACTTAAAAACCCTGCACTCTTTTTTTTTTTTCCTCTTTTGAAGGCTTGGTGTAGTTTTGAGTTTAAAGCATTTCTTACTATTCTCGCCAGTTAAAACCCCTACATCTTTTTTTGGAGATTCCATATCCTGAATAAAATCTTTAAATTTATTTCTTAACTTGTCTTCTTGTTCCTAGTTTCTCACTGCAACTCCAAGTATCTTACCGAAAAGGATTAATTGCTTTTTCTATCTCGGATTCTTCTCCTCTTTCTTAATCCTCCTTGTGGGCAGGTGAATCACTTTTTGATTCTCCAATCTGTCTGATGTTGACATCTATCCAACTTTGAATTACTGACAATGTATCCTCCCCCCCCCCCCCCCCCCCCCCCCCCCCTTTTCTTTGACACAAAGAACAAAAGCAAAAAGATTCTTTACAAAACCTCCATTTATAGTCACTTGTGCACAACAAATTATGTAAATTAGGAACAGACACTTGTAAATGGAATAATGACTCTTGCTTTTAGCTTTTCAAATGGTGTGTTTTCTTTTTGGTGGGGAATGGAGGTCTGTTGTTATTTGTGCACTGCAGTGTTGGATTAGTAGCTATGTTATTAGTGAAGGTTATCCTGTGTGGATTGTGGAATGGATAAAAGGAAATGGGGATGAAGGAAATATATTATTTGGGCTGGGCCGAGATTCTTAGATTGGGCCATGAGCAACACCCACTTTTAATTCGAAAAATGTGTTATTAATTGATAGGGTCACCAATAAATAAATAAATAATATATTTGATGTTGAAATAAAAAAACTGATATTTTTACATTAAAAAAATAAATTATTTTTCACCGTCATCTTTTGTTCTATCCATTGTGAACCATGATGCTTTGGGGAAGTTTACCCCTAGATGTAAAACTTCTATGAATGCTTGCTAGACTTTGGTTTTAATTAATTAATTAACGTTTGTTTATAAAAAAAAAAAAAGACTCAAATTAATTTAAAAAATTATTAATTAATTAACGTTTGTTTATGAAAAAAAAGACTAAAATTAATTTAAAAATTTATAAATGACACTCTTAAAATGTGGGAGTATTTCTCTCTCCACTTTTGCCAATATTTTTTGCCCTTTTTCTTTGTGTCAGACGGTTTGTCCTCAAAATCTCATATTTGTCTTCTCATTGGCCAGGGCCACAAGTTTATCAAATAAGAATCCAACTTTGTTTTATTATCCACTTTGTGTTAGGTCCACATAGCTAGCCTGGTAGCCTATAATAAGAATCCGAACTTTGTGTTAGGACCACGTCGTAGCTTGCCTGCTAAGAGTATCAATTTTGTTCAATTCAGTGAAAACTGAAAAGTTGCGTCTCTGCTGGCCGCCTGGCTCTGTTACCTTTTTTATTCAAAATGTCAGGCGACGTGCATTACACGTTTCCAACCAACTGCTCATCTCATAAGAAGATGAACAAGATCTCATTAAAAAAATATATTTTAGTAGGTCCCACAATAGGCCGACAAAGATGTGGTGTGGTTCCGTTTTTCTAATGTTTTCGAAATCTTGCAAAATTTTGAATCGAAAGCAGTTCAAAAATTTTCAATATATTAAAATTGCATCCGGTAGCTCATATTTTAAATTGCACCGTACTGACATAAACCGGTGTTTAATATTTTTACAACATACTTGATAATAATATTCATTAAAATAATTTAATAAATATTAAAAATATATATATATAATTAAAATTAAGATAACATTATATAAAATCTCAATATTATCTTTAAAATTCATTAAGAAAGATGAATGATGTAGAGATAATATAATAAATTAAGTTATTGATTTTTTAAAAAAATTTATAAACGACAAGTAAAAAAAATAAATTTTACTATTTAAAAGATAAATAAAAAAAAATTACATATAAGAAGAGCAATGAAGGAAGAAGTAGAAGTAATTTTACCAAGAAACACATGGCCATCAAATCAAATCTAATTAGGTGAGTAGTATACTTGTCAAAAACGTCTACCAGGAGTATGCTTTTAATCCCCAAGACTCTTAACGTAAACCCTTGAAACTGTTAATGGGCCCATTTTAACCGCCAACGAAAGCGCTTTATGTGTTTGTGAAGAATTTTAATAATATGTATGTTATCACAAGTTTACACAAATACATTAACGAGAATCAAAATCATACCCTCGAAACGTGATCTTTTGGTGCGGAAGAACTCGTACGGTTGAAAAGCCAAACCCAAACACAAACAGTCGTCTCCGAACTACAGAATGAGAACGGAGAACAAATTCACGACCCGTCACAAATTTGGGAATTCAGTCGTTATTTTGGGAGAACTGTGGCTTAATCAATATACAGTATATTGATAACTGATGATGGGATAATCTCAGATGAACTGAGGTCGTGGGTTTTATAGGCGTAGTGGCTTAACCTACTACTCCCTACAAAAACTCCAACCACTCAGTCAACTTAACGTTATTATTATAACGTTATAATTATAACGTTAAAGTCTCAATGGCCATCTGACTAATAACCAAATGGGTCGGACCCTCCATGGGCGCCCCATTTAAATATCCAAGATCCAACATCTCTCACTCGCCCATGGCGGGGATGACGTAATCATCACAACTGCTAAAAATTAGCTCAAACCAAAATAACATGTATTCATATTTGCCGGATCGTGTGACCGTTGAGTTCACCTGTAATGCGGGAGCTCTACACCAAACCCGTTAGTGTGACGCCCCCAAATCTAGGCCTACACAGCCCAAATTTGAGTCGTCAAAAGACTACAACAAAATTATTACAACAAAGCACAACGTACAACAATACAGTGTATAATAATACACAACTAAGTCTTCACTATTATTGTCACACTATTTTACAACACGTGAAGACTAGGATAGCTATTCCTCGGACTCTCACTCCATCCCCCGGCTAGACCCCGTTACGTTTTCATCTTCTGTTGAAAACAATGGAACAAAAGAAAGGGTGAGCTCAAATAGCCCAGTAAGAAATATCATGACTAAGATAATGACGAATAAATTATCATTAGCCTTCAACAGTTGAGTTCTTGATAGAATACAATAGACTACAAGGTTTATATCAAAAACTGTAGTTAAATTCTTAAACAACGTTCAGATCAATAATAGCAGCGGAATGAGCAATCTATTAGAAGAATAATGCAGACCATAATGTCCACTCGCTTCTCTTTTTAGTAAAAACATCATCAACTTTTATCATCTGAAATACCATTAGTCATGATAATAAAAATTCACAGTTCCTGGTCATAATCATGCAAATCAACAGTTCATCTTTGCACTACGGGCCAAAGATATTCAATAAAGCACCAACGGTCATGATTATACCAGATTCAGCCTTTGGTCATAATCATACCAACCAACAGTTCATCTTTGCACTACGGGCCAAAGAGAACATTCACCACGTGTCATAAAAGACACCGAACAGATGTATCGCCTTTAACCTAGTATATCGCCTTTAACCTATCATTTGTTCAACAATTATATCACATCTGTGCCCCTGGCCACAGATATTCACAACAGCTTGATTCTTGATGATTAATACAAATAACAGTGATACAAATGATGAACAGAAGAACATGATAAACAATAAGTATCGGAAGTTTACTTTGTGCAGATTCAAATAATGTCCAAATTGCCAACATGATGTGGAGTGAAATTTAAAAATGATATTCAAGATCCATAGTTCAGAATAACGATTATAGTTCAATAGAAAAGTTCAGAAAATAGGAAGGTTCAGTTGAAATAATGAAGTTCAACTATTATGGAACATATAATATTTTCAGGAATTATAGAAGCAATAGTTCCATAATAAGTTTCGATTTAGGTGTATGAAAGAAAATAATATCCCTTACCGTAGCAGGTTTGATTAACAAAAGGTGAAGGAAATTAATATCCCTTACCATAGTAAGTTTGAATAATGGAAGATGAAAAAGATGGTATCCCTTATGAGTATAAAGGAAAATGATATCACTTACGAATATGGAATAAAAGTGACATGTGATAATTCATGTAGACAAATTATTTCCACACGAGACAAATAAAAAGGGTTATTCACCAATAGGCGATAATCCGCGCCGTAAGGTTATTCCCATCAATTTGAATACGAAGAGTTATTCACCAAACATGCGATAATCCGCGCCGTAAGGTTATTCCCATCAATTTGAATACGAAGAGTTATTCACCAAACAGGCGTTAATCCGCACCGTAAGGTTATTCTCAAAGATTAATAAGGAATGAATACAAAAGGTTATTCACCAACAGGCGGTAAACCGCGCCGTAAGGTTATTCCCACAATTTAATACATGGAAGTAAATGGCACAAGAAAGAAACGATATTATTTTCGAGAATCAAATAATGATAATCCCTTCAAGTAAGAAAGAAAATAATATCCATTTATGATGATGAAAAGAATGATACCCCTTACCGTAGTAATTTAGAATATGAAAGAAGATGATATTCCTTACCACAGTAAATTTAAGAGTGTGAAAAGAATAATATTCCTTACCACAATAAATTTAAGAGTATGAAATGAATGGTATTCCTTACAGTAGTAAGTTTAAGAGTATGAAAGAAAATGACATCCCTTACCGTAGTAAGTTTAAGAGTGTGAAAAGAATGATACCCCTTACCGTAGTAAGTTTCAATAATAGAATATAAAAGAAGATGATATTCCTTACAAGTAAGAAAAAAATGACATTTCTTACCACAGTAAATTTAAGAGTTTGAAATGAATGGTATTCCTTACAGTAGTAAGTTTAAGAGTATGAAAGAAAATGACATCCCTTACCGTAGTAAGTTTAAGAGTGTGAAAAGAATGATATTCCTTACCTTAACACGTGACTGGATATTGATTTAAATGAGGTTGATCAACCTATATATTTTTAATAAAATTAGTAATTACCACATATAAATTTCAAAGTGTATGATAATTCGTATAATATGAACTATCAAAATTATATATATTTAACATAATTTTTGTAGTATAGTATAACTACTTTAAAATAGTTTTTAAAATAATATTACAAAATAAATCTTCCAAATAAAGCTTTTTAAAATGAATCTTCTAATAGAAGAGTCTTCTAAAGGAAGATTTGTGAATACCGTAAAATATAGGAATTTATGAAATTACTACTCTTTAATAAAAGACTTACTTGAAAAATTTCTGCACTCCTTTTGGCTTTCAAACTCTCAAAATAACCTTACTATTCTCAGAGAAAACTCATAAAATTCTTATAGAAAAATTCTATGTTTTAGGTGTGATTTTTCTATTCAGCTGAACAAGCTATTTATAGGAGAAAAGAAGTTACTATGCGCGGTAGGTGAAATAAAAAAAATTCAGCAGAGGCTGCGCAGCAGCCTCCACCAACTCTTCAGCAAATTCTCACATTTCTCACATTTCGTGTGGGCCCCACAGTGGGTCCCACATGTTTCTTACTATTCACTTACTATTCACGTCACTATTCACGTTACTATTCACGTCACTATTCACGTTACTATTTCAAATAGTAAAATTAATTATTTTATTTTTTATTTATTTATTTATTCTTCCTGTGAGTCCAACATATAAAATAATGTTACTACAATAATGTAAGAAATACGTTACATATTTTTATTAATTTAATAATATAAATTATAGTGTATTTGCTACTGTGACAATTATTAGATTCAATAATTTTAAACTACAGTGCACCAACAATTATTGACTCGATGATATGAAATACAGTGTAATGACAATTATTGAATCAATAATGCAAAATACTGTGTAGCAACAATAATTGAATTGATAATATAAAATATTATGCAGTGGCAATTATTGATGAAATGATGCGTAACAGTTACGGTGTCAATTATCAGATCAATAATACGAGACACTGTGCAATACCGTGTGCTACTGTAGAATACCGTGTGCCACAATAAAATACCATAAATTACCGTATGCTACTATTCTTTTATCATCGGTATTTTAACAGTTAACACCGTTGACTATTTTTATTTAAAAAGGTTACTTCTGTCGTTTTCTATATCCGACAATTATTCCGTTGTGGGGTCCACCAATAATTTGTTATTTCGGCGCCGTCGTACGGCCCGAATATTCCCCGACAAAACGAATATTGTCCGACAAGATAAAATTTGCACATAACATCCTTAACTTTAAACTTTATCGATTTAACCACTTACTGTTTCAGAAAAATATATATGAAGAAAAATTAAATTTTATATTTCATAAAATTCGGGGTCTTACAACCTCCCCTCCTTATGAAATTTCGTCCCCAAAATTGACGTACCTGGCATTTCGAAGAGGTAAGGATATTTAGATTTCATCTCAGATTCTAGCTCCCAGGTCATTTCCTCAGTATCTTGGTTTCTCCATAAAACCTTAACTTGAGGTATAACCTTTGAGCGTAGGATCTGCTCCTTCTTATCTAAGATCTTGACAAGTACCTCCTCGTACGTTAAATCCTCTTCTATAACGTCCGGTTCTAACTCAATGACGTGGTTTGGGTCCTTCACATATTTACGTAACATAGATATGTGAAAAACATTATGGATGCGAGACATACTTGGTGGTAAAGCTAGTCTGTAGGCTACGGTTCCTACTCGATCGAGGATTTCAAATGGGACAATAAATCGAGGGTTAAGCTTTCCTCTCTTTCCGAATCTCGTAACTCCTTTCCATGGAGAAACACGTAAGAATACATGATCTCCGACGTTGAATCTCTCATCTCTTCGATGAAGATCAACATAACTCTTTTGTCGTTCTTGTGCTGTCTGTATTCGTTGTCGGATCATTTGGATCTTTTCGGTCGTCAAGCGTACCAACTCGGGTCCCAACAATTTTGCTTCTCCTACCTCATTCCAACATACTAGAGAGCGACACTTGCGTCCATATAAAGCCTCGAATGGAGCCATACCTATACTTGCTTGGTAACTGTTGTTGTAGGAAAATTCCACCAATGGCAAGTACTTATCCCAACTTCCTTTGAAATCTAGTACGCAAAGTCTTAAAAGATCTTCGAGGGTCTGGATCGTCCTTTCTGATTGTCCGTCCGTCTGAGGATGGTATGCAGAACTGAATCGTAGCTCAGTGCCCATAGCTTTTTGTAGAATGATCCAAAATCGTGAAGTGAATCTAGGATCTCGATCAGAAACTATGGAAACTGGCATACCATGCAATCTCACAATCTCATTTATGTACATACCGGCAAGACGTTCAAGTGAAAAGTTTTCTCGTATGGGCAAGAAATGAGCAGATTTGGTCAATCTATCTACGATGACCCAAATTACATCTAAGCCTTGAGAAACTTTGGGAAGACCCGTCACGAAATCCATATTGATGTGTTCCCACTTCCATTCGGGAACTTCAAGTGGTTGTAATGGACCCTTAGGTACTTGATGCTCTGCCTTGACACGTTGACAAGTTAGGCATCTTGAGATAAACTCTGCAATCTCCCTTTTCATATTATTCCACCAAAATGTATGTCGAAGATCTCGATACATCTTGGTACCTCCTGGGTGGATTGCAAACGGCGTGTTGTGTGCCTCCATCATGATTTTATGCTTTAATTCAGGATCGTTAGGAACACAAAGTCGAGAGTTGACTCGAAGTATTCCTTTCTCGTCAATTCTTGCTTCGGGAATGGCACATTCTCGTACTTTCTTCATCATGTTCATCAGTTCCGGATCGGTAGCTTGCGCAACTTTAATTTTATCGATTAAAGCCGGTTCTACTCGCACGTGAGCAATCTTCGAGTGGGTCCCTGGTGTCTTTAGCTCTATCTCCATCTTTTGTAAGTCGTACAAAATACGTTTTTGTGTTGTCAGCAGTGCACTTGTACTCGCATAAGATTTTCTGCTCAAAGCATCAGCTACAACGTTCGCCTTTCCCGGGTGATACTGGATTGTGTGGTCGTAATCCTTCAACAACTCAAGCCAACGTCGTTGTCGCATGTTGAGTTCCTTTTGGATGAAGAAATACTTGAGACTTTTATGATCCGTATAGATATCCACCTTTTCTCCGTATAAATAGTGTCTCCAGATCTTCAATGCGAAAACGACTGCTGCCAACTCTAGATCATGAGTAGGATAATTTTTCTCATAATCTTTGAGTTGTCGAGAGGCATAGGCTATAACCTTTCCATGTTGCATAAGGACACAGCCTAGACCTTTGCCTGAAGCATCGCTATATATGACGAATTCTCCTGATCCTGATGGAATGGTTAGAACAGGAGCTGAAACCAGTCTCCTCTTGAGTTCTTGGAAACTTTTCTCGCATTCCTCGCTCCATATGAATTTTGTGCTTTTCCGAGTAAGCTGAGTTAATGGAGTGGCGATTCGAGAAAATCCTTCTACGAATCTCCGATAATAACCAGCTAGGCCCAGAAAACTTCGGACTTCGGTTACTGTCTTGGGTTGTTCCCAATTTAGTACCGTTTCAATCTTCGCAGGATCGACTGATATTCCTTGACTAGAAATCACATGCCCAAGAAACGTGACCTCCTCAAGCCAGAACTCACATTTCTTCAACTTGGCATATAATTTGTTCTCACGGAGCTTTTGGAGTATCAATCTCAGGTGTTGTTCATGATCCTCGCGACTCTTGGAGTATATGAGGATGTCATCAATAAAGACAACCACAAAATGATCCAAATATTCCTTGAATATTCGGTTCATCATGTCCATGAAAGCTGCAGGAGCATTGGTTAGTCCAAAAGGCATGACTAAAAACTCATAATGCCCATAACGAGTTCTGAAAGCAGTCTTTGGAATGTCCTCAGCTTTAACCTTTAACTGATGATATCCAGAACGGAGATCAATCTTTGAGAAATGTTGAGCACCTTGTAATTGATCAAACATGTCATCGATCCGAGGCAACGGGTACCTGTTTTTGATGGTGACATGGTTCAATTCTCGGTAGTCAATGCACAATCTCATACTCCCGTCTTTCTTCTTCACAAATAGAACAGGAGCACCCCAAGGTGATGCACTCGGACGAATGAAACCGGTATCCAACAATTCCTGTAGTTGGACTTTTAACTCTTGAAGTTCAATGGGAGCCATTCGGTATGGGGCTTTGGAAATGGGCTTGGTACCGGGTTCAAGATCAATACAAAATTCAATTTCACGGTTTGGGGGTAAGCCAGGAAGTTCTTCAGGAAAAACGTCAGGAAACTCATTAACAATGGGAATATCATTCAAGTTTGACGTATTTTTGTTCAAATCAGTGACATGAGCTAAAAAGGCTTGACATCCGTTTTTCAATAAACGAATGGCTTTATGGCTAGAAATAACAGTTATAGATTTCAATGGTTTAGTTGCTTGAATTTGCATGACAGGTTGATTAGGAATATGAAAACTAATAATCTTATGAAAACAATCAATTTTAGCATAATGGGTAGTCAACCAATCAATTCCTAAAATCACATCAAATTCATGCATTTCCAAAGAAATAAGGTCAACAGGTAATGTGAGGTTGTTGATTTGAACTAGGCAAGATTTATAGACAGTAGATGTAATGGTCATTTCTCCTAATGGGGTTTCAACTGATAAGTCAAAGTCCAAATTTTTAGGAGTTAAGTTTAAACGTTGAGCACATGCAGGTGAGATAAAAGAATGGGTAGAGCCAGTATCTAACAAAGCGTAGACTTCACGAGAATTTATGAATAGCTTACCGGTTATCACCTCGTTCGAGTTTCGTGCCATTTGGGATGTCACAACAAAAGCTCTCCCTTGAACTACAGATTTTCCCTTATCCGCGCTAGCTTTTGGTATCATCATTGCAGCTGGACTCGATTTTGTGGCAGGACAAAACCGCGCAAGATGACCCTCTTTCCCACAACTGTAGCACTTTTTGGACTACTGTGTACAGTTTGGGCTGATGTGACCTTCTTGACCACACCTATAGCATCTCACTGGTGGTCGATCTTCTCCCCTTGAAACTGGGGTCGGTGCTGGTGCTGGTACTGGTGCTGGTGCTGGTGCCCTTCCATAATTATTATGGAATCTCTTTCTTTTGAAATTGTTCCCACTGGATTCTCCTCTTCTGTTATTTGATGTGGAATTACCACCGAAGTGTTGGTTACCTCCTCGATGGTTCTCGTTCCTGTGGTTGTTGTCATTCCTTTCTCTATGCTGATCATTAACTCTTGGCTGCAATGTTTCATCTGTCTGCTCCACCCTTTGAGCCCTATCCACAACATCTGAATACAAACTGAATTTGTGAGAGCTAAGTTGTTGACGAATTTTGAGTCTCAAACCTCTTAGGAACATCCGACTCATTCGTGCTTCGTCATCCACTAGATGGGTGGCAAAACGAGATAACTCAGCGAACTTAGCTTCATATTGGGAGACTGTCATGTTTCCCTGCTCCAGCTTAATGAATTCCACCTCTTTCATATGGCGGATGCTTTCTGGGAAATACTTCTCGTTAAACAGTTCTTCGAATTCTGTCCAAGACATTTCGAGTGCTGAAGGTTGGATACGTTTTACCGCTTCCCACCAATGATCCGCCTCACCTCGTAACATAAAAGTGGCAAATGACACCTTCTGATCATCAGCGCATTGTAAGACATCAAGTATTTTTGTCGTCTGCTTTAGCCATGCCTCCGCTTTGAGTGGGTCAGGCTTCCCGTGGAATTCAGGTGGTCCAAATTCTTTAAATTGCTTGACAGTGACCATCCTCAAATTACCAGCGTTTCTACCGTTATTATTGACTGGATTTCCTCTTGCTTGATTCTGTATGAACTGCATGATATTCCTAAAGAATCCATCTTTCATCATGTTATTAGGAACATTATTTCCTGAGTTGGCAGGAGGATTGTTTGGGGCCTCATGATTCTCGGCTACATTTGCTTCGGGTATTCCATAGTTAACCTTTTGATTTCCAGATGCCATACTTAACTGTGGTCACAAAATAATTGTTAGTTCAAACAAACTGACTCATCACTTCATGTCCCTATATTCAAATCAACTCATTAGATAATAAAATCTAATTTAGGTGGGACACACTAGTGACTGATTATATTCGTCTCTCCCCTCCTAGTTCTACCCCAGATCTCCATTAAAGACCATATCCCTAAGCTCTGATGCCAACTGTGACGCCCCCAAATCTAGGCCTACACAGCCCAAATTTGAGTCGTCAAAAGACTACAACAAAATTATTACAACAAAGCACAACGTACAACAATACAGTGTATAATAATACACAACTAAGTCTTCACTATTATTGTCACACTATTTTACAACACGTGAAGACTAGGATAGCTATTCCTCGGACTCTCACTCCATCCCCCGGCTAGACCCCGTTACGTTTTCATCTCCTGTTGAAAACAATGGAACAAAAGAAAGGGTGAGCTCAAATAGCCCAGTAAGAAATATCATGACTAAGATAATGACGAATAAATTATCATTAGCCTTCAACAGTTGAGTTCTTGATAGAATACAATAGACTACAAGGTTTATATCAAAAACTGTAGTTAAATTCTTAAACAACGTTCAGATCAATAATAGCAACGGAATGAGCAATCTATTAGAAGAATAATGCAGACCATAATGTCCACTCGCTTCTCTTTTTAGTAAAAACATCATCAACTTTTATCATCTGAAATACCATTAGTCATGATAATAAAAATTCACAGTTCCTGGTCATAATCATGCAAATCAACAGTTCATCTTTGCACTACGGGTCAAAGATATTCAATAAAGCACCAACGGTCATGATTATACCAGATTCAGCCTTTGGTCATAATCATACCAACCAACAGTTCATCTTTGCACTACGGGCCAAAGAGAACATTCACCACGTGTCATAAAAGACACCGAACAGATGTATCACCTTTAACCTAGTATATCGCCTTTAACCTATCATCTGTTCAACAATTATATCACATCTGTGCCCCTGGCCACAGATATTCATAACAGCTTGATTCTTGATGATTAATACAAATAACAGTGATACAAATGATGAACAGAAGAACAGGATAAACAATAAGTATCGGAAGTTTACTTTGTGCAGATTCAAATAATGTCCAAATTGCCAACATGATGTGGAGTGAAATTTAAAAATGATATTCAAGATCCATAGTTCAGAATAACGATTATAGTTCAATAGAAAGGTTCAGAAAATAGGAAGGTTCAGTTGAAATAATGAAGTTCAACTATTATGGAACATATAATATTTTCAGGAATTATAGAAGCAATAGTTCCATAATAAGTTTCGATTTAGGTGTATGAAAGAAAATAATATCCCTTACCGTAGCAGGTTTGATTAACAAAAGGTGAAGGAAATTAATATCCCTTACCATAGTAAGTTTGAATAATGGAAGATGAAAAAGATGGTATCCCTTATGAGTATAAAGGAAAATGATATCACTTACGAATATGGAATAAAAGTGACATGTGATAATTCATGTAGACAAATTATTTCCACACGAGACAAATAAAAAGGGTTATTCACCAACAGGCGATAATCCGCGCCGTAAGGTTATTCCCATCAATTTGAATACGAAGAGTTATTCACCAAACATGCGATAATCCGCGCCGTAAGGTTATTCCCATCAATTTGAATATGAAGAGTTATTCACCAAACAGGCGTTAATCCGCACCGTAAGGTTATTCTCAAAGATTAATAAGGAATGAATACAAAAGGTTATTCACCAACAGGCGGTAAACCGCGCCGTAAGGTTATTCCCACAATTTAATACATGGAAGTAAATGGCACAAGAAAGAAACGATATTATTTTCGAGAATCAAATAATGATAATCCCTTCAAGTAAGAAAGAAAATAATATCCATTTATGATGATGAAAAGAATGATACCCCTTACCGTAGTAATTTAGAATATGAAAGAAGATGATATTCCTTACCACAGTAAATTTAAGAGTGTGAAAAGAATAATATTCCTTACCACAATAAATTTAAGAGTATGAAATGAATGGTATTCCTTACAGTAGTAAGTTTAAGAGTATGAAAGAAAATGACATCCCTTACCGTAGTAAGTTTAAGAGTGTGAAAAGAATGATACCCCTTACCGTAGTAAGTTTCAATAATAGAATATAAAAGAAGATGATATTCCTTACAAGTAAGAAAAAAATGACATTTCTTACCACAGTAAATTTAAGAGTTTGAAATGAATGGTATTCCTTACAGTAGTAAGTTTAAGAGTATGAAAGAAAATGACATCCCTTACCGTAGTAAGTTTAAGAGTGTGAAAAGAATGATATTCCTTACCTTAACACGTGACTGGATATTGATTTAAATGAGGTTGATCAACCTATATATTTTTAATAAAATTAGTAATTACCACATATAAATTTCAAAGTGTATGATAATTCGTATAATATGAACTATCAAAATTATATATATTTAACATAATTTTTGTAGTATAGTATAACTACTTTAAAATAGTTTTTAAAATAATATTACAAAATAAATCTTCCAAAGAAAGCTTTTTAAAATGAATCTTCTAATAGAAGAGTCTTCTAAAGGAAGATTTGTGAATACCGTAAAATATAGGAATTTATGAAATTACTACTCTTTAATAAAAGACTTACTTGAAAAATTTCTGCACTCCTTTTGGCTTTCAAACTCTCAAAATAACCTTACTATTCTCAGAGAAAACTCATAAAATTCTTATAGAAAAATTCTATGTTTTAGGTGTGATTTTTCTATTCAGCTGAACAAGCTATTTATAGGAAAAAAGAAGTTACTATGCGCGGTAGGTGAAATAAAAAAAATTCAGCAGAGGCTGCGCAGCAGCCTCCACCAACTCTTCAGCAAATTCTCACATTTCTCACATTTCGTGTGGGCCCCACAGTGGGTCCCACATGTTTCTTACTATTCACTTACTATTCACGTCACTATTCACGTTACTATTCACGTCACTATTCACGTTACTATTTCAAATAGTAAAATTAATTATTTTATTTTTTATTTATTTATTTATTCTTCCTGTGAGTCCAACATATAAAATAATGTTACTACAATAATGTAATAAATACGTTACATATTTTTATTAATTTAATAATATAAATTATAGTGTATTTGCTACTGTGACAATTATTAGATTCAATAATTTTAAACTACAGTGCACCAACAATTATTGACTCGATGATATGAAATACAGTGTAATGATAATTATTGAATCAATAATGCAAAATACTGTGTAGGAACAATAATTGAATTGATAATATAAAATATTATGCAGTGGCAATTATTGATGAAATGATGCGTAACAGTTACGGTGTCAATTATCAGATCAATAATACGAGACACTGTGCAATACTGTGTGCTACTGTAGAATACCGTGTGCCACAATAAAATACCATAAATTACCGTATGCTACTATTCTTTTATCATCGGTATTTTAACAGTTAACACCGTTGACTATTTTTATTTAAAAAGGTTACTTCTGTCGTTTTCTATATCCGACAATTATTCCGTTGTGGGGTCCACCAATAATTTGTTATTTCGGCGCCGTCGTACGGCCCGAATATTCCCCGACAAAACGAATATTGTCCGACAAGATAAAATTTGCACATAACATCCTTAACTTTAAACTTTATCGATTTAACCACTTACTGTTTCAGAAAAATATATATGAAGAAAAATTAAATTTTATATTTCATAAAATTCGGGGTCTTACAGTTAGGGCCAACATAGAGGCATCTACCCTTTCAAGAAAATAGTGCGGGAGCTCTCATGTCAAACTTAATTAGTTCACGTAGAGACTACAACCTATAAACTCATAGTACCCCAGACACATTTGAATTTCACTAGGTTAAGTATCTCTAATCCCTCAGAGAGCCATACTTAACCACCTTTAGGCCCAAGTCCATTTCGTATCTCACTTATTACTATATCGCTATCGAAGCGCTATAGTTGTCGGCAATAAGTGCAGAACGAGGTGAAATCAAATTATCTTCCCTTTGCCCTAATACTATTCAGATATGAATCAACTGCTTTCCCAGAATCGGTCCTTAGAGTCTCATCAATCTTGACCTTAGGAATCGAAACCAAAGTAGCAACACTAATCCATGTCTTTGTAGTATAGTTAAAGATCACAAAGAGCACTTGATGTAGGAATAAAGATTTTGTCCTACAGGACTCACACGGTGAGGAAGCAGGGATCCATTCACTCACCTCCTTTACATGGTCGTTAAGCACATGTAACACTCTCACAACATACTATTCTATAGCCTTGTTGTGCGGACCTTAGTCTAGTCACTCCTAGAGTGTCTAACTCGAACATTTCAAAAATGCTCGCTTATCAAAGCGTCACATTTGAAATTTCGCGTCCGGTTATCATGTTATGGCAGACAATCTCATATATATGAGCATATGTCATATGGTCATGCCGTACGGATCTTAGTTCAGTCGCTTCACAAGCGCCTAACTCGAATTTCTAGATTGCTCGCTTTCCCAAGCTCCAACTCTGAAACTTTGCATCCGGCTATCAATACAGGTTAATAAAGATGGTGGGGCATTCTATATTCAGTTAATCCAAATTAACCTCATCTTGGCTTATGCCAAGGCGACATAATATTTCACATTACTCACTATCAAGCGCCAATTGATTGTTATCCAAAACATCAAAGTTCGCTACTCAAAGCGCCAATATGAACTGTCTCAACTTTGCTCGCTCTTCAAAGCGCCAAGGGTGATTGCTCGTGTGAGTGAGCCAATCAACCTGTTGACATATATTTAGTGTGCGTGCATATCCAATATGCATAATAACTGTGCGAACCATTAATATTTATCATATGCGCTAAAATAACACAATCATAAGTAGGAACAAATGAATCTCGCATAAACGATAAATATCTCGATACAACAATGAATATCTTTAATACAAGCCAAATAATGAGTGATATACAATAAAAAAAGAAAGTACATCAAACCCTACGAAGCCCTAACGAACTAACATGCCTATAAAAAGCATCTCTCGGTATCGGTTTCGTCAAGGGATCCGCTACCATAAGGTCAGTGGGCATGTACTCCAATATCACCTCATTATTTGTTATGTTCTCTCTAATGAAGTTCATCCTCAAGTCAATGTGCTTCGTCCTACCGTGATACTTAGGGTCCTTAGTGTAACCTAGGGCCACTGTGCTATCACAGTAAACAGTCACAGGATCTGAAGCATGACGGACGACTCCAAGATCCTCGAAGAATCTCCTCAACCACATGGCTTCCTGAACAGCTGACGTACATGCTACAAACTCCGACTCCATCGTTGAAAGAGCAACGCAAGTCTGTTTCTTGCTACACCAAGTGATGGCACCACCATGTAGCAAGAATGCATATCCTGAGGTCGACTTGCGCACCCCTTGGTTACCTCCCCAACTAGCATCAGAGTAACCAATCAAGCGCAGGTCCGGTCCTCCATAGCACAACATGTAGTCTAAAGTACCTTTCAAATATCGCAAGATCCTCTTGATTGCCCTCCAATGAGCAATTCCAGGGTTTGACTGATAACGACCGAGATAACCGATTGCATATGCTATATCAGGCCGAGTACACACAACTGCATACATTAGCTTTCCTATAGCACTGGCATACGGGTAGTGGGACATTTTCTCAATTTCCTCGGGAGAACTAGGGCATTGCTCGGGTCCAATGGCATCACCTTTAGCGATAGGAGTGTCTATGGGTTTGCAGTTGCTCATTTGGAATTGCTCCAGAACCTTCTTAAGGTAAGTCTCTTGAGATAAACCAAGAAGCTTTTTTGAGCGATCTCTATAGATCTTAACTCCAAGAACATAAGCTGCTTCTCCCATGTCCTTCATCTCAAAGTTAGAGGACAACCACCCTTTGGTGGTAACAATCATCTCCTTATTGTTCACAGCTAGTAGGATGTCGTCGACATACATCGATAGGATAAGGAATTTATCTTTGGATCGTTTAATATACACACAATGGTCTTCCTCGATCATCGTAAACCCATCACTAATGACGGCTCGATGGAATCTCAGATACCATTGCCTAGATGTCTGTTTCAAACCATAGATAGAACGTTTGAGCTTGCAGACTTTGCGCTCTTGTCCTTCTATGATGAAACCCTCAGGTTGATCCATGTATATCTCTTTAGCTAAATCTCCATTGAGAAAAGCTGTCTTAACGTCCATTTGATATAACTCCAGATCCAAATGCGCGACAATTGCTAAGATGAGGCGAATTGAGGAAAACCTCACAACCGGTGAGAAGGTTTCCTCGTAATCAATTCCCTTTTGCTGGGTGTAGCTCTTGGTTACAAGACGAGCTTTGTACCAATCGATGGAACCATCCGCCTTGCGTTTGACTTTAAGAATCCATTTGTTCCCAAAAGCCTTTCGCCCTGGTGGAAGGTCAACCAAGTCCCAAACTTGATTAGTCCTCATGGATTCCATCTCATCTATCATTGCAGTCATCCACTTATCACTAGCAGTAGATGATAGAGCATCTTAATAAGATCGAGGTTCCTCATCTTCATGCGTATCGGCCAGAAAGGCATTCCCCTCAATCTCAAAGAGACGACGTGGAATGTTGCACCTTTGACTTTTACGTATTTGAGGAACAAGAGACTCTTCATTCGATGGAAGAGTACTGCTTGAAGGCATGTCACTCCCACTATCTACAGGAGCCTGAGGAATTGCCTCATCGGACTCTACTATACGAGTTGGGGCGCCCAAATCTTCCTCCATCTCATAAAAGTTCATCTCTTTGCTCATATCACCTCTGTTAGGGAAATTCATCTCAAGGAAATCTACATCTCGTGACTCTATCGCCGATACAGTCCCATCAGTTTGCTCTCCAACGAACACGTAGCCTTTGGAGTGTTCAGAATATCTTACAAAGATACACTTCTTACCCCTCGGCCCCAACTTCCCATTTTCATGAGAAGTGTTGTGCACATAAGCTGCTGATCCCCAAGGCCGCATATGGCCCAATTCGGGCTTTCTGCCGGTCCACAATTCATATGGGGTGGACTGAACGGATTTCGAAGGTACACGATTAAGTATATATGTCGCAGTCAACAATGCATCACCCCAATAGGAGATAGGCAAATTTGCTTGCGCCATCATAGACCTAACCATGTCTAATAATGTCCGATTCCTCCTCTCCGCTACACCATTTTGTTGCGGAGTTCTAGGGATTGTCAGTTGCCTGATAATCCCTCTTTCCTCACACAGTTCCTTGAACTGATCTGACAGATACTCGCGGCCTCGGTCAGTTCGAAGTGCCTTAACACTTTTATCCAACTGTTTCTCGACCTCAATCAAATAACGTCTAAAGCATTCTAATGCCTCAGACTTATGAGAGATCAAAAAAGTATATCCGAAGCGCGTATAGTCATCTATCATTGTGAGAAAGTAGGAACGTCCATTCCTTTCTTTCATATTCATAGGGCCACAAATGTCTGAGTGAATGAGTTGCAATGGCGTTTCTGCCCTAGTGGCTTTACCAAATGGTTTTCTAGTTGACTTTCCTGCTAGACAATGTTCACAAGTGGGTAGATTGACTTTAGCGAGTGGGCCTAAAAGACCTGCTCGAGCTAACCTAGTCATTCTATCCTGTCCAATATGGCCTAATCTAGCATGCCATTGAATTGAACTAACATTATCATTCTCAACAAGCAAGGAATAGGAATCATTACTATTAATGCTAGAATCAACAGTATCCAAAACCATAAAACCATTATTAATAAAACCATATCCAAAAATATTCGTCCCATGCGAAATTATTATAACGTTGTTCTCAAAACTAATAGAATAGCCTAAACGAAGTACTGACAAAACAGAAAATAAATTCTGCCGGACATCCGGCGCATAAAGTACATCATGTAGGGTCAATGCAGAGCCTCCTCGCATTTCCAGTTTGTAAGTGCCAGTGCCTAGCACGTCCACACTGGAATCGTTCCCCATGAATACTTTTCTGCCAGCCGGAATGCGGCGGTATTCCACGAATCCACTCCGATCTCTAGCTATGTGGTCCGTTGCTCCTGAATCTACAATCCACATATGGAGAGAATGAGCAACCATAACAGTACTTGATACTAAACACATAGATAGATTAGGACTAGGAATTACCTTCTTCGGCTCAGTGCATTCACGAGCGAAGTGTCCCGCCTTGCCACAATTGTAGCATGCCATCTTGGCCTTGTCCTTTTTGCCAGCACCTCGCTTGCTTCTTTTCCGTTTGCTGACACCACCACTCGCAGCCATCTTAGGCGCAATAGGATTAGCAGATTTCTTGCCCTTCTTTGGCTTGAACCCTTTATAAGAGCTCGATTCAGCTACATATGCCCTGGAAGACTTGACAACGTCAAGACGCTCAGCCTCAAGCTCCAGGTGGCGACGAATATTATCAAAATTTCTGCTATTCTCGTTATGGGTCATGTTGACCCGCATATGTTCCCAACTGTCGGGAAGAGAGCGAACCACTGCTGAAATCTGCTGCTCGTCTGACAGCTGAGTCCCACCGGATTTTAATTCCCGGATCATGTTAGCCATGATTCGAAGGTGTTGTTTCATAGTGTGGTTATCACGTTTTTTATAACTATCGAATCTTATGGCTAACTCTCTCAGCCTTGTCAGCGAGGTGCCGCCAAACTTCGTCTTGAGAGCTTCCCACATCTCATGTGCCGTTGAGTATTGTTCATACTCAAACAGGAAGTCGTTGTTCATGCAGCTCAGCAACGTTATGCGAACGATTCGGTCCTTTTTGCGCCAACTTTCGAAGGCAACAACCTTGACCGGATCCTTTGCATCTTCACCGTCTGGTTTTGTCATTTTGGACAACAGGGTTTCTTCAACCTCTTGCTCCTCCAAGACCATCCTAACCTTACGGTGCCAAACATCGTAATTATCTCCGTCTAACTTGTTTCCTTGATTAAGATCTGCGATTATGTGTTTTGAAGCCATTTCTGTTTCGAAAAAAATTGATTAGAGATATTCATAGTTCACCACAGTATAATTATATCTTAGCCGCACGAATCAAATCAACATAAAAATAATTAGGACATAAATATAGAAGGGAGACTTCGCCAAGCTTAAGAATCACAATTCATATAAATGTCCAATTATTTAAACTTAATTTTTCGGCGCTTAAGACATTTAATTTAGGGAATAATTTTAATTAAATTACTACCACCTAAATCACTCCCACTAGAAATATGTGTGCATGTGCAATTACAGCATAACAATTTAATTTCATGTATCAAACAATTAATATTTCAAAATATTAACAAAGGAATTAAATAATAAGCAATATTACACAATTTAATATACCAAGTATATTATAAACACATCAAAAAATTTCCCAAAAATTTCTAACAATGTATTATCATCATAAAAGGTTACTGTAATTTTCTGGGATTTTTTTTCTGATAATTATTCTAATTATCACAATTAATTAATCATTGCACAATTAAGTTGGAAATTAACAAAAATATCCAAATATATTAATTTTCCAAAACAAACAGTAGAAACATCAATTATATGCAAATAATTAATTTCTGTAAAATTTTCGGAATTTATTAATTTCATTTAGTATTTATAAATCATTTTCTTATATAAAATAATTAATAAAAACATTTTCTGAAATAAAATAAACCGGGCGGGTCAAGAACCGCGGGTCGGAACCGGGTCAGGGTCAGCGCGCGGGTCAACCGTCAGGCACGTGTATAACATGCGCCAGATTCTGATGGGCGTCTGCGCATTGCGCGGGCGCGTGGGATATCCGCGGCGGCACTAGGCGCGTGTAACACACGCGCCACCTTCCCGACCTCCGTTCGCAACGTTGTTTTTTCTGTTGTGATCGTCTGGATGAGCTGAGTCCAATGGTGTGCTCAACCACAATTTTGGGAGCTTCCACGATAGTGTTGTAATGAACGTGCAAGCCACTGAGAGTGGTTATTGCACTTCATCTTCAACCTCCAGCCATCAGATCGCGAATTATTCTTACAGAGGCCATAACTTGGTCATTTCTTATCCAAATCATGCATATAATATATCTACGGAAAGCCCATGAAATATTCTACGCATACATGCCAAAATCACATGAAACAGATTATTACCCAGAAAGTTATGGCAAATTAAAGCATGCGGTTTTGATTTTTATACATGCTTTCATGGCATATTGTGTAAACAGTACATACATATGATCATACAACCATGCTCTGATACCAATGAAGGATTTTAATAATATGTATGTTATCACAAGTTTACACAAATACATTAACGAGAACCAAAATCATACCCTCGAAGCGTGATCTTTTGGTGCGGAAGAACTCGTACGGTTGAAAAGCCAAACCCAAACCCAAACAGTCGTCTCCGAACTACAGAATGAGAACGGAGAACAAATTCACGATCCGTCACAAATTTGGGAATTCAGTCGTTATTTTGGGAGAACTGTGGCTTAATCAATATACAGTATATTGATAACTGATGATGGGATAATCTCAGATGAACTGAGTTCTTGGGTTTTATAGGCGTAGTGGCTTAACCCACTCCCTACAAAAACTCCAACCACTCAGTCAACTTAACGTTATTATTATAACGTTATAATTATAACGTTAAAAGACTGAGTCTCAATGGCCATCTGACTAACAACCAAATGGGTCGAACCCTCCATGGGCGCCCCATTTAAATATCCAAGATCCAACAGTTTGGGATATAAGTATTCAGAGCGAGAACTCACAACAATGAGACGCACTCGAAATATAAATTTTAGAGCACTTGCAACAATGAGAGAGCCACCACTATTAGCATTTTAGGTGTTTCACGTGTTTAACATTGCATCCATTGCTGTGCAGCTAAATTTCTTCATTTCAAAGCTTTAATAGACAAAATTTTATAAATAATAGAAGAATATATGTTTAATTAAAATTAAGATAACATTGTTATAATTGATATCCATCGTTATTCAAGACCTTATTTTATTGAAATTGGAAATGAGGTCCTCGATGACCTAGTCTCTACCTTGTAATTCAACCCTTAGTGCAAAAACCCTGCAGTATAGATATTTTTTTTCCCTCCATCTATCTTCTTCATAATCCAACTGCCGAGAATAGTAAGAAATGGTTTAAACTCAAAACTTCACCAAGCCTTCAAAGGACTTGAAATTAACTTTTGACAGACACCCCAGTAGAAAAGCATATGTCCTGACGCTGACACCAAAACAAGACCAACCATCATCTCAAAAAACTACATTCCATTGCATATTCCCATGGCTATATTTTGATGAATAAGTATTAGGAAGCATAATTCCAATAAAATCTACCCTAAATAAATCTGCAGGCTTGGACTTGAAATGAGAATCTGCCTCCCATTACGAGACCCATCTCAGAATCAACTTTCAAAACAAATCTGATAATAATCTTATTGTCATTCACTGCAAGAATATCAAAAGAAAACTGCTATCCACCCTTATGTATCAACCTACATCTTTTTTTGGAGATTCCATGTAATACCCACTTCCTAAAGTCTCACATCACCCATTTTTAAAAAAAAAATTCATTCTTTTAGTCTATATATGTAAGACCCCGAATTTTATGAAATATAAAAATTAATTTTTCTTCATATATTTTTTTCATGAAACAGTAAGTGGTTAAATTGACGAAATTGAAAGTTAAGGAAGTTTTGTACAAATTTTATTTTGTCGGACAATATTCGTTTTGTCGGGGAATATTCGTTTTGTCGGAAAATATTCGGGCCGTACGACGGCGCCGAAATAACAAATTATTTGTGGACCCCACAACGGAATATTTGTCGGATATAGAAAACGACAGAAGTAACCTTTTTAATAAAAATAGTCAACGGTGCTAACTGTTAAAATACCGGTGATAAAAGAATAGTAGCATACGGTAATTTATGGTATTTTACTGTAGCATGCGGTACTCTACAGTAGCACACGGTATTGCACAGTGTCTCATATTATTGACACCGTAACTGTTATGCATCATTTCATCAATAATTGTCACTGCATAATATTTTATATTATCAATTCAATTATTGTTGCTACACAGTATTTTGCATTATTGATTCAATAATTGTCATTACACTGTATTTCATATCATCGAGTCAATAATTGTTGCTGCACTGTTTTTAAAATTATTGAACCTAATAATTGTCACAGTAGCAAATACACTCTAATTTATATTATTAAATTAATAAAAATATGTAACGTGTTTCTTACATTATTGTGGTAACATTATTTTATATGTTGGACTCACAGGAAGAATAAATAAATAAATAAATAAATAAATAAAAAATAAAAAAAAATTAATTTTACTATTTGAAATAGTGACGTGAATAGTGACGTGAATAGTAACGTGAATAGTAAGTGAATAGTAAGAAACATGTGGGACCCACTGTGGGGCCCACATGAAATGTGAGAAATGTGTTTTGGGAAATGGTTGGTGAAGGCTGCTACGCAGCCTTTGCTGAAGAAATTTTTTTTCTGTTCACCTACCACGCATAGTAACTTCTTTTCTCCTATAAATAGATTGTTCAGCTGAATAGAAAAATCACACCTAAAACATAAAATTTTTCTATAAGAATTTTATGAGTTTTCTCTGAGAATAGTAAGGCTATTTTGAGTGTTTGAAAGCCAAAAGGAGTGCAGAAATTTTTCAAGTAAGTCTTTTATTAAAGAGTAGTAATTTTATAAATTCCTATTTTTCACGGTATTCACAAATCTTCCTTTAGAAGACTCTTCTTTGAGAAGATTCATTTTTAAAAGCTTTCTTTGGAAGATTTATTTTGGAATATTATTTTTAAAACTATTTTAAAGTTGGTATTTTATACTACAAAAATTATGTTAAATATATATAATTTTGATAGTTCATAATATATGAGTTATCATACACTTTGAAGTTTACATGTTGTAATTACTAATTTTATTATAAATATATAGGTTGATCAATCTCATTTAAATCAATATCCAGTCACGTGTTAAGGTAAGAAATGTCATTTTTTTTCACTCTTAAACTTACTACGGTAAGAAATGTCATTTTTTTTCACTCTTAAACTTACTACGGTAAGAAATGTCATTTTTTTTACACTCTTGAACTTACTACGGTAAGGAATTTCATTTTCTTTCATACTCTTAAACTTACTACAGTAAGAAATGTCATTTTTTTACACTCTTGAATTTGCTACGGTAAGGGATATTATTTTCTTTCATACTCCTGAACCGAAACTTATTATGGAACTATTGCTTCTATAATTCCTGAAAATATTATATGTTCCATAATAGTTGAACTTCATTATTTCAACTGAACCTTCCTATTTTCTGAATCTTTCTATTGAACTGTAACCGTTATTCTGAACTGAGAATCTTGAATAACATTTTTAAATTTCACTCCACATCATGTTGACAATTTGGACATTATTTGAATCTGCCCAAAGTAAACTTCCGATACTTATTGTTTATCCTGTTTCTTCTGTTCATCAATTGTATCACTATTATTTGTACTAATCATAAAGAATCAAGCTGTTGTGAATATCTGTGGCCGGGGGCACAGATGTGATATATTTGTTGAACAGATGATAGGTTAAAGGCGATATAATAGGTTAAAGGCGATACATCTGTTCGGTGTCTTTTATGACACGCGGTGAAAGTTCTCTTTGGCCCGTAGTGCATAGATGAACTGTTGTTTGGTATGATTATGACCAAAGGCTGAATCTGGTATAATCATGACCGTTGGTGTTATATTGAAAGTTCTCTTTGGCCCGTAGTGCATAGATGAACTGTTGTTTGGTATGATTATGACCAAAGGCTGAATCTGGTATAATCATGACCGTTGGTGTTATATTGAATGTTCTCTTTGGCCCGTAGTGCATAGATGAACTGTTGATTTGCATGATTATGACCAGGAACTGTGAATTTATATTATCATGACTAATGGTATTTCAGGTGATAAAAATTGATGATATTTTTACTAAAAAGATAAGCGAGTGGACATTATAGTCTACATTATTCTTCTAATAGATTGCTCATTCCGCTGCTATTATTGATCTGAACGTTGTTTAAGAATTTAACTGCAGTTTCTGATATAAACCTTGTAGTCTGTTGTATTCTATCAGGAACTCAACTGTTGAAGGCTAATGATAATTTATTCGTCATTATCTTAGTCATGATATTTCTTACTGGGCTATTTGAGCTCACCCTTTTGTTCCATTATTTTTCAACAGGAGATGAGAACGTAGCTGGGTCTAGCCGGGGGATGGAGTGAGGGTCCGAGGGATAGCTATCATAGTCTTCACGTGTTGTAAAATAGTGTGGCAATAATAGTGAAGACTTAGTTGTGTATTATACACGGTATTGTTGTACGTTGTGCTTTGTTGTAATAATTTTGTTGTAGTCTTTTGACGACTCAAGTTTAGGCTGTGTGGGCTTAGATTTGGGGGCGTCACAGTTGGCATCAGAGCTTAGGGATATGGTCTTTAATGGAGATCTGGGGTAGAACTAGGAGGGGAGAGACGAATATAATCAGTCACTAGTGTGTCCCACCTAAATTAGATTTTATTATCTAATGAGTTGATTTGAATATAGGGACATGAAGTGATGAGTCAGTTTGTTTGAACTAACAATTATTTTGTGACCACAGTTAAGTATGGCATCTGGAAATCAGGAGGATAACTTTGAAATGCCCGGTACGTCAATTTCGGGGACGAAATTTCATAAGGAGGGGAGGTTGTAAGACCCCGAATTTTATGAAATATAAAAATTAATTTTTCTTCATATATTTTTTTCATGAAACAGTAAGTGGTTAAATTGACGAAATTGAAAGTTAAGGAAGTTTTGTACAAATTTTATTTTGTCGGACAATATTCGTTTTGTCGGGGAATATTCGTTTTGTCGGAAAATATTCGGGCCGTACGACGGCGCCGAAATAACAAATTATTTGTGGACCCCACAACGGAATATTTGTCGGATATAGAAAACGACAGAAGTAACCTTTTTAATAAAAATAGTCAACGGTGCTAACTGTTAAAATACCGGTGATAAAAGAATAGTAGCATACGGTAATTTATGGTATTTTACTGTAGCATGCGGTACTCTACAGTAGCACACGGTATTGCACAGTGTCTCATATTATTGACACCGTAACTGTTATGCATCATTTCATCAATAATTGTCACTGCATAATATTTTATATTATCAATTCAATTATTGTTGCTACACAGTATTTTGCATTATTGATTCAATAATTGTCATTACACTGTATTTCATATCATCGAGTCAATAATTGTTGCTGCACTGTTTTTAAAATTATTGAACCTAATAATTGTCACAGTAGCAAATACACTCTAATTTATATTATTAAATTAATAAAAATATGTAACGTGTTTCTTACATTATTGTGGTAACATTATTTTATATGTTGGACTCACAGGAAGAATAAATAAATAAATAAATAAATAAATAAAAAATAAAAAAAAATTAATTTTACTATTTGAAATAGTGACGTGAATAGTGACGTGAATAGTAACGTGAATAGTAAGTGAATAGTAAGAAACATGTGGGACCCACTGTGGGGCCCACATGAAATGTGAGAAATGTGTTTTGGGAAATGGTTGGTGAAGGCTGCTACGCAGCCTTTGCTGAAGAAATTTTTTTTCTGTTCACCTACCACGCATAGTAACTTCTTTTCTCCTATAAATAGATTGTTCAGCTGAATAGAAAAATCACACCTAAAACATAAAATTTTTCTATAAGAATTTTATGAGTTTTCTCTGAGAATAGTAAGGCTATTTTGAGTGTTTGAAAGCCAAAAGGAGTGCAGAAATTTTTCAAGTAAGTCTTTTATTAAAGAGTAGTAATTTTATAAATTCCTATTTTTCACGGTATTCACAAATCTTCCTTTAGAAGACTCTTCTTTGAGAAGATTCATTTTTAAAAGCTTTCTTTGGAAGATTTATTTTGGAATATTATTTTTAAAACTATTTTAAAGTTGGTATTTTATACTACAAAAATTATGTTAAATATATATAATTTTGATAGTTCATAATATATGAGTTATCATACACTTTGAAGTTTACATGTTGTAATTACTAATTTTATTATAAATATATAGGTTGATCAATCTCATTTAAATCAATATCCAGTCACGTGTTAAGGTAAGAAATGTCATTTTTTTTCACTCTTAAACTTACTACGGTAAGAAATGTCATTTTTTTTCACTCTTAAACTTACTACGGTAAGAAATGTCATTTTTTTTACACTCTTGAACTTACTACGGTAAGGAATTTCATTTTCTTTCATACTCTTAAACTTACTACAGTAAGAAATGTCATTTTTTTACACTCTTGAATTTGCTACGGTAAGGGATATTATTTTCTTTCATACTCCTGAACCGAAACTTATTATGGAACTATTGCTTCTATAATTCCTGAAAATATTATATGTTCCATAATAGTTGAACTTCATTATTTCAACTGAACCTTCCTATTTTCTGAATCTTTCTATTGAACTGTAACCGTTATTCTGAACTGAGAATCTTGAATAACATTTTTAAATTTCACTCCACATCATGTTGACAATTTGGACATTATTTGAATCTGCCCAAAGTAAACTTCCGATACTTATTGTTTATCCTGTTTCTTCTGTTCATCAATTGTATCACTATTATTTGTACTAATCATAAAGAATCAAGCTGTTGTGAATATCTGTGGCCGGGGGCACAGATGTGATATATTTGTTGAACAGATGATAGGTTAAAGGCGATATAATAGGTTAAAGGCGATACATCTGTTCGGTGTCTTTTATGACACGCGGTGAAAGTTCTCTTTGGCCCGTAGTGCATAGATGAACTGTTGTTTGGTATGATTATGACCAAAGGCTGAATCTGGTATAATCATGACCGTTGGTGTTATATTGAAAGTTCTCTTTGGCCCGTAGTGCATAGATGAACTGTTGTTTGGTATGATTATGACCAAAGGCTGAATCTGGTATAATCATGACCGTTGGTGTTATATTGAATGTTCTCTTTGGCCCGTAGTGCATAGATGAACTGTTGATTTGCATGATTATGACCAGGAACTGTGAATTTATATTATCATGACTAATGGTATTTCAGGTGATAAAAATTGATGATATTTTTACTAAAAAGATAAGCGAGTGGACATTATAGTCTACATTATTCTTCTAATAGATTGCTCATTCCGCTGCTATTATTGATCTGAACGTTGTTTAAGAATTTAACTGCAGTTTCTGATATAAACCTTGTAGTCTGTTGTATTCTATCAGGAACTCAACTGTTGAAGGCTAATGATAATTTATTCGTCATTATCTTAGTCATGATATTTCTTACTGGGCTATTTGAGCTCACCCTTTTGTTCCATTATTTTTCAACAGGAGATGAGAACGTAGCTGGGTCTAGCCGGGGGATGGAGTGAGGGTCCGAGGAATAGCTATCATAGTCTTCACGTGTTGTAAAATAGTGTGGCAATAATAGTGAAGACTTAGTTGTGTATTATACACGGTATTGTTGTACGTTGTGCTTTGTTGTAATAATTTTGTTGTAGTCTTTTGACGACTCAAGTTTAGGCTGTGTGGGCTTAGATTTGGGGGCGTCACAGTTGGCATCAGAGCTTAGGGATATGGTCTTTAATGGAGATCTGGGGTAGAACTAGGAGGGGAGAGACGAATATAATCAGTCACTAGTGTGTCCCACCTAAATTAGATTTTATTATCTAATGAGTTGATTTGAATATAGGGACATGAAGTGATGAGTCAGTTTGTTTGAACTAACAATTATTTTGTGACCACAGTTAAGTATGGCATCTGGAAATCAGGAGGATAACTTTGAAATGCCCGGTACGTCAATTTCGGGGACGAAATTTCATAAGGAGGGGAGGTTGTAAGACCCCGAATTTTATGAAATATAAAAATTAATTTTTCTTCATATATTTTTTTCATGAAACAGTAAGTGGTTAAATTGACGAAATTGAAAGTTAAGGAAGTTTTGTACAAATTTTATTTTGTCGGACAATATTCGTTTTGTCGGGGAATATTCGTTTTGTCGGAAAATATTCGGGCCGTACGACGGCGCCGAAATAACAAATTATTTGTGGACCCCACAACGGAATATTTGTCGGATATAGAAAACGACAGAAGTAACCTTTTTAATAAAAATAGTCAACGGTGCTAACTGTTAAAATACCGGTGATAAAAGAATAGTAGCATACGGTAATTTATGGTATTTTACTGTAGCATGCGGTACTCTACAGTAGCACACGGTATTGCACAGTGTCTCATATTATTGACACCGTAACTGTTATGCATCATTTCATCAATAATTGTCACTGCATAATATTTTATATTATCAATTCAATTATTGTTGCTACACAGTATTTTGCATTATTGATTCAATAATTGTCATTACACTGTATTTCATATCATCGAGTCAATAATTGTTGCTGCACTGTTTTTAAAATTATTGAACCTAATAATTGTCACAGTAGCAAATACACTCTAATTTATATTATTAAATTAATAAAAATATGTAACGTGTTTCTTACATTATTGTGGTAACATTATTTTATATGTTGGACTCACAGGAAGAATAAATAAATAAATAAATAAATAAATAAAAAATAAAAAAAATTAATTTTACTATTTGAAATAGTGACGTGAATAGTGACGTGAATAGTAACGTGAATAGTAAGTGAATAGTAAGAAACATGTGGGACCCACTGTGGGGCCCACATGAAATGTGAGAAATGTGTTTTGGGAAATGGTTGGTGAAGGCTGCTACGCAGCCTTTGCTGAAGAAATTTTTTTTCTGTTCACCTACCACGCATAGTAACTTCTTTTCTCCTATAAATAGATTGTTCAGCTGAATAGAAAAATCACACCTAAAACATAAAATTTTTCTATAAGAATTTTATGAGTTTTCTCTGAGAATAGTAAGGCTATTTTGAGTGTTTGAAAGCCAAAAGGAGTGCAGAAATTTTTCAAGTAAGTCTTTTATTAAAGAGTAGTAATTTTATAAATTCCTATTTTTCACGGTATTCACAAATCTTCCTTTAGAAGACTTTTCTTTGAGAAGATTCATTTTTAAAAGCTTTCTTTGGAAGATTTATTTTGGAATATTATTTTTAAAACTATTTTAAAGTTGGTATTTTATACTACAAAAATTATGTTAAATATATATAATTTTGATAGTTCATAATATATGAGTTATCATACACTTTGAAGTTTACATGTTGTAATTACTAATTTTATTATAAATATATAGGTTGATCAATCTCATTTAAATCAATATCCAGTCACGTGTTAAGGTAAGAAATGTCATTTTTTTTCACTCTTAAACTTACTACGGTAAGCAATGTCATTTTTTTTCACTCTTAAACTTACTACGGTAAGAAATGTCATTTTTTTTACACTCTTGAACTTACTACGGTAAGGAATTTCATTTTCTTTCATACTCTTAAACTTACTACAGTAAGAAATGTCATTTTTTTACACTCTTGAATTTGCTACGGTAAGGGATATTATTTTCTTTCATACTCCTGAACCGAAACTTATTATGGAACTATTGCTTCTATAATTCCTGAAAATATTATATGTTCCATAATAGTTGAACTTCATTATTTCAACTGAACCTTCCTATTTTCTGAATCTTTCTATTGAACTGTAACCGTTATTCTGAACTGAGAATCTTGAATAACATTTTTAAATTTCACTCCACATCATGTTGACAATTTGGACATTATTTGAATCTGCCCAAAGTAAACTTCCGATACTTATTGTTTATCCTGTTTCTTCTGTTCATCAATTGTATCACTATTATTTGTACTAATCATAAAGAATCAAGCTGTTGTGAATATCTGTGGCCGGGGGCACAGATGTGATATATTTGTTGAACAGATGATAGGTTAAAGGCGATATAATAGGTTAAAGGCGATACATCTGTTCGGTGTCTTTTATGACACGCGGTGAAAGTTCTCTTTGGCCCGTAGTGCATAGATGAACTGTTGTTTGGTATGATTATGACCAAAGGCTGAATCTGGTATAATCATGACCGTTGGTGTTATATTGAAAGTTCTCTTTGGCCCGTAGTGCATAGATGAACTGTTGTTTGGTATGATTATGACCAAAGGCTGAATCTGGTATAATCATGACCGTTGGTGTTATATTGAATGTTCTCTTTGGCCCGTAGTGCATAGATGAACTGTTGATTTGCATGATTATGACCAGGAACTGTGAATTTATATTATCATGACTAATGGTATTTCAGGTGATAAAAATTGATGATATTTTTACTAAAAAGATAAGCGAGTGGACATTATAGTCTACATTATTCTTCTAATAGATTGCTCATTCCGCTGCTATTATTGATCTGAACGTTGTTTAAGAATTTAACTGCAGTTTCTGATATAAACCTTGTAGTCTGTTGTATTCTATCAGGAACTCAACTGTTGAAGGCTAATGATAATTTATTCGTCATTATCTTAGTCATGATATTTCTTACTGGGCTATTTGAGCTCACCCTTTTGTTCCATTATTTTTCAACAGGAGATGAGAACGTAGCTGGGTCTAGCCGGGGGATGGAGTGAGGGTCCGAGGAATAGCTATCATAGTCTTCACGTGTTGTAAAATAGTGTGGCAATAATAGTGAAGACTTAGTTGTGTATTATACACGGTATTGTTGTACGTTGTGCTTTGTTGTAATAATTTTGTTGTAGTCTTTTGACGACTCAAGTTTGGGCTGTGTGGGCTTAGATTTGGGGGCGTCACAATATATATGAACTCACCCCTTTTAGTTTTTAAAACACTCAAACATTAAGTATCTCCTATTTTGTGAGAAACTTTTTGTGTGAGGACATTTTTAGTAAAGACTTCCTTGATTAAAATTTTCGGTGTCGATGACGTGAGCGGACTGCGAACCTTATAATTTCAAGTCTATCTTTTTTTCTTTTTTTGTGTAATTATTTAATTTTATGTATTAATATTAATTTTATAGTTTTAATTTTTGTATATTATTTAGTTTGTTAATTGATATATTTTGGTACATCTTTGTTAGTAATTAGCATTTTAGAATATTAAATTAGTATTTTTGTAATTTTAAAGTTTTGACATAAAATAACAATAATAATAATAAAAAAATATTTATTTGTAATAGAATTAAAAATGAAACTAATATTTTTGTGAATATACCTATATGTATTTCGGAAGGAATAAGAATATTATTATTTATTAATATATACGTTACCATGATTAAAATATTTATGTATGTATAACTTTAAGTAGAATTTTGTTTAGAACATAAGGATTTCAGATTCGCCTAAGAGAAAGAAACTATGTAAAACTTAATCAATTAATTAACTATTTATTTATCAATTCATTTATTTTGTTAGTTTTGACGGAGGGAATTTAACGAGTCAGTTTTGCAATATAATTTCTGGTATTACATTGCTTATTCCAGGTAAGGATTTTGTACTTCTTCAGCGATATTCCTTTGATTTTAATTTGTTTGTTTTGTTCCTCATTAGAAGGTGGATATTATTTTGATATATTATTCATAGTAAAATGCATATGATATTTTTGTTTGATTTTAGATATTCGCAACTTAACTTGTACTCTTTAGATTTTTTAAGCATGCCTAGTAATTATTTTGATTTTGTAGAAACATACATGCTAATGTATTTGGGAGACTTTGTGTCAATTTATTTTGGTTTAGCATGTGCGTACTAAAACTCCTTTTGTTTGTATTGTGTCGCATATACTATGACATGATATTTTTTTTAGAATGTACCGTAGGATATACTTGAGCTATAACCACCTGTGGGGGTACCACAGGCATGTCATCTTGCTCTTGGCGCCGAGATATGATACTTCTGTGACAGTGTGATTAATCAACGACATCTCCATTTTGTGTGCTACGATGGGAGTTGGCCATTTGATGTTTTGTTGTGGGAGGCGTATGGGTCGGCCATAACATTCTATTCTGTTATGTTCTACGATCTAGTGTTATTTGTAGTGCCTAACACACCTTTTCGATTTTACATGCATTTGGATTTGCAGTACAATGTGTGACTTCTATTTTATTCTATTTTGTTTTGAGCTCGGTATAAAATAAACATAGTCACTCAATTCAGCCTTTTATGTTGTTCAATAAATCAGTTTAGTTCAGAGGATCAATTCAGTTCAAAAGATCAATTTCAATTCAGTAGATCAGTTTTAGTTCAATAAATCAGTTCAGTTAAATAGATTAGTTCAGTTTAATAGATTATATTATTCAATTCAATTCAGTAGATTATGTTACTTATTTTAGTTCTTATTTTTGTATTTTTTATTTATATTAGACATTTAACTGTTTTTCTTCTGACAAATTTATAAAAGAATTCAAGAACAAGTGTTAAAATTATCTCCTTTTTATTTTAATATTTTACTTAAAATTTATTTATGTGTAATCTTTTTTTTCATTTGTTAAGAAAGGAGTGTTACATTCCATATCTTGAATAAAATCTTTAAATTTATTTCTTAAGTTGTCCTCTTATTACTAGTTTCTCACTCCAACTCCAAATTTCTTATCGAAAAGGATTAATTGCTTTTTCTATCTCAGATTCTTCACCTCTTTCTGAATTCTCCTTGTCGGCAGGTGAATCACGTTTTGATTCACCAATCTCTCTGATGTTGACATCGATCCCACTTTAAATAACTGACAATGTATTTTTTCCGGAAAACTCTACACTTACCCAGAGTGTAAATTTTTTTTTTTTTTTTTTTTTTTTTTAAAAAAAAAAAAAACTGTGAGTGCGGGTAAGGCGGCGGGTAAGTTTTCCGGGTAAGTGTAGAAGCGCTCATTTTTTCCACCTTTTTTGACACAAAAAACAAAAGCTGAAAGATTCTTTGCAACTGTTGGAACTTCCATTTATAACCACTTGTGCCCAACAAATTATGTAAAGTAAGAGCAGACACTGTATAGCGATTCAAACTTTTTGGATGGGACTAAAAAAAAATTCAGTTATTCGAAACGAAGATGGTTTTACCTTTGATCAATATATAACATCATTTATAACAACATGAGACCATGTTTGGTAAATGGAATAATGACTCTTGCTTTTAGCTTTTAAAATGGTGTGTTTTCTTTTTGGCGGGGAATGGAGGCCGGGTGTTATTTGTTTATTGCAGTGTTGGATTAGTAGCTATGTTATTAGTGAAGGTTATCCTCGTATCCTGTGCGGATTGTGGAGCCGATAAAAGAAAAAAACAAATATATATACACACAAATCAAACATAATATTTAAATATATTATTATTTTTATTATTAAAAGTGTATTTTTATATTAAAATTTGTGTCTTTTAATATTTTTTAATAATAAAAATGATATTGTGTTTAGTTTGTATATATTTATACTTTATAAAAAAAATGTAGATGAAGGAAATATATTATTTGGGCTGGGCCGAGATCCTTGGATTGGGCAATGAGCAATTCCCACTTTTAGTTCTACAAGTGTGTTATTGATGGGGTTGCCAATAAATAAATAAATAATATACGGTGTTAAAATAAAAAAATTAATATTTTTACATGAAAAAATAAAAAAACTGTTTTTGACCTTTATATATTTCACCGCCTTCATTTGTTCTATATCCTTTGCGAACCATGATGTTTGGGGAAGTTTACCCCTAGATGTATAACTTCTATGAATGCTTGTTAGACTTTGGTTTTAATTAATTAAGTAAGGTTTGTTTATAAAAAAAAATACTAAATATTAATAAAAAAAATTATAAAAATTATAAATGACACGGTTTGTCCTCCAAATCTGATATTTGTCTTCTTGTTGGCTAGGGATCACAAAAAGTTTATCAAATAAGAACCTTACTTTGTTTTATTATCCACTTTGTGTTAGGACCACATAGCTAGCCTGAAGCCTATTATAATAAGAATCCGAACTTTGTGTTAGGACCACATAGCTAGCCTGGTAGGAGTATCAACTTTTTTCAATTCAGTGAGTACTGAAAAGTTGTGTCTCTGCTGGATGCCTGGCTCTGTCACCTTTTTTATTACAAATGTCAGGCGAGGTGCATTACACGTTTCCAACGAACTGCTCATTTAAGGGTTTCTTAACATATATTTTAATGTTAAACACAAAAAATAAAATAAGAGATAAGATTTATTAAATATTATTTATTTATATATTTATATTGAATTTAATATAAAAATAATAATATGTTAATAGATTTAATATATTAAATTCAATATAAATATATAAATAAATAATATTTAATAAAATTTATCTCTTATTTTTTATATTTAATATGTCCCTTTAAGACAGATATTAAGAAGACTCTCATTTAATAAAAAAATTAACAAGATCTCGTAAAATAGGATGACAAAGATGTGGTTGTGGTTCCGATTCTCTAATGATTTAGATCCCCATTGCTCTTGCAAAGTTTTGAATAGGAACTGTACCCTATGGTTAGGCATGCACAACAGGTCGCCCTGGCCTGCCCCGGCCTGGGTCTGCCAGGCTTTGGTCGTTGACCAGGCTGGGTCGGACCTTTGACTTTTGGCCTGCAGGGCAGACCAGACCGGGCTTGGCGCTCAAAAAGGGGGCCTGTTGAGGCCTACAGGTCAGGCCAGGCCTTGGGTCAGGTCAGGCCAGGTCAGTCTGATTCGATCCATTCAAACAATTTTTTTAGTAATTTTAAATATTATTAAAACACCAATTAAAATTTTAAACTTAATTAATGTATTAATTAAAAGTAATATATTACAAGTTACAGCTTTCAAATTACAATAATGAAAATTATCTTTTATTAGTATTATTATTATTATTATTATTTTATAAATAACTTTCTAGTTGTTACGTTAAGTATCTATTAAAATAAAGATGCAATGAAAGATCTGTAAGAAGTATAGGTTACTATCTAGGTAAGAAAAATTCTTATATATTACACTAGTCAATGTGTTTTCATGGATTTCTTTATTTGTATATAAACAAACATGCATGAATGAACGTATTAAAATACGTCAATTTTATTTTGTTTATTGAATGAGTTGTTACAAAGATGAAGTTTTCGTCTGCAGTGGGAGAATTGAAGTAGCGAATAAAGAAAATCTGCAGATCGGACCAAGCTTTTGGTGAACCAAGTCAGGCCAGGCCCCAGGCCAGGCCAGGCCTCAGGCCAAGCCGGGCTTATTGGCAGGGCAGGGCAGGCCGGATCTAAGCCAAAAAAATGTGGCCTGTTCGTGACCTTCAAGCCAGACCGAGCCAGGCTAGGCCTTGACCAATCCAGGCTTTGACCAGGCCGGGCCCAGGTCGGATCAAGGCCGGACCGCAGGCCATTTGTGCACCACTACCTACGATTCTATCTTTTTCTATATTAAAATTGTATTCGTCGGGTCATATTTTGAACCGAACTATACTGACATAAATTAATGTTTAATATTTTTGCAACACACTTGATAATAATATTCATTAAAATAATTCAAAAAAAATAAACAAATAATATAAGAATATATATTTAATTAAAATTAAGATAAAAAATATTGATATACAAAAATAAAAAATAATAAAAATATATGTTTGAGTAACTTTATAATTATATATAATATATATAAGAGCAATAATACTATAAAATATAAATATATAATTAAATTAAACAAGTATATATATAGTGGTTCAAAAATTATACACTATCGGTTTAAGAAGCAATGTGAAATAGAGAATCAGCGATTTAAAGACTAATACCACAATCGCATAACACCGATCACAGTTTAAATTTTTTGTACCAAAATTATATTTATGAGACCAATGGTTTGAATAAAAATCGATCGATTTAATGCAATTTAACCAATTTTGGATCAGTCTTGCTTTAAATTTTCGTCGCTATTACCCTTTGCCGCGATAATATTAAAAGTTAGTAGCTAAGTCCCACCATAATTTGATATTTTTATCCTTTATATGTCTATCAGTGGGGAGAAAATTCTGAAAAAATATATCTATAAACACACCCAAATGATATACTTAAAGATATATTCAAATGTAAAATAACTATAAAATATTTTTCTTTTCTCTCTATAATACTTTCTCCCCTCATTTATATTATTTTATACTTAAATGTATTTTTGGATGTATACTTAAACTGTACAATAGTAGGAGGTGGCCATTTTTAAAACACACCTTACCAACACAACATAATATAATACATGCAAAGTGAATACGAATATATGTATATTTGTATCCGTTAATATTAGGGGTGGAGTTAAAGGTTGGTTTTGCATGCTGTAGTCCGGTCCAAAAAAAAAAAAATATTCTCCCTTTTTAATAATTATAGTTCTAAATTTTGATATTATAATATGTTGAATGTTGTTTGATTTGATGATGATGACTGTTATGCAAAAAGGACTGGGCTAAATGTGCTTATATGGTTATTTGACAAAGTGATTTTATAATGTGCTTATGTGCTTAATTGATTATGTGCTTAGATACTCTGAAAGTGCATATGTGTTAATGTGCTTATGTGCTTACTTGATTATGTGCTTAGATGTGCTAAATGTGCTTATGTGGTTATTTGACAAAGTGATTATATGTTAATCTAATTGTGGGTTTACATTGTCATGTGTGCTTGATGTATATTACTCATTTCAAATACTGTGATTTGCACACTTGTTTAAACAAATATGATCTTGTTATAAACTATCTGTTTCTTATTAAAGAGAATGAAAGTTATCTGATTAAAATGTTGTAAAGTCCTTTTTTAGATATATGTGTACAAAGGACTTAGATTTTAAAGATCAGAAATGTTAGGTTGATCTTTCAATAGAAGTCACTCTGCATAAAAGATGTATGATATAAGCAGAGTAGCATAAGAATGAATCATTGCTGTATTTGTGTATGTCAGAGTCTGTAAAAGTCCTTTCAATATGTAATGATGTAATAATGTAAGAAAGGACTTAGTTAGAAAAGACTTAGTTAGAAAAGATCAAATCTGTTAAGTTGATCAGTCTATACGATCGTAGAACGGACACTACGATTTCTTTCAAAGAAGACTCAACGTTTCTGTATAGATCGTAGAGTTAACTCTACGACTCCTTACCAGGATAACTCTACGATCATCAAAGAGAGTCAGATGTGCAAGAAGTCTACAGGATATACAAGTAAAGTTAAAGAACTGTTCAAGTAAAAATCGTAGAGCTGAACTCTACGATCGTCGAACAGACAGCCAAGCTAGCCTGCAGATAACGCTGAATCAGAGAAGAAATGTACTCTACGATACACACTCTCTAGCAAAATCGTAGAGTAAACTTGATGAGCAAGCTTACAAGAACTGGAATTTTGCACAAATAGAAGAAGTCGTAGAGTGGAACAGAATGACAAGACAATACAAAAGATTGCTATACACATGGAACAATCGTTGAGTAGAATTAAAGGATGAAGCAACACAGACTGCAACTCAACGATTCCACTAAGAAGCACTACAGTTAACAAACTCTACGATCTGACCAGAGCAACAAGGTCGCAGAGTTAGAGAAAAGATCGTTCTAACTCAACGTTTCACTTGACATACCTCAAGTAACATTCATGAAGCTAAATTCGCAGAAACAAAGTAGACAGTCTATCACTCAACGAATTCATTAAGCAGGTTAGAACAAGTAGACTAACAGAACGGCTATATGATGCAAGAGAAAAGAGAATACTCCTCGCCCAGATTAAAGAAAGATTAAGTGTTGTTGAGATACAGATGCATGTCAGAGTCGTAGTAGACGTTGTGCCTAAACGACTACAAGTCAGGACCCACTGCTCAGGAAAATGGTGAATAAGGTCAGACTAATGGGACATCTCTGAATGCAGCAGAACAGTTGATTCTAAAAGTCAAGGAAAACATTTATTGATGAATCAGAAGATTAACTAGCAAAGAATATAATAATCTTTACTGAACAACTCTGGGAGTGCAACGGTTATAAATTCAGAGAAAGCTGAGCTACAGGTTAATATATCAGAACATGTCAGAAAAGGGAAAAGCACTGACACAAGCAGCAAGAAAGTCAACATTGAAGATATTAAGGATCTGCACAAAGCCAAATGAAACCAACGGGATTTCATTCAACGGTAATATATGCTCAGAGATATAAAGGCTTACAGGACGAACAGAAAAGGTGGTTGTTGCAGTTGTTGAATATACGAGAGAAATGATGATAGACAACAACCGATCGTAGAGTGAAACAGAAAATGAATATACTAAAGGACTCTACGATCCATCAGAACACTAACACTGAATTGAGAGAGACATAGAGATAAATAACTCTATTACAAGAGAAGTGTTCAGAGCTGCTAGGCACATGGAAGAGAGAAGCTTAAACGTCAACTTGATGCATACATTGTAGCAACTGAGTACCAAAAGGAAGAAGCATCACAGTCATCTCAGGAGTTCATCTCGAGAAGTTATCAAGTACCAAAGGAGCTGAAGTGCAAAAGCCTAGCAGCACAATGGGTGATCATGAGTAGTTGCTGAATACAGAAAGAATAAGAACATCAACGGAAAATATCAGCAGTATTCAAAGATTGATCACAAGCAGCTGCTAAGTACCTAAAGATGAAGAAGAGCAAATGTTCTACTTAGCAGCACAACCCAACGAACAAATAAATCAAGTCTGCTGGACTTGTTGAGTATCGAAGGGTACAAGAGATTCTAAGTCTGCTGGACTTAGTCTACAGTCCCAAGGTTATTAGCCTTGATGAGGGCAAAAGTGTCCTAGTCTTAATGTGACTAAAAGAGCCAAGTCTGCTGGACTTGATGAGGGCAAGAGTGTCCTAGTCCGGAGGACTAAACCTTAGTGGATTTCCTACTCGTTGTAGTAGAAGAGTGGAGTAGGAGTTATTCAGTCTCCGAACCACTTAAAACTCTCTAGTGTCATTTTATCTTCAGTCATTTACATTCTGACTTATATATATATATATATATATATATATATATATATATATATATATATATATATATATGTGTGTGTGTGTGTGTGTGTGTGTGTGTGTGTGTGTGTGTGTGTATATATTTACATATGACTGTGAATTAGTTTACTTAACAAATGACTTTCTTCAACATAATCTTAAACTCAACGGAGAAGTTTTACAAATCTTTAAGGGGTGTTTTTCAAACTAATATTCCGCTGTGCAAACAAATCTTGATCAAATAAATTATTTGGTAATGAACTCTTAAAGTAAAAAGTTTCTAAGAGATCTATTCACCCCCCCCCCCTTCTAGATCACTTGTGTGCCTCTGGGAACTAACATAATATTCTTAATCTATTTTAATTAAAATTCATGACTCCGCCACTAGTTAATATCTCTTTACAGCCCTAAAAATAAGAAGCTTTCTACACAGTATAAAAAGTTTTGTATCATAAATAGAAGGACATGTTTATTATAAAATTTAAATGAGTCAAATATTTATAAAAACATGTTAACATGCTTAATATAATTAGACACGTTAATTTAAAATATTTTAAAATTAAATTGATATATCATTATAACTTATCTTAAATATCGAATTTTAATTTTCTTAATTATTATTCTAAGCATATTATCTTGTACATTATTAAATATATATTATTGTAATGAATAAGTTGTATTATTATTTAATAAATAAGTGAATTATAAATAAAAATTAATGTATGTACTAAATAGATTAAACGGGTTAATAAGTTAAACACAATAAACTAACAAGTTAATATTAATATTAATTTTAACACAAATAACTAAATAATTAATATTATTGTTCACTTAACGTGACAAGCACGAATTCGTGTAATGTCATTCCTACAACAGTAGATGAAACAACCAGTCTCTCCAGAGCTATAAATATTCACGTGCCACTCACGTGTCGCAAGTAGAATGTCTAGTTCTACCCCAAAGCCAAAGAGTCATTTGAACAACGATGGATCAAAATAAGAATTGTAATACTTATTTATCTACCTAAAGATTATTCGTTTAACCTAAATAAAAGAATTTCTAGGTACTTTAAAAAGGATTTATATAAAATACTATATTTTTATTTAAAATTATAATTTTATCATTAAATAACTTTAAAAATGATATATCATAAATCATGAAATTATGTAAAAAAAAATTAATTATGAATAAAATAGAACATAATGACAATAATTTAATTAATATAAATAGTTCTATCTTACTAGTCAATTTTCCAAATAAAATAAAGATAGACTTAATTAATAAACAACACCGAGGTCTAATCATAAACAAATAGTCACTGATTTATAAAACTCTATGCAAAGCAAGTAGCGGATTCTAGATTTTGACTCTAATATAGGTAAAATAAATTTTATATATATAGAAAAAAAAATTAATAGCAAAATAGAGTAAAATTTTTTAAGAATAATTATATATTCTTAAATATAACGTTAATATTTTAACTAAAAATATTAGTTGTGGAAGTGTGATGCTAGAAATTATAATAAATTATACTTTATCCATAATGTTTGAGTTATGAAATGAATGGAGAAGAAAATGAAATAGATAAAAAATTTAAATTTTCAGTACATATTCAAAGGACGAAAAAGAAGAAAACTAGATACAAAACTTCACCACTTTTTTTACCTAATTTTTTTCGTTAAAATGAGTAGATTTATAAGAAAAGAAAAAAAACTTTAGTAATTTTTTGTAGTCTATATTGTATGCATTACTCTTCATTATCCATATAGTTGGATTAAAAAAATGTTCAAAAATTTTACTTTTAAAGAAATGGCTTCATCAACTTTGAACGAAATTCACCTTGTTGGGCGACGTATTTACTAGCACTGATGGGTCGTTCATATTGGGCTCGATCTTTATTGTTCATCAGGCCTAGTATGCACACAAGAGGATCCTTTGGGTCCAATACGCTTGGACTGGTCTCCTAGTCACTTTCGGATAGTTAATGACTTACCATATCCAATTAAAATTGGTATGAGAGTTACCTATTCAGTTGTGGCTAAGAGGGCGGTTGCCTTCTCCAACTATATCTCCAAGATACGATTCCTAAAAGGAGTCTTAACCCCAATGAGCTAAGCAAGTACTATAAATACCAGGTAAACAATTGAGGTAAAAGATCTAGCTATTACAATACTTTACCTTACTAAACACTTTATGTCTCCATTGTTAACACATTTCAAAGCTTGTACTTACTCTCACACTGAAGTTGTCCCCCTGCAGCCTAAGCCGTCAAGGACTTTTATTGGTTCTTTTTGTGCAGGTCAACGTCTCAGCTGGTGGTTGAACGTGCGAACAAATTTAAGCGTTAACATTAGTGTTAGAAGGAGGTTCTTCTAGTGTTTAGTAATGTTCTTTTTTAACCAAAAACAATTAATATATCAAACTGACCACCCCCCAAAGAGCCAAAACAACTCTCAGGGACAAGCACGATCACAGTCTCGCCATACAACAGAAGCTGAAAAACAACGTCGTCTCCAGGAAGTTCATGACTGAAAAAAGGCTCTAGATATATGATAAGGACATGCTTGGATTGGATGGGAGTCAAGGAGTCAAAGCTTAGTGAGATCCAGTTCAAGTTCCTATTGGACCGGTTACGCATGCACGAGCAAAACGATTTAAGTAATGACTTGTCGAATTGATTTAAGAAGTCTAGGCTAGAGAAAGTGCCTCGACCATGACCAGCAGAGATGAGCTCGCCCCGACAGTTTCAGAAAGTTCCCCAGTGCATTTTGGCTCAGAGGTCCGCGCCCTGGCCATGAATTTAGCCTACCGGAGTTCGCCTCGACCGCAGACGCGAAATCAGAATTTTGAGTTTTACGCGTTTTTCATATTTTTGTCTAATTTGGCTTAAGAATTGTTACCTTTTTAGATAAGATTTCTTATGTAATGATATTTCCTATTAGTTTAAGGATTAGGAATCATAGAATTAGTATAAATAAATATCAAATGCTCTTGTAAACATAACAATTCATTATTCATTCAATATATTTTCTAAGAGGAATTATTCTTTATCGTTTTGTGCTTTGAGAATTTCTGGGCGTTTCTTAGTTATTATTGAGATTCAATATTGACATCATACAACAATTCATAGTTGTGTATGGCGTCTTCTACCGCATCAATCGTCGATTGTACCGAGGTTCTTATCTCATTATAGTGATGTTCATTGCCTAGTGTTGTTGTATCTCTTTTGAAGGAATATGGTGATGTATTTCCCGAGGATTTACCAAAAGGGTTACCACTAATTTGGGGAATAGAACATCAAATTGATTTTATACCCGGTGCTACCATTCCAAATAGACCAGCTTATAGGAGCAATCTCGAGGAGATAAAGGAGTTATAAAGGCAGGTTAATAAGCTTATGGAGAAGGGGTTCATGAGAGAAAGTATGAGTCCATGTGCAGTTTTAGTTATCTTAGTATCTAAGAAAGATGGGAGATGACGTATTTGCATTGATTGTCGTGCGGTAAATAATATTACGATAAAATATCGAAATCATAGCCCTAGGTTAGATGATATGTTAGATAAATTGCATGGATCTTGTATATTTTCTAAATTGATTTAAAAAGTAGATATCATTAAATTCGAATGAAAGACGGAGATGAGTGGAAAACTATTTTTAAAACAAAATATGGTTTATATGAGGGGTTAGTTCTACCTTTTGGATTAACTAATGCACCTAGTACTTTCATGAGATTAATGAACCATGTTTTACGATCTTTCATTGGGAAATTTGTTGTTGTTTACTTTGATGATATTTTAGTTTATAGCAAAAACTTAGATGAACATGTATGTAGTGTATTTAAAATCTGTTTTAGATGTACGTAGGAAAGAGAAGTTATTTACTAATAAGGATAAATGTACATTTTGCACGGATTCCTTGATTTTGTTGTTAGCTCACAGGGAATTCAAGTTGATAAAGGAAAGATATGTGCAATCCAAGAATGGTCGATTCCTACGAATGTGGACTTGCAAGTTTTTATCGATGATTAATGAAAGATTTTAGCAGCATTACTGCGCCTTTAACTGAAGTCATAAAAAAGAGTGTTGGGTTTAAATAGGGAGATGAGCAAGATAAGGCTTTTCAATTAATTAAATCTAAATTAATTAATGCTACTTTACTTACTTTACCTAACTTTACTAAAATGTTTGAGCTTGAATGTGATGCTTCAGGTTTGGAAATTGGAGCAGTTTTGATGCAAGAAGTCAAACCGGTAACATATTTTAGCGAGAAGTTGTATGGGGCAGTTCTTAACTATCCTACCTACGACAAAGAATTGTACGCGTTGGTTAGAGCCTTGAAAACATGGCAGCACTACCTGTGACCTAAGGAATTGATATGGATCTTTAGTCATTGAAATATTTGAAGGGTCAATATAAATTGAATAAGAGACATGCGCGATGGATGTAATTTATTGAGATGTTTTCATATGTCATTTGATACAAACAAGGTAAAAAGAACATCGTGTTAGATGCTCTATCGCATAGGTAAGTGTTGTTAAATACTCTTGATGCTAAATTACTTAGTTTTGAGCAAATTAAGGAATTATATGCATTATACCATTATTTACGTGAAGAGTATGAGTCTTGTGTTAAGAATGCGGTAGGTAAGTACTTTAGGCATGAAGGTTTTCTATTTCGTGAAAATAAATTGTGCATACCAGCTTGTTCTTTACGTGAGTTATTAGTTAAAGAATCACATGGGGGTGATTTAATGGGTCATTTTGGTGTAGTTCAACTAACTTTGAGAATGTCTAACAATAGAGTTGATTCCGCTAGTAGTATAGAGTTGATTCCTATTCGAAACTAAACTCAGAACTAAACTCAGATTGTTGATTCCTATTCTTTATTCTCAAATCCCTATTTAAGATTCGAACAAGAATCTATTTTCTGAAAAGAAGAGTTGACATTCAGAGTAGATATGAAAGGCTTTCGATCATCAGATATGAAATGTGATGTAGAAAGAATTTGTGATAGATTTATTATTTGTCGTCAATCTAAATCACTATTCAACCCCATGGTTTGTAAACACCATTGTCTATACCTAGTGAGCCTTGGATTGATATTTCTATGAATTTTGTCTTGGGTTTACCTAGGTCTAAAAATGGTCATGATTCTATTTTTGTGATTGTAGATAGATTTTCTAAGATAACACATTTTATTCCATATCACAAAACGGATGATGCTTCAAATGTTGCTAATTTGTTTTTTAGAGAGATCGTTAGATTACATGGAATGCCTAAAATAATTATTTCTGATAGAGATACTAAGTTCTTGAGTAATTTTTGGAAGACTTTGTGGTGTAAGTTAGGTACTAAATTGTTGTTTTCTAATACTTGTCATCCACGAACTGATGGTCAAACAATGGTAGTATATAGAACTTTATCATCATTGTTAAGGGCTATAATTAAAAAGAACATTAAGTATTGGGAAAAGTGTTTACCACATGTTGAGTTTTCTTATAATAGATCTGTTCATTCTACTACAAATTATTCACATTTTGAGATTGTATATGGTTTTAATCCTTTAAAATCGTTGGATTTATCGTTATTATCTGTTTCTAAATTTACTAATATAGATGGAAAGAAAAAGGCTAATGTTGTTAAGCAGATACATGAGAAAGTTAGAGTTAACATTGAAATGAGGACGAAACAGTACGTGAAGCATGCAAACAAGGAACATAAGCAAGTGATATTTGAGCTTGGTGAATGGGTGTGGTTACATTTGAGAAAAAAGAGATTTTCGGCTCAAAGGCGTTCTAAGTTGCTTTCATGTGGAGATGGTCATTTTCAAGTTCTCGAACGCATTAATAGCAATGCCCATAAATTGGACTTATCGAGTGAGTATAATGTTAGTGCTACATTCAATATTTATGATTTAAGTTCGTTTGATGCAAGTGATGATTTGAGGAAAAATTCTTTTCAAAAAGAGAGGAATGATGAGGACATGTTTGACTTGGATGGGAGTTAAGGAGTCAAAGCTTGGGGAGATCCAGTTTAAGCTTCTATTGGACCGGTTACGTATGTCAAAACTTGGGGAGATCCAGTTTAAGTTCCTATTGGACCAATTACACGTGCACAAGCAAAACGATTCAAGAAAGGACTTGTCGAATTAATTCAAGAAGTTTAGGATAGAAAAAGTGCAAGTAATACAAGTCCATAAGAGGATTCGAGGTTGGTTCAAGTGTTATAAGCATGTACAAATCAAAATGCAAAAGTCAAACAAAAGTCAATTTTGAAAAACCATAAATCTGCCCCGGCCGTGGATTTTATATTGGCGGAGTCTGCCCCGGCTGTGACCAGCAAAAAGGAGTTCACCCCGGCGGTTTCAGAAAGCACCCCGGTGCATTTTGGCTAAGAGGTCCACGCCCCGGCCATGAATTTAGCCTACAAGAGTCCACCCCGGCTGTGGACACGAAATCAGAATTTTGAGTTTTATGCGTTTTTCAGATTTTTGTCCAATTTAGCTTAGGAATTGTTACCTTTCTTGATAAGATTTCTTATGTAATGATGTTTCCTATTAGTTTAAGGATTATGAATTATAGAATTAGTATAAATAAACATCAAATGCGCTTGTAGACACAACAATTCATTATTCATTTAATATATTTTTTGAAAGGAATTATTCATCTTTTGGTTCTTTGAGAGTTTCTGAGCATTTCTTAGTTATTATTGAGATTCAATATTGACTTATCATACAACAATTCATAGTTATGTGTGGCATCTTTTACTACATCAATCGTCGATTGTACCGAGATTCTTGTCTCATTATGGACAACTTGTTTAGGTGTCGTTAGTGTACATTCAACATAGATTTCTTGCGTGAGCAATTGTACCTAGGTTCTCACTTCAATATAAGCGACGGGTTAAAGTGTTGTGAGTATTTCGCCAAACAACTTTGCTATAAAACGATCCAGGCAGCGTTCACCTAATGTAAGCGTACCATGGACCTTATCAACATCCAGCAAAAAGAGCTTGATAAACAGTATGAACAATTGGTGAAAGGCGAAATTGCCTTGTTGAGCTAGAGAAGTTCGGCCTCTCGCTCAAATCGTCGTGATCACTGTCTGATAAGTAGGATTTTATTCCTATTTATTTGGTATTTTTAGGCTTAATTAATTGTGAGTTTTTTAGGAATTTTAGTATTTTAGGTCATTTTATATAATTTATGTAATTTTATATGTTTTTATTATTTTTATATTATTTTTTATTTATTTTTAATTAATTTATATTTGATCTTGTAGAAAAAAATAAAAGCTAATGGCAATTTGGTAAATTCTGCAAGTCTGAGTGGCAAAATCGTAATAAATCAATTTATGATGGCATAATTGTAATTATCCAGCAGGTGGCATTTTGGTAATTTTTGAAGCATGGCTATCCGCGCAATGCGCGCCTATTGAAAGAGAGCGGAGTTGGGATGACGTCGTTTGGCGCGTGAAGAAACGGACAGAGCAGCGGCCGCGCAATGCGCAGATAGCAGAGTCAGCAACAGCAAACGAAGCGTCGTCGTTTAGAGCTTAAAGGGCGCCGCACAATGCGCGACTGGAGTCCGACCGGTCAAAATACGCGAAGGTAGTGTTTGGCTACGCGTTATTGCTGCAAAACGAGATTATTCGCGATTTTGAGCTTTAATTTGATTCCAAATTGGATTTTAATTCCATATTAGCTTAGGATTATTATTGTACTTCTATAAATATATTAGGAGAGCACATTAACAGATTTTTATCAGCAGATTATTAGAGATAATTAGGAGCTCTCTCTCTAAGGTGTATCATATCTCTCTCAATTCTTTTGCATATTATTATTATTATTATTATTATTATTATTATTATTATTATTATTATTATTATTATGTTTGGCTAATTTTTATTTATTCAGTTCTAAGGGATTTCAAACCCAATTTCAATTAATGGATAAATTAATTCAGTAATATTATTTATTCTTCCTCATATGAAATTATTTGTGATAATCTATTTTAATTGCTTTTTGATATTAAATTTGGTTGGTTTAATTAGAGCTCATTAGATTGATCGAATTATTATCAATTGCTAGATTTAGGAATTATATTACGTGTAATTGATATTGTTCCTAATTGTTGCTAGTGAATACTGATAGATGATTCAAGCTTTTGTTTATTGCTATGGTTATCATGATATGAGTTAAATAATCCAAGCTTATGAGATTTTTGCTTAGAATAATCTAATTTCCTTGTGATTAATGCTTCCATTATATTAAATTTAGAGAGCTTGTTCTAGGTTTTATAATTGTTAGAATCTAATAAAGAACCTGTTTTGTTAGATTAAAATTATGAGAAATTTCAGGTAGTTAGGCTTCTTGTTGGCTATAATTATTAGTTTCATGTGAGGATATAAATATATATTGATTGATTGATCCAATTAACTGTAAGGGTGAGAATGAACTGAAGAACTGAATATTTTAATTTATTGATTAATCTTATTAATTTTATTTTTGTTTATTTAGTTACTTATAGTTAATTCAAAAAATCTCCCTTTTTATTTATTGTTATTTAGAATAGAAAATATTAGAATTTATTAAAGCAATATCATTCTCTGTGGGTTCAACCCTTACTTGCTATTATAACTGATTTTGTGATTAAAAGTGATGATTAATTTTGGAGTGTTCACGACAGCTTCCATCGTCCAAGAGGACATCGTGATCGCCATCAAGACCGAGTAACTGTGAGCTCTTGTTCTGTCCATACCAAAGATCATCGTAAACGATCGAGATCCCCCCACACGTCAAAACAAGGAGGATCGTGATAGAAGAGACTAGGAAGGAAGTCACATTAGAGAGTCATCCCCAAAAAAGACTTCGGACAGAGGACACAAGCCTAGAAAATCACGCGAATCAGTATTCACGAACGAATTGAAAAAGGTTAGGATTGACCGGAGTCTAAAAGTCCCAATTTTGGAGATGTACGATGGGGTAGGTGACCCTAATGATCACACTTTCTATTTTGAGAAGGCCATGCACTTTCATGGCCATAAGCCGTCGACAATGTGTCGCCTATTTATTTCTACCTTGAAGAAAATTGTGAGGGAATATATTATCTGTAAGACCCCGAATTTTAATAAATTGATTTCAATTTTTTCTCATAATTTTATGCTTAATAGTAAGGTGTTAAATTAATAAAAATTAAAGTTAAAGATATTATGTGCAAAATTTTTATGTCGGACAATATTCGTTCTGTCAAGGAATATTCGTACGACGACGCCAAAATATTCAGTTATGGGTGAATCCCACAACAAAATATTGTCAGATGTAGAAAACGACAGCAGTAGCATTTCTAAATAAAAATGGTCAACGGTATTATCACTTTTAACTGTTAAAATACCTAGTGATAAAAGTATGGTAACATATGGTATTTTACTGTAGCACACGGTATTCTACAGTAGCACATGGTATTGCATAGTAGCATACGGTATTACATAATGTATAAATTATTGAACTGATAAAGTGTCTATTAAACAATATTTCATCAATAATTGTCACTACACAATATTTTACATTATTGAACCAATAATTGTCAGTACACATCATTTTACATTATTGAATTAATAATTGTCATTATACAATAGTATTAATTGCACAGTGTTCAATATTATTGAATCAATAATTATCATAATGCACAGCATCTTGCATTATTGGGCCAATAATTGTTGTAGTAGTAGTCACGGATATTAAACAGTTAGGCATATTTATTATTTAAAAAATATTGTATATTTAATAATTGGGATATTAAATCAATAAAATAGTATGAAAATGTATAACTCGTGTACGTGTGTAACACGCGTATGTGTGTAACGCGTGTAAATGTGTAACACGTGTAGGCGTGAAACGCGTGTTAGTCAATGAACGGTGCAGATTAAAATGTGAAACGTGTAATATCCCAAATATTTTCAAGATTTTAAATAATATCTTAATTGATTTTATTAAAGGTTAAGGTTTAAAACCTAGAATTTGAGAAGTAAGATGTGTAGAAAATGGGTGAACATTTTTTTTTTAACATAATTTATTTGTTAGAAATTAAATGTGGGAATATTTTAATGATGCATGTAAAGAATTTATTAAGAAAATAAATTCAATTGAGAAGTGAAGGTAATTATATTAATACGAATATGCCTACAGTGTGACGGTTAGCCAAATAAGAGGATGAGTAAGTTAATACTCAATTAAGCTAATAAATTAATTAGTTTAAATATGAAGTAGGAAGGAAAGTCATGTAATATAATTAATTGAGTTAATTATAGGAGTCATGAATTAAAGTTGTAATTAATAAGTAGAGAAGTTAGAATATTGCCTAGAATGACAATATTAAGAAGTTAATTAATTAAGTAATTAACTTAATTAATAAGTTGTTATATGTGTTAGCCCAATATGAGAATACTTGCATGAAGGCGAGTAATTAAATAATAAGCCCAAATGTTATAGTCCAAGAGGTAATTAAGATAAGTCTAATTAAATTATGTTGGCAAGTATTATGATAGTTAAATTAAATTAATTATCAAGCCCAAGTTATAAATGATATGTGAGTTGTGTTGGGTAGCCCAAGTAATTAGATAAGAGAGCCCAATGCAAGGTAAGATATGTAGCCCAAATACTTAAAAGTCCAATGTTGGTCAATGTGTTGGGAGAATAATTTTTTTTAGTATTGATTGAGTGTAGATAATTAACTAATGTAGGGTTAATTGAATAACCCTAGTTGGTAGACAAGAGAGAAAATTAACCAAACATTGGTTAATTGATAGAGGAAGGAAGGTAATGTTGAGAATTAACTATGGATGAGTTAATTATGTAACCCAACGCGGTAGGATAATTAAAGATAAGTCTAATTGGATTGTATTATAAGTCCAATTGATGTATTAAACTAAGTTAAATAAATTAACCTAGTAGTTCATGTAATTAAATAAACCTTGATCCATGTAATAATTAAACAAGTCCAATGCTTGTTTTAATTAAATGCAACATAGGGTATTTAATGTTAGCCCAATGTAATAAATAAATTTAGCCCAAACAAATTAAATGAATGATCCCAACTTATTTAATTCCTAAGTCCAAAGTGGAGTACAATAGGAAGTCAAAATGTTGGTCAACATTTATTTATATAAGTATATATATATATAGATGTATATATGTATATTTAGGCTATAAAAATAAAGCAAAATTGGGGAATTTAATCTCATTTTTGCTGAGATTTATGGATGCCCACATGGGGGTGGCTTGTTGATCCATGTTGCTTAAATCACACACTTGGTGTTGGTGGTTCAACCACCCTAGTCATTCACCATGTCAATCAACCAATCAATCCATCAAATAGTAATCCCAATTAACCTCTAATTTGACCAATGCTAGTTGATTAGTGGATGTTGATGATGATTAAGGGAGTGCTATATATAGAGTGTTGCACCAATGGTTTGTGTTGGTTAGTTCATTTGTAAGCATTTCTAGAGAGAAAAAAATGAGAGTATTCCAAGAGAGAAATAAAGAGAACACTTGTGAGTTGAAGAAAAATGCTAGAGAAGGAATTTGGTGGATGTCACATAGCTTCATAACATACTTGGGAATGAGAAGAAGAAGAGCACACAAGTCCATAAGATTAAAAAGTACTCTAAACCTTCCTAAGTTCATTTTTTTGTAATCTATATAAGTTTTAAACGGTTAAAATATAGTTTTAACTGATCAAAAGTTATTTTGATGATCTAGAAGTCTAAATCTATGATATATAGGTAGATTCATGGTTTGATAGGTTTAAATCATGTATTGGTATGAGTGGTATGCAAATAAATGGAAGAAAATTCCATATTGTGATTACCGGTAAAACCCTAGGTGGTTCGATCTTTAAATTTCGTGTCAAACGTTTTCAAAAATGTGATTGAACCATGAAATATTGTAAAACAAGAAGTTAGGAAGACAACAACACCAAGTTGGTGTCATTTGGATGTGTAGAGTTTATTATATTCAAGTTTGAACCATTAAAACCAAAGATTTGTGATTTTAGTTTTCACTTTGTCCTTGTGAGCAGTTTTTGGTCTAGTTACGTTCGGCATTTGGATTTGTGATCTAAAGAGAAGTTGTAGAGGGGGAAATTATGATGAGAATGGACTCAAGAATTACCCCAAAATGTTTTAAAATGAAGAAGTCATGGCTGTCGGAGCGTTGGAGGGTCGAGCAGCCAAAAAGTTGACTTTCGGATCGACTGGCCAAGCGCACCTGCGCTCGGTGTGGGCGCAGCTGCGCCCAAACAATCTGCCAAAGCAGATTTTTATGCTCCGTGTCGGGTCGTTCCGGGTCAAGTTTTAAATGAAATTTTAAGTAAAAAAAAAGTGTAAAATGAATGTGTATGGATACTAAACCTATATATGTAGAATTTATTAGTGAATTAATGGTAACTAAATGTTTAAAATAAAGACTAAAGTTAACACAATTAAAAAGTTAACTATTGGTATTATTTGAAGATTATTAAAATATTATTAAATGATCAATAATATGCTATAATGTGATTTAAATTAATAGTATGAAGATATATTGATGATGTTTGTGGTAGATGAACAACATGTGGTATGACTACATGAAAACGATGTACAAGAATGAAGCATGATTTGCTAAGTGCTAGTTAATGATTATATGTGATGCATGAGAGGTATGGAATATTATTAATATGAAAAGCATGATGTAAGATTAAGATGCAATGCATGTATATTATGTGAAGCATGTAATGTGTTATGTGTAACTGTGAAACTTGCTGAGCCGTCGTGCTCACTCTTGCTTAAAACAAATATTTTCAGATAGTGCAAGTTAGTTGAAGATCTCGATAAAGATCAAGGAACATGAAAGCATATTACTTTCACTAAAGATCTAAATGTCTATTGTAGATATCAGTCCGAATTGGACAGGTAAATGATTGTGTAGTATAATACTTAGTTGGTATAATATATGGGTGCTAAATACTCAATTTGATTGTAATAGAATGTCGTATCATGTATGATATTGAGACATACTAGGAATGTATAAAGATTTCGATTCTGGAATAGAAAGAGATGTTGTAAAATTGTAAATAAATGATTATTTAGCAATTATAATATTGTTGTAATTCATGAACAATAAGAAAAATGTAGTACTAGTGTTGAACCAGATCCGAGGTTCAAGGAACCCGGATTTGGGGTCGTCACAAAACGTGTGTTTGTTGATGAATGGTTTAGATTAAAAGATGAGATTAAAATGTGTAACGTGTGTGTGAAAAAGTTGGTTAGGCTCTGACTATAAATAGGGGGCTTAGCATAAGGAGTTTTATACATTCCTCACTTAATCTTCTTTCCACTTATATTTCTTAGTATAAGTGTCTCTCTGAGTGTATTAAAATTATCTTAAGCGTTGAAGATCTAGAAGGGTACGAATATTGTTCAAGTAAGTTTTTCTTTTAAAAGTTATATAAACACTCACACACACATCAGTTTACAACTATTCCTTTAGAAGACTTTTCTATTAGAAGATTTATTTTGAAAAACTTCATTTGGAAGATTTTATTTTGGAAGATTATTTTCTCTAAAATTATTTTGAAGTATATTTATATAGTCACTTTGATGATTTTATATACATAAAATTGATATGTGTTACTTACTAATTAAATTATGAATATATATATAAGTTGATCAACCTCATAAAAGCTGTATTTAGTCATGAGATAAGGTAAGGGATATAATTTTCTTTCAAACTCTTAAATTTATTACAGTAAGGGGTATTATTCTTTTCATCATCGTAAAATAATATCTTTTTCTTTCTTACTTGTAAGGAATACCATATTTTTCATTATCTATCACTTAAACTTATTATGGTAAAAAAATATCTCATTTATACCACTAATATTATTAAACGGTGAAAATTCTTAAATTAATAATTCATTAATATTTCCTTAATAGTTTACACTTCATCTAATACCATTTGACAAGAACATTCTTATTAAATTTCCATCGTTATATCTGAACTGTGAACGTATGGACTTTGAACTTTTGAACTGTGGACATTTATTTGGACTGTGAACTTATGGACCTTAAACTTTTAAACTGTGAACTTTTTGGAATAATTCCTTAAACCGTAAACCTTACCGCTGAACTTCTTCCCTATCGATCTTGGACATTACTCTTGAATTCGAACACCTTTTTCTATACATCATGTTGACAATTTGGACATTATTTGAATCTGGACAAAGTTAATTTGTTAACTCCTTATGTTATTGTTTATCCTGTTTCTTCTGTTCATTATTTATATCTCTGTTGTTATTTCAATCATCAAGTATTAGGCTGTTCTGAATATCTGTGGCCTTGGGCACAGATGATAAGTTAAACGCGATATAGGTTAAAGGCGATATAGGATAAAGGCGATATAATTGTTAGGTCTCTTTGGTCGGATGACAAGGACACGTGATAAATATTTTTTTTGGCCGGGAGCAAAGAAGAACGGTTATTTGTCATGATCATGACCAATGGTATTTCAGATGATAAAAGTTGATGATGATTTTCTTAAAAAGATAGGCTAGTGGACGTCATGATCTACTTGATTCTCTTAGTGGTGGTTATTTCACTGAAGTTAAACTTTGTTTAAGAACTTAACTGCTGTTGTTAATTTAAATCTTGCTGTTTATATTACTCTATTAACAACTCAACTGCAGTAGTTGATTTAAAACTTGTTGTCTATTATATTCGATTAAGAACTCAACTGTTGAGGGCTAAGAATAATTTATTTTTTATTATCTTAGCCATGATATTCCTTACTGGTTATTTGAGCTCACTCTTTCCTTTTTATTCAATTATTCAGAAAATGATAGCGTAGCCGGGACTAGCGGGGAGGAAAGATGAATGGAGTAGTGGTTCGAGATAGTTCTTATAGTAGTCTTCACTGTGTTGTAGAATAGTAATAATTGTGAAGACTTAGTTGTGTATTACTGAACAGTGTATTGTAATAATTTTGTTGTAGTCTTTTGACGACTCAAATTGGGTGGTGTGGGCCCGATTTGATGGTGTCACAATTGGTATCAGAGCTTAGGGATATGATCTTGCATGAAGATCTGTGATTAGAACTAGGAGGGGAGAGATGATTAGAATCCTTCGCTAGTGTGTCCTACCTAAGTTAAATTTAGTTAGTTAGCTTGAGTGAAGCGACAAAAGGTGATAAGTCAGTTTGTTTAAACTAACCTTTGTTTTATGACCATATTTCAGAATGGCATCTGAAAACCAAGGGATGAATTATGCTGCAGAAAATCAGGAGGCTACAAATAATCCTATTGCAGCTTTAGAAAATAACGCAGGTGGTCATGTGAATTGTGATGGTTTCTTTAGAAACTTTATGCAATTCATGCAAAATCAAGTGAGGGGAGCTCCCACCGGTGGAAATGCTGATAATTCGAGGATAGTCACTGCAAATCAGTTTAAGGAGTTGGGACCACCCGAATTTTTCAGGAAGCCGGACCCACTTAAGGCAGAGGCATGGCTGAAGTAAATGACAAAGATATTTGATGTACTGCGTTGCACTGATGATCAAAAAGTTTCTTTTGCTACCTTAATGCTAAGAGGAGAAGCAGACTATTGGTGGGAATCGATAAAGCATACCCATCAATCAACACTTGAGATGTCCTGGATGGAGTTTTAGGATTTGTTTAATGAGAAGTATTTTCTCGAAAGTGTACGCCATATAAAAGAGGTGGAATTTATTAAATTAGAACAAGGGAACATGACTGTTTCTCAATATGAAGCCAAGTTCGCGGAGTTATCTATATTTGCGCCTCATTTGGTGGATAATGAAGCTCGAATAGCTCGCATGTTCTTAAGAGGCCTGAGACCCAAAATTTACTGACACCTTATCTCTCACAAACTTTGTCTATATTTGGATGTGGTGGTAGGGCTCAAAGGGTCGAACAAGAAGATGAAATATTACAACCAAGAGTCAATGACCAACCAAGAGGAAGAAATAACAAAAATAATTATCGGAACGAGAACCGTAGAGGCGGCAGTCTCCATTTCAGAAATATTAACCACTTTGGTGGTAATTCTGGTTCAGATAATAGAAGGGGGGAAACAAGTGGGAATAATTTCAAGAGAAAAAGATCCCACAATGATCACGGAAAGGCACCAGCACCAACATCAGCACCGGTAATAGTTTCAAGGGGACGAGATCGACCACCCGTAAAATGCTACAGGTGTGGTCAGGAGGGTCACATCAGCCCAAATTGTACTAAGCAATCCAAGTCTTATTATAATTATGGGAAAGAAGGTTATATTGCTCGATTTTATCCTATCACAAAATCAAGTCCAGCAGCGATTATGACTCCAAATGCTAGCATGGATAAGGGAAAATCTGTAGTCCGGGGGAGAGCTTTTGTTATAACGTCTCAGAAGGCACGGAACCTGAGCGAGGTGATAACCGGTAAGCTATTCATAAACTCTTGTGAAGTCTATACCCTATTAGATACTAGTTCTACCCACTATTTTATCTCACTTGCATGTGCTCAACGTTTAAATTTGATTCCTGAAAATTTAGACTTTAACTTATGTGTTTAAACTTCATTAGGGAAAATAGCCATCACATCTACTGTTTATAAATCTTGTTTGGTTCAAATCAATAACGTTACCCTATTCGTTGATCTTATCTCTTTGGAAATGCATGAGTTTGATGTGAGTTTTGGAATTGATTGGTTGACTACCCATCATGCTAAAATTGATTGCTTCCATAAGCTTAATAGCTTTCATATTCCTGACCAACCTATTATGCAAATTCAAGTAACCAAACCTTTGAAATCCATAACCGTTATTTCTAGCCATAAAGTCATTCGTTTATTAAAAAACGGATGTCAAGCCTTCTTAGCTCATGTCACTGATCTAAATAAAAACTCGGTAAACTTGAACAATATTCCTATTGTTAATGAATTCCTTGATATATTTCCCGAAGAACTTCCTGGCCTACCCCCATACCGCGAAATTGAATTATGTATTGACCTTGAACCCGGTACTAAACCTATTTCTAAAGCCCCATACCGAATGACTTCCATAGAACTTCAAGAGTTAAAAATCCAACTTCAGGAAATCCTAGATACCAGTTTCATACGACCAAGTACGTCACCTTGGGGTGCCCCTGTTCTATTTGTAAAGAAGAAGGATGGGAGTATGAGATTGTGCATTGACTATCGAGAGTTGAATCATGTCACCATCAAGAATAGGTATCCGTTACCTAGAATTGATGACTTGTTTGATCAATTACAAGGTGTTCAGTATTTTTCAAAGATCGATCTCCGATCTGGTTATCATCAGTTGAAGGTTAAAGCTAATGACGTTCCGAAGACTGTCTTTAGAACTCGCTACGGGCATTACGAGTTCTTAGTCATGCCTTTTGAACTAACTAATGCTCCTGCAACCTTCATGGACATGATGAACCGAATATTCAAAGAATATTTGGGTCATTTTATGGTTGTCTTTATTGATGACATCCTCATATACTCCAAGAGTCGTGAGGATCATGAACGTCACTTGTGATTGATACTCCAAAAGTTACGTGAAAATAAGTTATATGCTAAGTTGAAGAAATGCGAGTTCTGGCTTGAGGAAGTAACATTCCTTGGGCATGTGATTTCCAAACAAGGAATATCGGTTGATCCCGTGAAGATTGAAGCAATTTTAAAGTTGGAGAAACCTACGACAGTAACTGAAGTGCAAAGTTTTCTGGGTCTAACTGGTTATTATCAGAGATTTGTAGAAGGTTTTTCCCGAATTGCCACTCCACTAACTCAACTGACTTGGAAAAATACAAATTTCGAATGGAGTAAGGAATGTGAGAAAAGCTTTCAAGAACTCAAGAGGAGACTCGTTACAGACCCTATTATGACTATACCATTAGGATCAGGAGGATTTGTTATCTACAACGTTACTTTAGGTAGTGGTCTATGATGCGTTCTTATGCAACACGGGAAAGTTATAGCTTACGCCTCTCGACAACTCAAATATTATGAGAAAAATTACCCTACTCATGATCTAGAGTTAGTAGCGGTTGTTTTCGCATTGAAGATTTGGAGACACTACTTGTACGGGAAAAAGGTGGAGATCTTTACATATCATAAAAGTCTCAAGTATTTTTTTACCCAAAAGGAACTCAACATGTGACAACGACACTGGCTTGAGCTTTTAAAGGATTATGACCACACTATCCAGTACCACCCAGGAAAGGCGAACGTGGTAGCTGATGCATTGAGTAGAAGATCATATGCAAGTACGAATGCAATACTAACAACACAAAGGCGCATTTTGTACGATTTACAAAAGACGAAGATAGAACTAAAGTCACCAGGGACCTAGATGAGGATCACGCACGTACGAGTAGAACCGACTTTAATCAATAAAGTCAAAGCTGCTCAAGCTACTAATTCAGAACTGAAGAATATGATGAGAAAAGTACGAGAAGGTGCTATTCCAGAAGCAAGAATCGATGAGAAAGGGATACTTCGAGTTAACTCTCAACTTTTTGTTCCTAACGACCCTGAATTGAAGTATAAAATCATAGTGGATACACACAATACGTCGTTTGCGATTCATCTTGGAAGTACCAAAATGTATCGTGACCTTCGACATACATTTTGGTAGAGCAATATGAAGAAGGAGATCGCTGAGTTTGTCTCGAGGTGTTTGACGTGTCAACGTGTCATGGCAGAGCATCAAGTGCCTAAGGGTCTATTGCAACCACTCGAGGTTCCCGAATGGAAGTGGGAACACATCAATATGAATTTTATGACGGGTCTTCCCAAAGTTTCTCAAGGCTTGGATGCGATTTGGGTCATCGTAGATAGATTGACCAAGCAATAACAGTTATCAAGCAAGTATAGAAATGACTCCATTTGAAGCTTTGTATGGACGAAAGTGTCGCTCCTCAGTATGTTGGAATGAGGTGGGAAAAACAAAATTGTTGGGACCTGAGCTAGTGCGAATGACAACAGAAAAGATCCAAATAATCAGATGATGAATAGAAGTTGCACAAGAGAGATAAAAGAGTTATGCTGATCTTCATCGAAAGGATGAAAGTTTCAACGTTGGAGATCATGTATTCTTACGTGTTTTCCTATGGAAAGGAATTATAAGGTTTGAAATGAGAGGAAAGCTCAATCATCAATTTATTGGCCTATTTGAAATACTTGACCAAATAGGAACTGTGACTTACAGACTAGCTTTACCACAAAACATGTCCCGCATACATAACGTTTTTCACATATCTATATTACGTAAATATGTGAAGGACCCAAATCACATTATTGTTCTAGTGGCCTACTCCACATCCAATATCAATTGATATTTGATGCTCACTTTATTAATTTTTCAACCGCTGTTACAAGACAAGTTGTACAATTTACCTTGTGCACTTATGCACCCCAAGCACCTATGCTTTCACAACCTTGTAATAACAACCCTTTAACACAGCTTTGAATAAAACAACCGATAGACCACAAACCTAGTCTATCAATACTCTTATAGGAGAGCAAGACTGATTACAAAATAAATACTATGATCAAGGCTATTAATATAAAACAATTCAAAGGTCAACTAGATGCAATGATCAAAGTATAAGATATCACCAATATAAAGCAACGACTCAAGAGTTCTGAATAATGATTTGTCCAGTAGTTTTGCTTCAGAATCCTCTTTGACCAAGATAACTCGTGAGAATAATAATAATAAGCTTTATTTCAATTTTTGTATTTTTTTTTTTTTTTTTGTGTATCTTTCACACACGAATTACCATATATTTATATGCTGAAGGACGACTTGACCGTTTGTGATTGATTAGCCGTGGTTTTAGTTTAGAGAGCAAAAAGGTAATAACCAAGGCGTGAATTCAGCACACAGTCTAGTAATACCAAACAGTCCATATGTTACCGTTTTAACAAGATATTGAAAATATTTTCTGGTTATCCGTTTGGCTACCTTGATGCATGTTTCCTTGATATAATATAATACACCATTTGTCTTAGCCACGTGAAGCATGCATGCGTGGAAGGTTTCCTTGTGTGATATAATATAATACTTCATTTGATACATGCATGGAAAGTTTCATCACCTACTCCTAATTACACATATATTCACATATGTAAACACACACCTTCTTTACATGAATCATCTTTAATACCTCAATAGGACGCTCAGAAGATCACATGCATATACTTAATAAATTTAAACATGATTCTTACAATATAAAGCAATTCCTTTGGTTCAAAATCAACATTTTGAATATTAAAACTTAGCAAAACGTTTCATTGAGAAATTCTATCAAAGGCCTAGCATGCATGTGTTAACTTATCATACAACTAGCCACATCTAACACAAAATCTCCAACCATATATCAACCTTGTATCACCGGGTCCTTCATGAACACCCCCCCCCCCTTAAAAAAAACAAACAAACAAACAATCTCCCACACCACAAACACAACCCATGAATAAATAAAATATAAACAACAATATACCTTAAGAGTTTTAGTAAACAATCTTATACCTTTGAGCCTAATAAATTTCTAGTCTTGATTGATTAAAGAGAAAGCTAAAGGAGCTGCTGGACTTCCTCTTGTTCCTTCTTCTTGTCGTGGGCTCTCCTTCTCATTTAATAAAAAAAAATTATCTTTCTCACACTTAACCTTAGCAACTATTATAAAAGAAAATTGAGGTATAAAGGCTGAGATTATATGAGATGTACATCCATCCTTCTCATCAGCTATCTTGGTCTTTTAGAGACCTCTACACTCAACCCCACTCAACACACTTCTCTGCCCCAAAAAGACTGATGCACCTGCACCTTGAGCCTACCAAAAATGCTCTTTGGGCAACCTAAGATGCCATGCACAACAGCTCTAGAATGATGGCCATCCACATGAACAAGTCTGATGAAGTATTCTTCTTGATTTGTCCCAAAATAATTGTCACATCAGATAACTTCTATGCTCATTTTAATCAAGGTTATGGGCTGCTAAAATTTAGTTTCGAGTGAAATAAATAAGGTTGGGCTTGGGTTGCTAGAAAACTTATTAGATTTAATTAATTAGAGCACAACCAATCAATTTGGGCTTACCCTATAGAATTGTGACACCCAGGATTTTAGAAATAATTTCCAAATAAGGATTATGATGAATTAAGTAAATGTTGATACTTAAAACCTAGTGTTGAAAGATAAAGGTATTAAGGAATGAATTATGAAATGTGAAGAAGATTTATATGAATTAAGAAAAGAAGGATGAATGTGTAAAGTATCAATAAGGTGGAATAGAGAATATGAAATAAGCGGATTGAGTAAGGGTAAGTATAATTAAAGAAATGAAATTTTTTGAGAATGAGAAACAATCTTGATAAGTATATAAAGAAATGAATTAATGTATTATTAATAAAATTTTGGAGAATTATAAAATGTAATATTACAAAGAAATTATGAATTAAATTAAGAATTTAAATATTCTGATAGTTATGATCATTATGGTGTTATCCATGTGAGTTATGGAAATTAATGAGGAAAGATATGATTATTATGGATATAGTTGTGATTTATCAAGATAAAGGTATGGCAAGATGCTATAAATAAAATACGTATAATTATTACGGCAATTATGATTCCGAGGATAGAATCCTATTAAGGGGGGAAAAATGTGAGGATCCGAATTTTCAGGATTTCTTTAATAACATTAAATGAGAATTTAATTGATAAAATTATCAAGATGCTTTAAATTATTTATGATATTTTATGTGATTTAAGGTATGTGATGAGATTTAATTCGTAAATTAAATCTGTGTAGAAATGGTGATGAATTGTGTTGATTTAAAATAATTGAAAAAGTAAATAAATTGTTTAAAAACAATATATGAGGAATAAAAGAAATTCCATGTAATGGTATAGTAAATTGTACAATAAAATTATTGTGAAGGTGCAGGAATTATTATTTAAATAATGTTATTAGATATGAAATGAATATATATATATATATATATATATATATATATATATATATATATATATATATATATGTGTGTGTGTGTGTGTGTGTGTGTGTGTGTGTGTGTGTGTGTGTGTGTGTGTGTGTGTGTGTGCATGTTTAATTGTGATAATTATAAATTTCATTAATTATAAGAATTAATGGATTAATAATTAAATTAATCCAAAGTTAAATAAAAATGAATGAGAAAGTTAGTAAAATTAGAAATATTGATTATTTAATTAATCAATAATTATGGTGAAGGTTTAGAAATTAATTAAGAAGAGGAAAGAATTTTATAAATTATATACTAATAAAGTATATAATTTATATAAGAAAATTAAAATATATGAGTAATGGAAAAATAATTATATAAATTATATAAGAATTATTATATAATTTATAGAAGAGAATTAAATTAATGAAAGGAATAATAAATGTATAATTATTGATTATGCAATTAATTGATGATTATGGAGGAAGTTAAGAAATTATTTAAGAAAGGAGAATGTAAATATATAATTTATATATAAAGAAATTAATGAGAAATAAATGAGGAAAAAGAAAGGTTTTAAATTATTAAAAATTATGTTTATGTATAATGAAATTATTATGACTTTTATGAAGAAGAATATTTCGAAAACGTGAACATGTTGTCCAAGTAACGAAGTGAAAAATTACGAAAAATAATTTTTATATGTTATATGAATTATTTTGGGATTTTTGGAGGTATAAATTACCTCATATAATTACATGCATGTTATTATGCGTGTACAAAATTTGTCAAGAAAAGTACCCAAAAGAGGTATTAAAATTAATTATAAACCATGTTATTATTTTTAGTGAATTAAAATAAATATTTTATATACATTATATAAAATATTTATTATATGAAATAATTACGTAATGTATTAAAAAGTAAAATTTGCATGTTAATTTTGGAAAATTCCGAAAATTTCACAGTGGTTGGGCAAAGTCGGTGGATGTGAGTGGTTGTTAAAATTAATTTATGCATGCAAGCTTTTAAAAAGGGAGGAAAAGATTTAAGGAAAAACAAAAGAAAAGAAAGAAAGAACAAAACAAAACCAAATAAATAAAATTCTCTCTCTTTCTCTCTCTCTCTCTCTATGTTGCACCACCGTGAGCCACCAACCACCAAGCCATCCGACCACCATAGCTGCTAAGGGAAGAAGAAATTTTGTGCCTTCAAGGAAAGAAATCAAGTTTTGAAAGGTATAATCAATTAATTATTTGGTTTATTTTGTATTATGAGTGATAAATAAATATTGTGAAAAATAAAAAAATAATTAGAATATTTACTCTAAATAATTTTTAGATATATATCTATGATTTTTATGATTTATAGAATGATTATGTGTGGAAGATTTGAGAAAAAAATGATGAAAAAGGAGTAAGTTGGTATACTATTTCGCGGCTGAAGCAGAAAAATTGTATGGGCTGTCCGCGCATTGCGCGAAAGCAATTTTTCCTTCAGAAACGTGGTCCAAAACGACGTCGTTTTGGGCAGGCAGGAAACGGGAGCCGCGCCATGCACGACTGAGTCTGCCAGCGATTGAGTCAAACGACGTCATTTGGCAGTAAGGGGGGGGGGGGGAGGCCGCGCAATGCGCGGCGGTCGGTCACGCGGCGAAATTACGAGCGTGCCCTCGGTCTTTTCGGTTAATACCGACCGTGTCCCTTGACCACAGAAATTATAGAAATGCCCCTGGACTTTCCGGAAAATTCCGGTTATGTCCATAACATTGTTGAAATTACAAAAATGCCCCTGGGCTTTCCGGGAAATACCGAATGTGTCCCTAAAGGCGCGAAAATTACTAAAATGCCCTAGAAAGTGATATTTAAAGAAATAAATGTTTAAAAATTGTTTAAAAATTATAAAAAATTATAGAAAAATACTAAAAAAATAGAAATAATGTTTGGGCATTGAATTTAATATTTTTGTAAAAATATTAAATATTGAGAATTAATATTTAAATATTAATCCAATAAGGTTAAAGTTAGAAAATGGTTAAAATAAAATTTTTGGACAACCACTTAGGCTAAAATTTATCCGATGAGTCGGGTTGTCCGTATTGAAGGTATTTGAGATTAAGTTAAATTAATATTTTAAGAAATGAGGTTAAAATAATTAATCATACTAGTTAATAATTAGCCCAGTACCCTAAAATAAATCGACGGGTAGGGTTAATTATACTATAGATGATATTAGGTAATTAAATGAATATCATAAGAGGATACATAATTATTATTTGATTATTTTATGATCATAGGTTGATCGAGTAAAAGGTTTGAGCTATCAATTTATTAATTGGACATACAGGCAAGTTCTTCAGTCCTTTAATGTTAAATATTGTCTGTTATGATATGTTAATACTTGTTATGTGTTATGTGATATGTGGATAATATGACAACTATGTGTATTTTGTGCAATGATGTGAGATATATTGCTATAGTAGAAGCACAAGCACATGATGTATGACATATACCGAGCATGTTAAGGTATGTGCTAAGTGAAGCATGAAATATGTTAACTGTTGAACTTGTTGAGCCGTTGTGCTCATTACTTACTTAATATACATTTTTGCAGGAAAGAAATACATTTCAAGAATATCGGATTATGTTAGAGATGAATTGCCTAGAAGGTAGAAAACGTGACTGTTATTGTATTTTTAATATTATAAATCAATGCGAATAAATTTGCCAAGTTACTTTGTTATACTATATATACAGATAAGTTAGATCTAAATATGATGAGTATAGTTTAAGCTGTGAACTGTAATTGTTCAACATGAATTTTATGATAGAGACCATTATATATATCTGATGATGAATCATGAAACAAAGAATAATTGCATGGATATGAATGATATTAAAAATTTGAATGCCGAGCTTTATGATACAAGAAAGAGAAGAATAAGTAAAGGTTGCGATCCAGGGACTAGGATCGAAATGTAAGGATTTTAAATATCCAAATATTTTAATACAATGATTGAATTGAGAAAAAGAAAAATTTATACCGAAAATTTGGTAATTGATGATTTTGAAATTAAATAATGGATCAATTTAAGTGATGAAAGATTTATTAATGGACCGAAATTTGGACGTTAAGGAAATAATGTTAAATAAACATGAAAATTAAGATAATAAAGTGGGTCGAATTTCGGGGTCATTACAAGAATGATGTCCCATCTTTGTTAATTTAATAACTTGGTCAAATAAAATAATTATTGGACCTTTCCCCCATAATCCTACTTAATTAATTTAATTACGTAATTAAACCATATCATAACATAACTAACCAAGATCGAGCTTCAAGCTAGTTACTTTAAATCATATCCCATGTAATTAATTAATTAATTTAAATCACATGATCACCCCTTTTGTTCCCCAATAAATTAATTAATTCAATTTATTAGGTCTCAAACCACATAACGCATTACTTGCGATCATCACATAATATTTTAATTAAGTTCGTGTTGGCCTTCCTTTTCATTCTTAATTTAAACACATGTATGTATGTATGTGTGTGTGTGTGTGTGTGTGTGTGTGTGTGTATATATATATATATATATATATATTATAGAGAATTTCTTAGTCATTACATGGCATAATAGTATAATAGTAATAATAAATTAAGTAGATTTAATTTATGATATGGTGATAGAATAAATTAAATAGCTTAATATTTATAATTATGTATTTTGAAAATACTAATTATAAATTAATAAGAGGAGTCTTATTATTATTATTATAAATAATTAAGTTCCTAAATAGTTTAGGAATTGTAATTATTAATTCAATTTCTAATTAGATTGGGAGTTAAATTGAAACCCTATTTCTAAAGAGTTTAGGGGAGTTGAGCAACTCTATAAATAACATGAGTCTTATTATAAAATTGGTGGTTGGAAGTATTAAGGGAGAATACTCCATAATTCTCTACATCTAAGGAGTTAGAGAGAGAGATAGAGAATTAAGGTTTGTCATCCAAGATCTTAAAGAACCTTAATCTACTTCTTCTATTCAAAATCTCTTGGTGGATCACCTTTAGAGCGCTACATACACTTTGTAGCTAGCGTTTAATCTGTGGAATCGAAGAACGCGAAGAATTAAGGGAGGTGATGTAACGGCCCCGAAATTCGACCCACCTTATTCCCTTAAATCTTATATTTAATAAACATTATTTTCATTACGTCCAAATTTCGGTCCGTTAATAAATCTTTCATCACCTTAATCGATCCCTTATTTAATTTCAATATCATCGGTTACCAAATTTTCGATATAAATTTTTCTTTTTCTCAACTTGATCATTATATTAAAACATTTGGATATTTAAAATTCTTACACTCTGGATCCTAGTCCCTGGATCGCAACCTTTACTTATTCTTTCTATTCTCATTATCATGAAACTTAATAAAGTTCAACATTCAAATTCAATGTTGTTTATATTCATCCAATATTCTTTATCTCATGATTCATCATTTAAACATAGATATATAATCGTCTCTATCATAATATTCATATAGAACAATTTCAGTTCATAGTTTAACTATACACTTCATATTCATATCCCACTTACATGTACATATAACATATCCAAGTAACTTGGCAAATTATCCACATTGCAGTATAATATAACAATCATGTTTTCTACCTTCTAGGCAATTCATCTTTAACAAAATCCAATATTCTTGAATGTCATTTCTTTCCTGCAAAATGTTATTGAGCAAGTAATGAGCACAACGGCTCAGCAAGTTCTACAGTTAAACTTCACGTAGCACATATCTTATCATGCTTGGTGTGTGTCATACATCATGTGCTTGTGCTTCTACTATAGCAATATATCTCATATATATTCATATCGTTGCACAAAATACACATTATGGTCATATTAATCACGTATCACGTAACACATAATTTATATGCAGTTAAAACAAGAATTACATGTCATAACATTCAAATACTTAACATAAAAGGGACTGAAGAACTTGCCTAACGTCCAGTTATTTAAATTGTTAGCTCAAACCCTTATCTCGATCAACCTATGATCATAAAATAATCAAATAATAATTATTCATTTCTTTATGATATTAATTTATTTAATTAATATCATCTCTGGGCCAATTATTAATTTATACGGCCAACTATAATAACCTCATTCCTTAAAATATTAGCATAACTTAATATTTAATATCTTCACGACGGACAACCCAGCTCATAGGATACAATTTAGCATTTTCGGTTGTCCGAAAATTTTATTTAATCATTTTCTAACTTGTAATCTTATTAGATTAATATTTAAAGTATTTAAATATTAATCTCCAATATTTAATATTTATGCAAAAATATTAAATTTAATATCCAAACATCATTTCTATATTTTTAGTATTTTTCTATAATTTTCTGAAATTTTTAAACAATTTTTAAACATTTATTTCAATTAAAACTAATTTCTGGGGGCAATTTAGTAATTTCCGCGCCCATATGGACTTATTCGGTATTTTCCGAAAAGCCCAGGGGCATTTCCGTCATTTCGGCAACGCTAGGGACAAATCCGGAATTTTTCGGAAAGTACAGGGGCAATTCTGTAAATTCCGCGGCCTTGGGGACACGTTGGGTATTTCTGGAAAAGGGCAGGGGCAACACGGGAATTTTACCGCGTTTCGGTCGGCCGCGCATTGCGCGGACCGACCCTGGTTTCCCAAAACGTCGTCGTTCGGCGTCTGGTTCCGGAAACTTCCGCCCTTACGAACGACGTCGTTCGGTCCGTTTCTTTCATCGCCGCGCATTGCGCGGACGTCCCCCAGTCACGCGTCAAAACGACGCCGTTTTACCTGAAGCCGGAAAAAAATTGGCCGCGCCATGCGCGGCCGACCCTGCACAGTTCCTTCCTTCGCGCACAGTGTACCACCTTTCTCCTAAAAATTCCATTTTTGCTCACTTCTTTCACCACAAAACAATTCTAAAAATCACATAATTCATACATAATTATCCAAAAATTATTTGGAATCATTATTCTAATTATTTATAATTTTTTCACAAAATTAATTTATTACCATAATTCCAAAATAAAACAATTAAATTACTTTTATACCTTCCAAAGCTTCAAATCCTTCCTTGATGACACCAACTTCCTCATCTCTTGGTGTTGGCTATGGTGCTTGTCGGCATGGTGGTGGTGATATTGGTGAGGGTGGCGGTGGGAGAGAAAAGAGAGAGGTTTGTGTTTGGTTTTTTTTTCTTTTTTTTTCTTATTTCTTGGTTTCTATTCTTCCTTTATCCTTTTAAATACTAACACTACCCACCACGTTGGCTTAAAAAAAATTTACCGCCTTAGAAATTTCCTGAAACTTCCGGATTTAGCAAATATTAAGCATAAAAATGTTTTAAACACATTACGTAATCATTTCGTGTAATAAATATTTTATATAATAAATATAAAATATTTATTTTAATTCACTAAAATTCATATTATGATTTATGAGTAATATTAATACCTTTTTCGGTATTTTTACCTGACAATTTTTGTACACGCATAATGACATGCATGTACTTATATGAGGTAATTTATACCTCCAAAAATCATAAAATAATTCATAGGACATATAAAAATTATTTTTCATAATTTTTCACTTCATTACTTGGACAACATGTTACCCTAACATGTTCACATTTTCGAAATATTATTCTTCATAAAAGTCATAATAATTTAATTATGCATAAACATAATTTTTAATAATTTAAAACATTCATTTTTCTTATTTATTATTCAATTTCTTTAATATTCATATTAATTTCTTTATATATAAATTATATAATTTAATATTATATAATTTATATAATTACATTCTCCTTTTTAAATAATTTCTTAATTTCCTCCAACTTATTCCATTTAATCACCTTATATAAATTACATAATTATTCTTATATAATTTATATAATTATTATTTTCTTCATACCTTATTTTAATTTCCTTATATAAATTATATAATTTATTATTATATAATTTATATAACTACCTTTCCTTCTCAATTAATTTCTAAACCTCCTCCAAAATTCTTGATAAATTCTAAAATCAATACATACAATTTTACCAACTCCCTCATTCACTTTTTATTTAAATTTGGATTAATTTAATTATTAATCCCTTTATTTCCATAATTAATGAAATTTAAGATTATCAATTAAACATTCACATATATAATATACAAATGTATATATATAAATATATACATATTTAATTCATGCATTTTCATTATCACATAAACTTATTTAAAACATAATTTTTGTACTTTCACAATAATTACATTGTACCATTTATTGTACAATTACCTGAAATTTCTTTTATTCTTCATAAATTGTATTTACACAATTTATTTACTTTTCAATTATTTTAAATTCACATAATTCATTACCATCTTTGTACAAATTTAATTTACTAAATAAATCCCTTCAAACACTTTAAATAATAATTAACTTAAGCAACCTTGATATTTTTATCAATTAATTCTTATTTGATATTATTAAAGGAATCCCGAAATTCGGATCCTCACAGGTGAACTTGTAGTTGTCCAAGAAGTTGATTCATCTATAAGTTTAATTTTTTATCCTTCCTCATCCATTAACTGAATTTGGAAATATTTACTCATTTCTTTGACAAAAATGGTCTAGTCGAAACAAATGGCATAGACATATATCATTAAACTATTCGAACATTACGAACTTGAAAACTTTTTAAAAACTTATTTTATAATGACTTCATCCCATTGCATCATTTAACGATGTATTTGTGGTTCATATTTCCACATCCACACCTTTGTTATTGTGTGTTGAGAATAATTTTCTTGGCACAAAATTGTGACCTATTTCCATAACTTAAAAAGAAAAATCCCTTTGAAGACTTCATAATACGTACGTTGAGAATTTCGTCATTTTACCATTGCACACCATAATTGACCATGTGACAATGATTCCATAAATATATTTTGATATTTTTAAATAACTCTTGTTTAGCCGAATCAATTGACATAGACCCATAAAGCATGGATTTTTAAAAATTTTACATTTTAAACTTGAACAAATCCTTTCTAATGCACTAAAGTGCGAGAATAAGCACATTTTTAAAACATTGATGATCTAGCATAGCTAGAAGATTTGGATTGCTTATTCAATCCTAAATTATTTTTCCTTTCTTTCCTTTACTCATTCAATTATTACTTAACATTTTTATTTCTTTCCTATTTCCTTAGTCTTAGCCCATCTATGAGAACTACTACTCTCATTATATGGCCCTATTTCCCCCACTGTTCATCAAACTTATAACACATTATGAGGTCAAGAACTTATCGCAATAATATAAGTTTAGGAACTTGTCTTACTAATATGTAGTTTAGGAACAAATCCAAAATTGTCCATACGTTGAAGGGCTCAAAAATATATCATACGATTACGAGTCACGAACTTACCATAAATGTGAGTTTTAAGAACTCACAATTAACCTTAAACTTTCTCAATTCCTATGTATCAGCTATATATAGAAAAAAAGAATCACATTTTCACTATACATAATTAATACCGCGACCCTAAATCTCCACTGATTATCATTATAGTAAGCTAAGTGGTCGTGAAACTAAGCACAAATCCCTGTCCATACAAAAAAATGTACAACTTAGCTACTAACATGAGTCCTCAATGAATATCCCACATACCTTTAACATTTTCTTAACCTTTCCTTAATATTTCTTTAGCCTGATATGAATTTTCTCTATTCACATCTTACTATTTATAACTTACGAAGAGTTTCTTTTCTTAGATCATCTTATGATCCCATAACCTTTACCATATCTCAATATCTTAACTTAAGATGTCATTTACCATTTCTTACTCATGAATTTTCAAAATTCATTCCCTTCTTACCCAACTCCACTAAAGTTCATTTCGTTACCATTTCCTTATTTCTCATAAAAGTCATAGCCTACGGTACTCTTACCTAAGGACTACAACCTATTAGCTCTTATACCAACTGTAACATCCCCAAAATCTCCACATTTACTACAGGCGACCTCGTATGTTAAACCATAACCTTTATCCTTAAAATCGCATTATACAATCATAATATAGTTCATAAACCTGTTTATTTAACTTACATTCATAACTTGTTTCAAGATCATAACATTCACATTCTATACATTTGAACTCAGATTACACATACATAAATCATAACCTAGTCTATTACAATTCAAAATTATATAACTTTTGATTTTACTTAACTTAACCTGTTAATACAATCACCATTCATAAATATCCATACATACACCTGCTTACACATACCTGTCTCAGTCATGCGAGTTTATTACATATAATACTCTACTTACCATGATACATTAATCGTATCATATTACAATTTACTTTGAATAAAACTTACATACATAACTCTCTCTATGGATTTACAAAATCATACATCTCTTTATTACCAACAAAGTTTAATATTTAAAAACTAAGACGTTAATTAACTTATACCTGAAAAATTTACATTCTTTATTGACTTATTATATTCCACAAATGAATATAATACATTCTTCATGCACTTCTTTGCATTTATCTTTCCTTACCCTTTAGCTTCACCAGAACCTCCAGTCTTCTCGTACTTAGTTGAAAATGTCAGTTTAAAGCAAGAATTAGCACAATGGCTTAGCAAGTTTAACAATTAACACATTTCATGCTCGTAGTTTATATACATGCACCATACCTTTCATAGTATGCATATTACCTATGCATCATATCTATCATGCTGTGCATTTCAAAGCATAACTTCACATATTGCATTTAAGCAGTTAACTCACATATTTGCACAAAGTGCACATTTCAAACATAATCACGTTAAATAGTTTGTCAAGTAGTTTACATAGAACAATTATTACATTTCCACAAGTTCTAAAAAACTTGCTTATTATACATATCCAATTTAACCTTTTACGCTCCTTGAACGTCTTTCATATCATTCATCGCATCGGTATGCTAACCAAATCTTTATCTGTCATTGTACAACCTATAAATTATTATACGGTTATAACACTTTTCTTATCTTCTTCAAACTTAAAACATAAACATTAGACCACTAGTCTGTGACGCCCCCAAATCTAGGCCTACACAGCCCAAACTTGAGTCGTCAAAAGACTACAACAAAATTATTACAACAAAGCACAACGTACAACAATACAGTGTATAATAATACACAACTAAGTCTTCACTATTATTGCCACACTATTTTACAACACGTGAAGACTAGGATAACTATTCCTCGGACTCTCACTCCATCCCCCAGCTAGACCCCGTTACGTTTTCATCTCCTGTTGAAAACAATGGAACAAAAAAAAGGGTGAGCTCAAATAGCCCAGTAAGAAATATCATGACTAAGATAATGACGAATAAATTATCATTAGCCTTCAACAGTTGAGTTCTTGATAGAATACAATAGACTACAAGGTTTATAACAAAAACTGTAGTTAAATTCTTAAACAACGTTCAGATCAATAATAGCAGCGGAATGAGCAATCTATTAGAAGAATAATGCAGACCATAATGTCCACTCGCTTCTCTTTTTAGTAAAAATATCATCAACTTTTATCATCTGAAATAACATTAGTCAAGATAATGCAACTTCACAGTTCCTGGTCATAATCATGCAGATCAACAGTTCATCTTTGCACTACGGGCCAAAGACATTCAATATAACACCAACGGTCATGATTATACCAGATTCAGCCTTTGGTCATAATCATACCAACCAACAGTTCATCTTTGCACTACGGGCCAAAGAGAACATTCACCACGTGCCATAAAAGACACCGAACAGATGTATCGCCTTTAACCTAGTATATCGCCTTTAACCTATCATCTGTTCAACAATTATATCACATCTGTGCCCCCGGCCACAGATATTCACAACAGCTTGATTCTTGATGATTAATACAAATAACAGTGATACAAATGATGAACAGAAGAACAGGATAAACAATAAGTATCGGAAGTTTACTTTATGCAGATTCAAATAATGTCCAAATTGCCAACATGATGTGGAGTGAAATTTAAAAATGATATTCAAGATCCACAGTTCAGAATAACGATTACTGTTCAATAGAAATGTTCAGAAAATAGGAAGGTTCAGTTGAAATAATGAAATTCAACTATTATGGAACATATAATATTTTCAGGAATTATAGAAGCAATAGTTCCATAATAAGTTTCGATTTAGGTGTATGAAAGAAAATAATATCTCTTACCGTAGCAGGTTTGATTAACAAAAGGTGAAGGGAATTAATATCCCTTACCATAGTAAGTTTGAATAATGGAAGATGAAAAGGATGGTATCCCTTATGAGTATAAAGGAAAATGATATCACTTACGAATATGGAATAAAAGTGTCATGTGATAATTCGTGTAGACAAATTATTTCCACACGAGACAAATAAAAAGGGTTATTCACCAACAGACGATAATCCGCGCCGTAAGGTTATTCCCATCAATTTGAATACGAATAGTTATTCACCAAACAGGCGATAATCCGCGCCGTAAGGTTATTCCCATCAATTTGAATACGAAGAGTTATTCACCAAACAGGCGATAATCCGCACCGTAAGGTTATTCTCAAAGATTAATAAGGAATGAATACAAAAGGTTATTCACCAACAGGCGGTAAACCGCGCCGTAAGGTTATTCCCACAATTTAATACATGGAAGTAAATGGCACAAGAAAGAAACGATATTATTTTCGAGAATCAAAGAATGATAATCCCTTCAAGTAAGAAAGAAAATAATATTCATTTATGATGATGAAAAGAATGATACCCCTTACCGTAGTAAATTTAAGAGTATGAAAAGAAGATGATATTCCTTACCACAGTAAATTTAAGAGTGTGAAAAGAATAATATTCCTTACCTTAATACGTGACTGGATATTGATTTAAATGAGGTTGATCAACCTATATATTTATAATATAAATTAGTAATTACCACATATAAATTTCAAAGTGTATGATAACTCGTATATTATGAACTATCAAAATTATATATATTTAACATAATTTTTGTAGTATAATATAATAACTTTATAATAGTTTTTAAAATAATATTTCAAAATAAATCTTCCAAAGAAAGCTTTTAAAAATGAATCTTTTAATAGAAGAGTCTTCTAAAGGAAGATTTGTGAATACCGTGAAATATAGGAATTTATGAAATTACTACTCTTTAATAAAAGACTTACTTGAAAAATTCCTGCACTCCTTTTGGCTTTCAAACTCTCAAAATAACCTTACTATTCTCAGAGAAAACTCATAAAATTCTTATAGAAAAATTCTATGTTTTAGGTGTGATTTTTCTATTCAGCTGAGCAAGCTATTTATAGGAGAAAAGATTCCACTATGCATGGTAGGTGGGAGTAGGTGGCTGGCGTGCGTGCTGAAAATTTCAGCAGCCAGCAGCCTCGTGCAAAAATCCTTCTTCAATTTCTTCACCAACCATGTGGGCCCCACCAATGGGTCCACATGTTTCTTACTATTCACTTACTATTCACGTCACTATTCACGTTACTATTTCAAATAGTAAAATTAATTATTTTATTATTTATTTATTTATTTATTCTTCCTGTGAGTCCAACATATAAAATAATGTTACCACAATAATGTAAGAAACACGTTACATATTTTTATTAATTTAATAATATAAATTATAGTGTATTTGCTACTGTGACAATTATTAGATTCAATAATTTTAAACTACAGTGCACCAACAATTATTGACTCCATGATATGAAATACAGTGTAATGATAATTCTTGAATCAATAATGCAAAATACTGTCTAACAACAACAATTGAATTGATAATATAAAATATTATGCAGTGACAATTATCGATGAAATGATGCGTAACAGTTACGGTGTCAATAATATGAGACACTGTGCAATACCGTGTGCTACTGTAGAGTACCGCATGCTACAGTAAAATACCATAAATTACCGTATGCTACTATTATTTTATCACCGGTATTTTAACAGTTAGCACCGTTGACTATTTTTATTAAAAAGGTTACTTCTGTCGTTTTCTATATCCGACAAATATTCCGTTGTGGGGTCCACCAATAATTTGTTATTTCGGCGCCGTCGTACGGCCCGAATATTCCCCGACAAAACGAATATTGTCCGACAAAATAAAATTTGCACATAACATCCTTAACTTTAAACTTTATCGATTTAACCACTTACTGTTTCAGAAAAATATATATGAAGAAAAAATTAAATTTTATATTTCATAAAATTCGGGGTCTTACAACCTCCCCTCCTTATGAAATTTCGTCCCCGAAATTGACGTACCTGGCATTTAGAAGAGGTAAGGATACTTTGATTTCATCTCAGATTCTAGCTCTCAGGTCATTTCCTCAGTATCTTGGTTCCTCCATAAAACCTTAACTTGAGGTATAACCTTTGAGCGTAGGATCTGCTCCTTCTTATCTAGGATCTTAACAGGTACCTCCTCGTACGTTAAATCCTCTTCTATAACGTCCGGTTCTAACTCAATGACGTGGTTTGGGTCCTTCACATATTTACGTAACATAGATATGTGAAAAACATTATGGATGCGAGACATACTTGGTGGTAAAGCTAGTATGTAGGCTACGGTTCCTACTCGATCGAGGATTTCAAATGGGCCAATAAATCGAGGGTTAAGCTTTCCTCTCTTTCCGAATCTCGTAACTCCTTTCCATGGAGAAACACGTAAGAATACATGATCTCCGACGTTGAATCTCTCATCTCTCCGATGAAGATCAGCATAACTCTTTTGTCGTTCTTGTGCTGTCTGTATTCGTTGTCGGATCATTTGGATCTTTTCGGTCGTCAAGCGTACCAACTCGGGTCCCAACAATTTTGCTTCTCCTACCTCATTCCAACATATTGGAGAACGACACTTCCTTCCATACAAAGCCTCGAATGGAGCCATGCCTATACTTGCTTGGTAACTGTTGTTGTAAGAAAATTCCACCAAAGGCAAGTACTTATCCCAACTTTCTTTGAAGTCTAATACACAAAGTCTCAAAAGATCTTCGAGGGTCTGGATCGTCCTTTCCGATTGTCCGTCCGTTTGAGGATGGTATGCAGAACTAAAACGTAGTTCAGTGCCCATAGCTTTTTGTAGACTGATCCAAAAGCGTGAAGTGAATCTAGGATCTCGATCAGAAACTATGGAAACTGGCATGCCATGCAATCTCACGATCTCATTTATGTACATACCGGCAAGACGTTCAAGTGAAAAGTTTTCTCGTATAGGCAAGAAATGAGCAGATTTGGTCAATCTATCTACGATCACCCAAATTGCATCTAAGCCTTGAGAAACTTTGGGAAGACCCGTCACGAAATCCATATTGATGTGTTCCCACTTCCATTCGGGAACCTCAAGTGGTTGTAATGGACCCTTAGGTACTTGATGCTCTGCATTGACACGTTGACAAGTTAGGCACCTTGAGATAAACTCTGCAATCTCCCTTTTCATATTGTTCCACCAAAATGTATGTCGAAGATCTCGATACATCTTGGTACCTCCTGGGTGGATTGCAAACGGCGTGTTGTGTGCCTCCATCATGATTTTATGCTTCAATTCAGGATCGTTAGGAACACAGAGTCGAGAGTTGACTCGAAGTATTCCTACAGTTAGCACCGTTGACTATTTTTATTAAAAAGTTTACTTCTGTCGTTTTCTATATCCGACAAATATTCCGTTGTGGGGTCCACCAATAATTTGTTATTTCGGCGCCGTCGTACGACCCGAATATTCCCCGACAAAACGAATATTGTCCGACAAAATAAAATTTGCACATAACATCCTTAACTTTAAACTTTATCGATTTAACCACTTACTGTTTCAGAAAAATATATATGAAGAAAAAATTAAATTTTATATTTCATAAAATTCGGGGTCTTACATAGTCTCTATTCAATACACATTTGATATATTACACCTTACATGGGTTAATAACACATCATAACTCATTACCAACTCTTTACACAAACATATACATGTTTTTACTTAGCTTTAGGTATGTTAAATTATACTGTTCATTGTTCCATTATACCTTAACACCCATTACATTGCCCATTTTTATCCATTTTAACATATCTCTATCATAGCACATCAAAACATAGTTTTTCTGTAAGACCCTGAATTTTATGAAATACAAATTAATTTTTTTTCATATATATTTTTCCTGAAACAGTAAGTAGTTAAATTAACAAAGTTAAAAGTTAAGGATGTTATGTGCAAATTTTATTATGTCGGACAATATTTGTTTTGTCGGGGAATATTCGGTCGTACGACGATACCAAAATAACTAATCATTGGTGGACCCCACAATAGAATATTTATCGGATAGAGAAAACGACAGAAGTAACCTTTTTAAATAAAAATAGTCAACGGTGTTATCACTTTTAACTGTTAAAATACCGGTGATAAAAGAATAGTAGCATATGGTATTTTACTATAGCACACGGTATTCTATAGTAGCATATGGTATTGCACAGTGCCTCATATTATTGATCTGATAACATGGGCATTGCACAATATTCATTAATAATTGTTGTTACACAATATTTTGCATTATTGATTCAATAATTGTCATTACACTGTATTTTAAAATTATTGAATCTAATAATTGTCATAGTAGCAAATATACAATAATTTATATTATTAAATTAATAATAATCTGTAACGTGTTTCTTACATTTTTGTTGAATTATTGTTATAGCATTATTTTATTATATATGTTGGACCCACGGGAAGAAATAAAAATAAAAAATTATTATTATTTTGAATAGTAATCATGTGGGGCCTCGGTGGGACCCACAAGAAAAGAATTACAATTTGAAGTTGTTTTGTTGGAGAGTTTTGCGTGGGCGGCTGCTTCTGCCTTCGTTGAAATTTTTTAGCTGGCGTGTCGCACACCACTCACCTACCGCGCATAGTACCTTCTTTTCCCCTATAAATAGCTTGCTCAGCTGAATAGAAAAATCACACCTACAATATAAAAATTTTCTACAAGTATTTTGTGAGTTTTCTCTGAAAATAGTAAGGTTATCTTGAGTGTTTGTAAACCAAAAGGAGTACAACAATTTTTCAACTAAGTATTTTATTAAATAGTAGTAATTGCACAAATACCTATTTTACATAGTATTCACAAATTTTCCTTTAGAAGACTCTTCTTTGAGAAGATTTATTTTGGAAAGCTTTCTTTTGAAGATTTATTTTGATATATTATTTTAAAAATTATTTTTGAAGTTATTATTTTACACTACAAAAATTTATATTATATAAATAATTTTGATAGTTCATAATATATGAGTTGTCATATACCTTGAAATTTATATGTGGTAATTAATAATTATATTATAAATATATAGGTTGATCAACCTCATTTTTATCAATATGCAGTCACGTGATAAGGTAAGGGGTATCATTCTTTTCATCATCATAAATGAATATTATTTTCTTTCTTACTTGTAAGGGATACCATCTGGTGTGATGTCGCAATCACCCAAAAATAAAATCTTACTTTGGTTTAAGTAAATATGCAAGAAATAAATAAGAAGAAAAAGCCTTGGTTTAAGTCAACATCCACCATCAAGAATTTACAACTGATCACTGATGCAAAAATAAATCAATTCATATTTTAAATATTCAACGTGAAATAATTACTCTCATTCGAATAATTTTCCTATCTCTCCTTAATTTTAGTTAAGCAGAAACAAACGATCTAAATAACCCTTACTACTAAATAATCTCAGACAAGCGCTAAAGATTTAACCTAGTAGCTGCATAAAGAAATAGAGAGATCGTTGAACTAAACAACATAATCCAAGCGTCTGCATTTAATTTAGATAAATAATTTTCCTAAGATAAAATAATCTTTTGATAAGCAAAATAATTATTAATCTTAGTTGCTTCGCAAATTAAAGTGATCAAACAATTACGGATTTGATATTTAGTTTAGCAGTAGATTTCAATGAATAATAAACTAGTATGCATCCTAGCGATTAAACGGATCAATCATAAAATTAAACACAGAAAAATATTCAATACTCAAAATATAAATTGAACAATTAAAATAAATTAAATCTCACAGTGTATAAATCTCGATGGCTTCAATCACTTAACCCAAGAAAAATAATTTAACTACTCATAAACTAAAGAATAAAAGAAAGAATTTTTCTAATAAAAGTTGACTTTTCCATTGTGTGTCAAGCCCTCTATTTATAGGCTCTAAAATCCTCCTAAACCTAGTTGGAATTATTCTTTCCAAACCCTAATAGGATTTAAAATACAAAATAATAAATTAAAAATAAAAATCCTAATTTATTTTCCTATTCTAAAACTAATTTGGAATTTATTTATTCACTACTTTGTTAGATTTACACGCACAGAAACAATCTGAAGCAAGCTAGACCCACGCGGAAGAAAAGCCAGCCACCACGCCACGCATGAGAGAGAGAAAAAGAAACAAAAAGCTGCAGCCACGCCGCCTTTTCCTTTCTTTACCGTTGGCGCGTCGACGCCACGCGCCCGTTCCAAATTTGCATAGCCGCGCATTGCGCGGTCCCGAGCCTAAAACGACGTCGTAGTGGTTCCAGTTTTTTTCCAGCGCGCGCATTGCGCGGGCTTTCCTGATCTGTTAATTACACTTTTGCCACTGTATGCTTTTTATTTACCATTTTGCCATCCAAGCTTTAATAAATTCCTACAAAATAAAATAAAAACATTAAAAATAATATAAAATTACTAAAAATAATAAAAACACATAATAATAAATAAAACACCTAAAACACTAAAAATAAATAAAAACACATAAATAAAAAGAAATATAAAATTACTATAAAATTACCTAAATTAACACAAATTAACTAAAATCCTATAAAACCTATTAAAACCAAAATGAGCTAAATAATTAAACATTTAAACACACAATAAATATAAAAACTAAGTATTGGGGAATAAAAATATCGTATAATTTAGCCCTATCACCATCGTTTTAATCTTCCATTATTCAAACTTACTACGGTAAGGGATATTATTTCTTTTATACTCTTAAACTTACTATGGTAAGTATTGTCCGGTAAAACTTTTGAAATGATTATAATTTTCTTAATAATTTGTGTTTCAATTAATATCATTTCAATTGCACTTTCCTATTTATGTGAATCTTTCTATTGAACTGTAACCGTTATTCTGAACTGTGGATCTTAAATATAATTTTTCAATTTCACTCCACATCATGTTGACAATTTGAACATTATTTGAATCTGCACAAAATAAAAATTGTAAACTTTCGATATTTATTGTTTATCCTATTTCTTCTATTCATTATTAATATCTCTGTTATTATTCTAATAATCAAGAATTAAATTGTTGTGGATATCTGTGGCCTAGGGCACAGATTGGGTAAAGGTGTTGATAGGTTAAAGGCGTTGATAGGTTAAAGGCGATATATTTGATGATGTGTCTTTTAAGGCACGTGGTGAATGTTCTCTTTGGCCTGGGGCAAAGATGAACTGTTGTTTAGTATGATTATGACCAAAGACTGTAGACTGGTATAATCATGACCGTTGGTGTTAAATGGAATATCTTTGGCCCATAGTGCAAAGGTGAATTGTTGACTTACATGATTATGACCAGGAACTGTGAAATTATATTATCATGGACAGTGGTATTTCAGATGATAAAAGTTGATGATATTTTTCTTAAAAAGAGAAGCGAGTGGACATCATAGTTCATATGATTTTTCTAATGGTTGTTATTCTGCTGCAGTTATTGATCTAAACTTTGTTTAAGAACTTAACTACAGTTGTTGAATTAAAACTTGCTATTTAAATTATTCTATCAAAAACTCAACTGTTGAAAGCTAAAAATAATTTATTTGTCATTATCTTAGTCATGATATTCTTTACTGTACTATTTGAGCTCACCCTTTCCTTTTGTTCCATTGTTTTTCAACAGGAGATAAGAGAGTAGCTGGGTCTAGTCGGGGGATGGAGTGAAGGTCCGAGTTGTAGCTGTATTAGTCTTCATAAGTTGTAAAATAGTGTGATAATAATAATGAAGACTTAGTTGTGTATTATTTGAATACTGTATTATGGTACGTTGTACGTTATATTGTAATAGTTGTTGTGTATTTTGACAACTCAAGTTTGGGCTATGTGGACCCAGATTTGGGGGTGTTACAGTTGGCATCAGAGCTTAGGGATATGGTCTTTAACAGAGATATGGGGTTAGAACTAGGAAAGGAAAGACGAATAAAATCAGTCATTAGTGTGTCCCACCTAAATTAGATTTTGTTATCTAATTAGTCGATTTGAATATAGGGACGGGAAGTGATGAGTCAGTTTGTTTAAAGTAACATTTATTTTATGACCACAGTTAAGTGTGGCATCTAGAAATCAAGAAGTTAACTATGGAATGCCCGAAGCCAATGTAGCTGAGAATCAAGAGGCCACAAACAATCCTCTTGCCAACTCAGAAAATAATGTTCCTAATAACATGACGAACGATGGATTCTTTAGGAACTTCATACAGTTCATGCAAAATCAGGCAGGAGAAAATCCAGTCAACAATAATGGAAGAAATGCTGGTAATTCGAGGACGGTCACTGTCAAACAATTTAAAGAATTGGGACCACCTGAATTCCTCGGGAAGCCTGACCCACTCAAAGCGGAGGCATGGCTGAAGCAGACGATAAAAATACTTGATGTCTTACAAAGCGCTGATGATCAGAAGGTGTCATTCGCCACTTTTATGTTACGAGGTGAGGCGGACTATTAGTGGAAAGCGGTAAAACATATCCACCCTTCAACACTCGAGATGTCTTGTACAGAATTTCAAAAGTTGTTTAATGAAAGGTACTTCCCAGAAAGCATCTGCCATATGAAAGAGGTAGAATTCATTAAGTTGGAGCAGGGAAACATGACAGTCTTTAAATATGAAGCTAAGTTTGCCGAATTATCTTGTTTCGCGACCCATTTGGTGGATGACGAAGCACGAATGAGTTGAATGTTTTTGCGAGGTCTGAGACTCAAAATTCGTCAACAACTTAGCTCTCATAAATTTAGTTTGTATTCAGATGTTGTGGTTAGTGCTCAAAGGGTAGAACAAATAGATGAAATATTATAGCCAAGAGTCAATGATCAACATAGAGAGGGAAATGACAACAACCACAGGAACGAGAACCCTAGAAGAGGTAACCAGTACTTCGGTGGTAATCCAACATCGAATAATAGAAGAGGAGAATCCAGTAGAAACAATTTCAAGAGGAAGAGATCCCATAACGAAAGGGCACAGGTACCAGTACCAGCACCGGCACCAATTTCAAGGGGATGAGATCGACCACCGGTACGATGCTACAAGTGTGGTCAAGAGGGTCATATCAGCCCAAACTATACTCAGCAGTCCGAGTTGTGCTACAGTTGTGGGAAGGAGGGTCATGTTGCTCGATTTTGTCTTATTACAAAATCAAGTCCAGCTGCAATGATGATACCAAAAGCTAGCACGAATAAGAAAAAATTGGTAGTTCAATGGAGAGTTTTTGTTGTGACATCCCAAATGGCACGAAACTCGAACGAAGTGAGAACCGGGTGCCCAACATTTTTCGAAGATTGATCTCCGCTCTGGATATCATCAGTTGAAGGTTAAAGCTGAAGACATTCCAAAGACTGCTTTTAGAACTCGTTATGGGCATTATGAGTTCTTAGTCATGTCTTTTGGACTAACCAATGCTCCTACAACTTTCATGGACATGATGAACCGAATATTCAAAGAATATTTGGATCATTTTGAGGTTGTCTTTATTGATGATATCCTCATGTACTCCAAGAGTCATGAGGATCATGAACAACACCTGAGATTGATACTCCAAAAGCTTCGTGAGAACAAATTATATGCCAAGTTGAAGAAATGTGAGTTCTGGCTTGAGGAAGTCACATTCCTTGGGCATATGATTTCTAGTCAGGGAATATCAGTTGACCCTGCAAAGATTGAAGTAATACTAAATTAGGAACTGTAATGACCCGGAAATTCATAAGACTGATTTGTATGGTCTTAGGTGATTATTGTGATTTAAGGCTACGCTAATTCTCGGATGAGGGAGTAGTGGATAGTCGATTTGGGAAAATTTTAAGCTTTTGAGGATTCGAGCGGAAAATTGAGGTTTAGATATAAAACTAACCCTGGTAAAGTGACAGACGATCACTGGAAAGAAATTAGAGTCTTGTCATGAAGGGGATAGGACAGTGTTGTAAAACAATGCCCATGTTAAGAAAATCGATGAGATTGTTCGGAGAGGCAGATGTTGTAAGGGTCTAGAAATGGACCAAACTTTAACCAAGTGGTGGTAGTGGTAATTCTGAGGATGAACTCATCTTTTGAGTTAGTCAAAAATTTAATCTGAAGAAGAGATGAATGCGTAGGAAAGACTAAGCATTTAACCTAATACGAAGATTAGGGTTAAAAGAGAATATTTTAATATAAATAAATGAATTTATTAAACAGTAATTATAAATTTCTGTGCGATTAAATTAAATTATTATATGATGGCTTGAGGTTATTTAATTATATGTTGAGATAATTAAAGGAATTTAAGGAAGGTTCAATTAATGGACTTAGTAAATTAATGGACCAATCTAAGATGTGTAATATCAAAGTTTGATAGGGTTATTGAGCTATGTGATTATTTGATTAAATAGCTAGCGAGTTAAATTGGAGGAATAAATTAATTAATGTGATTATTAATTTATGAGAGTGCTTAAACATTAAAAATGTTATTTATTTCCATTTGGAAAGTTGTTAATAGTGGATTATTAATATTATATAATTCCACTAGTAAATTAATAATTTGAATTTGTCAAATTAATTTATTAAACAAGCCCAATTTAATTTAATTGTTAATGGACTTGTAAATTGGTTAGTAGATATTTTAATTGGCACAATATGGTTGATATGGCAAGCCATATAGGAGGTCCAATGACTTATTTATTTGAGCCCAAATGGTTTTAACTAGTGGCCCAAAGGATAGCCCAAGTGTGTTAACTAAATAAATTTATTGGTAGCACAATTGATTAAAATGCCTAGCCCATTGGATTAATTAAGGCATGGCTCAAACATTTATTTAATTGAGGCCCTAATCACATGTTGGAGAGGCCCAAGAAAGGTAATTAATTATGACCCAAGCTTTAGCCCAAATGTATGTGTGTGGATGATTATATATTATATATGTATATATATAATTTAGTAGCACAAGTGGGCAATAAAAGAAAAGGAAAAATAACCAAAATTTGGAGCTATTAGGAGCATCATTTCCGTCAGTTTTAGGGGCCTTAAAAGGCTGATTTGTGTTGCTCATTTAGGAGCTCAATGTTTGGGGAAAAGCAAGGAAGAGAAGGACTAACTAGTAGGCCTATTGATTGAAGTATAGTTGTATACTTACACAAAGTGTAAGTATACAATTTCACTAGTAAATCTAATACACTCTCATTCTCTCTCTCTCATTTCATTTGTTCATCTTGAGTTCTTCCAAATCTAGAGAGAAAACTATGGAGCAAAAAGAGACAGGAGGTTAGAGAGAAAATGAAAGAACACTTGGTGTTCTTGAGCTTCTATAAAAATAAATCACCAAGTGAGACTTGGAGGAGGAGTGCACGGAAACTAGGAGGGTCTTGGTGGTCTTCAAGCTTCATCTCATTCTTGGAAAGGAAGGGAAAATTAGCACACAAGCCCAAGAGGTATAAAAAGTTCATACAAACCCTAGTTTGTGCTTTCATTTGTATTTTTGGTCATTTCCATCGTGGAAAACCATTTTCAAAGCTATAAATGTTTATATCCATGCTAGATTAGTAAATCTAGGGTTCAATGGATTTAACATGTGTATTTATGGGTATCTATTATGAAAAGTTTAGCAAAAAGCTTGAAAACGATTTTTACCGACGGAACCCTAAGCGAACGGATGATTCGGAGCTTCATATCTTGAAACCTAAAAGTTAGGTATGAGATTTTCTTCTTGGTTATGGTAAATATATAAGTTAAGAACAATACCTAGTTGGTAAAATGTTCGTGTGAGTTGTTATGGTCAAGATATGATTTTTAGACCAAAGAATGCCATTTTAAGAACTCAATGTGCAAACGGTCCACTTTGTGGCTATATTTCATAACCAAAACTTTTCCAAAAATTTGATCCAATGATGGAATATTGTAGTTTAGGAAGATACGAATCCATCGATACCAATTTGAGGTCATTTGGATTTGTAGATTTCATTTTATTCAAGTTTTAATCAAAGGAGCAAAAGTTGAAAAATCAGAAAATGGCAATTTTGCAGATTCTGCAAGAGGAGGGCCGGGGCCCTTGTTTCCTTTGTAAAAGGAGGGCCGGGGCCCTAGTCCCTTTTCACAGAAAAATAAAATTTTAATCCGGGTCAGGTCGGGTCATTTTTAACGGGTCGGTTCGGAGCAGTTTGAGTCAAAATGGGTCAAAATGTTTAAAAGTTAATATAATTAATTTGGGACCCAAGTTTATTAATTATTTATTATTTATATGATAAATAATAAATAAAGTAAATAAAAGCCATTTTTATGATTAATTATTATTTAATTGATATTAAATAATATGTAGAGCAAATAAATATGATAACTAATTATTTAATTATTTATTGTTAAATAATAAATAAAGGATGTTATGAAGTTAAAAAAAATAATTATTTATTATTTAATTATATTAAATAATAAATAAGGATAATTAGTTAATTAATTATTATTTAAAGGATAATAAATAGTAATTAAAGAAAGATGAAATTGATTTGGTAATTACTTATTATTGAATAAATAAGGATGATTAATTATTTAATTATTATTTAAGGGATATTAAATAATAATTAAAGGAAGATAAAGTTAAATAAGGTAATTATTTATTATTGAATAAATAAGGATGATTAATTATTTAATTATTATTTAAGGGGTATTAAATAATAATTAAAGGAAGATAAAGTTAAATAAGGTAATTATTTATTATTGAATAAATAAGGATGATTAATTATTTAATTATTATTTAAGGGATATTAAATAATAATTAAAGGAAGATAAAGTTAAATAAGGTAATTATTTATTATTGAATAAATAAGGATGATTAATTATTTAATTATTATTTAAGGGATATTAAATAATAATTAAAGGAAGATAAAGATAATAAGGTAATTATTTATTATTTAATAAATAAGGATGATTAATTATTTAATTATTATTTAAAGGATATTAAATAATAATTAAAGAGAGATGAAGTGAATAAAATAATTATTTATTATTTAATTAATATTAAATAATAAATGAGGTTAATTAATTAAGAAATGATTATGTAATTGATATTCAATAATCATTAAATGAATTAAGGAGAATTAATTAATTATTATTTAAATTAAATAATAATTAAAGTGAATTAAGGTTAATGAGATAATTGTTATGTAATAATAAATAACAAGTAATGTTAATTTAATTATTTATTTAAATGATATTAAATAAATAATGTGAAGGAATTAAGGAAATAATTGTTTATGTGAAGATAAATAAACAAGTAAAGTTAATTGAATTAATTATTTATTTAAATGATATTAAATAAATAATGTGGAGTAATTAATGAAATAATTGTTTATGTGAAGATAAATAAACAAGTAAAGTTAAGTGAATTAATTATTTATTTAAATGGTACTAAATAAATAATGTGAAGGAATTAAAGGGAATAAAGTGTAAACAATTGACGGGTAATTGTTGGAGTGTTTAGTTATTACCAATATTATAAATTATCATTAAATGAATTATAATTAATGGTAAGTGGATAAATATTATTAATGGATTAATAATATGGATAATTGGGTGAATATTATTAAGGGCTTAATAATATTAGTAACCAATTAAGGTATTGTTCAGTACGGGAGAAGCGTTGCTAATTTAGTGATGTATTATTAGTGTATAATAATACTGATCGGTAATTTAAATATTATCCAAGGATGATAATATTGTCTTATAAATTTACGAGTTAATAAATAGGGAATTCTGTGTTGTAGAGTAAATTCTTTTGAGAATGGCAGCTGAGTTCCTATGTACTTTACTAATTGCCAGATAAGCAAATTAGGTCTTTCGAAGACAGTAATTCAATTCGTTGAGCGTTAGTGATGGAACGCGAATTTCAGACTGGTAGCGTAAGTCAATGCGACTATCAGGCAAGTTTTTCAGTACTATGTGCTATACTTGCGAACCTGTTTGCTATATGCATAAACTATTAAGTGTGCACTCATTTTATGTGCTAACTGATTTTAAATGTGCCTGTGTACAGTCATATGTTGTTAATAGCTGGTATATGATTAATGCTATGAATTGAATGTGTTATATGAGTTATATAACCTGGAAATATTGACATGCATGGTAAGCATGTGTAAATTGTATAAATGAAAAGCATGATAAGCATGATGCCTATGTAAATGCCAAGCATAAAGCATAAAGCATAAATTAAATGTAACCTACGTGTTATGTGTTAGCTGTTAGACTTGCTGAGCCGTCGTGCTCATTCTTGCTATAATAAACATTTTCAGCGAGGAGCGAGGAATTGATGATCCCGGTAATCGCAGAGAAGATGTTTGAGGTTTATGGTTTATTTTATTTAAGACGTTGTTTTTAGAACTGCTTTAAGATAACGTCGTATAAGCCTTGTAATAATAGTGAAAGGCGGTTGTAAATCAAGACGAGTGTTAATATTTTGTAAACTCGTGTAATTAAAAGCAGTTAGTAAATAGTCATGTCGACTTATTGATTAGGTTGCGAGCTTTTATTTGCTCACAATGGTTGTAATACACTAGGTCATCAAATATAAATTATCTGAGTTGTAGTATTTATGTAAAGATTGCGATTCTGAGACAAGGTTAAGTAAATGTTATAAAAATTTAAATTTACTGAGTTTTTCAACAACATGTTTTCATTTAATGTTGTGGTGATTATTCGTTGACGAGCGGGAGTCACGGTTGGTCAAAGTTGATTTTCCCCGGGTCGTCACAGGAACAACCCAAGTCAATAACAGATGTCTGAAGCTTTCTAGGTCTAGCTGGTTATTATCGGAGATTCGTAGAAGGATTTTCTCGAATTGTCACTCCATTAACTCAGCTTACTCAAAAAAGCACCAAATTTGTATGGAGCGAGGAATGCGAAAAAAGTTTTCAAGAACTTAAGAAAAGACTTGTTTCAGCTGCTGTTCTGACCATACCATCATGATCGGGAGAATTTGTTATCTACAGCGATGCTTCAAGAAAAGGTCTAGGTTGTGTTCTTATACAACATGGAAAGGTTATATTCTATGCCTCTCGACAACTCAAAGATTATGAGAAAAATTACCCTACTCATGATCTAGAGTTGACAGCGGTCGTTTTCGCGTTGAAGATCTGGAGACACTACTTGTACGGAGAAAAAATGAATATCTATACGGATCATAAAAGCCTCAAGTATTTATTCACTCAAATGGAACTCAACATGCGACAACGACGTTGGCTTGAGCTGTTGAAGGATTATGATCACACCATCCAGTATCACCCGGGAAAGGCAAACGTTGTAGTTGACACTTTGAGCAGAAGATCTTATGCGAGTACAAGTGCACTGCTAACAATGCTGACAACACAAAAATGTATTTTGTATGATTTACAAAAGATGGAGATAGAGCTAAAAATATCAAGAACCCACTTGAAGATTGCGCACGTGCGAGTAGAACCGGCTTAATAGATAAAATTAAAGCTACTCAAGCTACCGATACGGAACTGATGAACATGATGAAGAAAGTACAAGAAAGTGCCATTCCTGAAGCAAAAATCGACGAGAAAGGAATACTTCGAGTCAACTCTCGACTCTGTGTTCCTAATGATCCTGAATTGAAGCGTAAAATAATGATGGAGGCACACAAAATGCCGTTTGCAATCCACCCAAGAGGTACCAACATGTATCGTGATCTTTAACATACATTTTGGGGGAACAATATGAAAAGGAAGATTACAGAATTTATCTCAAGGTGCCTAACTTGTCAACGTGTCAAGGCAGAGCATCAAGTGCCTAAGGGTCCATTACAACCACTTGAGGTTCCGAATGGAAGTGGGAACACATTAATATGGACTTTGTGACGGGTCTTCCCAAGGTTTCTCAAGGCTTAGATGCAATTTGGGTCATCGTAGATAGATTGACCAAATCAGCTCATTTATTACTTATAAGAGAAAACTTTTCACTTGAGCGTCTTGCCGGTATATACATAAATAAGATTTTGAGATTGCATGGCATGCTAGTTTCCATAGTTTCTGATCGAGATCCTAGATTCACTTCACGCTTTTGGGTCAGTTTACAAAATGTTATGGGCACTGAACTACGTTTTAGTTCTGCATACCATCCTTAAACGGACGGACAATCGGAAAGGACGATCCAGACCCTCGAAGATCTTTTGAGACTTTGAGTACTAGACTTCAAAGGAAGTTAGGATAAGTACTTGCCATTGGTTGAATTTTCCTACAACAACAGTTACTAAGCAAGTATAGGCATGACTCCATTTGAGACTTTATATGGACGCAAGTGTCGCTCTCCAGTATGTTGGAATGAGGTAGGAAAAGCAAAACTGTTGGGACCTGAATTGGTATGCTTGACAACAGAAAAGATCCAAATGATCCGACAACGAATACAGACCGCACAAGAACAACAAAAGAGTTATGCTGATCTTCATCGAAGGGACAAAAGTTTTAATATCGGAGACCATGTATTTTTACATGTTTTCCCATGGAAAGGAGTTACGAGATTTGGAAAGAAATGAAAGCTCAACCCTCGATTTATTGGACTATTTGAAATCCTCGATCAAGTAGAAACCGTGGCCTACAGACTAGCTTTACCACCAAGTATGACCCGCATCCATAATATTTTTCACATATCTATATTACGTAAATATGTGAAGGACCCAAACCACGTCATTGAGTTAGAACCAGACGTTCTAGCAGAAGATTTAACGTACGAGGAAGTTCCTGTTAAGATCCTAGATAAGAATGAGCAGATCCTACGCTCAAAGGTTATACCTCAAGTCAAGGTTTTATGGAGGAACCAAGATACTGAGGAAATAACCTGGGAACTAGAATCTGAGATGAAATCTAAGTATCCTTATCTCTTCGAAATGTCAGGTACGTCAATTTCAGGGACGAAATTTCATAAGGAAATGAGGTTGTAAGACCCCGAATTTTATGAAATACAAAATTAATTTTTCTTCATATATATTTTTTCTGAAACAGTAAGTAGTTAAATTGACAAAGTTAAAAGTTAAGGATGTTATGTGCAAATTTTATTATGTTGGACAATATTCGTTTTGTCGGAGAATATTCGTTTTATCGGGAAATATTCGGTCGTACGACAGCGCCGAAATAACTAATCATTGATGGACCCCACAACGGAATATTTGTCGAATATAGAAAACCACAGAACTAACCTTTTTAAATAAAAATAGTCAACAGTATTATCATTTTTAACTATTAAAATACCAGTGATAAAAAAAATAGTATTTTATAGTATTTTACTGTAGCACACGATATTCTACAGTAACACACGATATTGCATAGTGTCTCATATTATTGATCAGATAATGTGGTCATTGCACAGTTTTAATCAATAATTGTTGTTACACGATATTTTGCATTAATGATTCAATAATTGTCATTACGCTATATTTTATATCATTGAATTAATAATTGTTATTGCACTTTATTTTAAAATTATTGAATCTAATAATTAGCACAGTGTCAAATATACAGTAATTTATATTATTAAATTAATAATAATCTATAACGTGTTTCTTACATTATTGTTGAATTATTGTTATAGCATTATTTTATTATATATGTTGGACCCACGGGAAGAAATAAAAATAAAATAAAAAAATTATTATTTTGAATAGTAATCATGTGGGGCCTCGGTGGGACCCACAAGAAGAGAATTGTAATTTGAAGTTGTTTTGCTGGAGAGTTTTGCGTAGGCGGCTGCTCCTGTCTTCGCAAAAAAAATTTAGCTGGCGTGCCGCACGCCACTCACCTATCACGCATAGTACCTTCTTTTCCCCTATAAATAACTTGCTCAGCTGAATAGAAAAATCACACCTACAACATAAAATTTTTCTACAAGTATTTTGTGAGTTTTCTCTGAGAATAGTAAGGTTATCTTGAGTGTTTATAAATCAAAAAGAGTGCAAGAATTTTTCAAGTAAGTATTTTATTAAAGAGTAGTAATTGCACAAATACCTATTTCACACGGTATTCACAAATCTTTGAGAATATTTATTTTGAAAATCTTTCTTTTGAAGATTTATTTTGATATATTATTTCAAAAATTATTTTTGAAGTTATTATTTTACACTACAAAAATTTATATTATATAAATAATTTTGATAGTTCATAATATATGAGTTATCATACACCTTGAAATTTATATGTGGTAATTACTAATTATATTATAAATATATAGGTTGATCAACCTCATTTTTATCAATATCCAGTCACGTGATAAAGTAAGGGGTATCATTCTTTTCATCATCTTAAATGGATATTATTTTCTTTTTTACTTGTAAGAGATACCATCTTTTTCATCTTGCACTATTCAAACTTACTACGGTAAGGGATATCATTTTTTTTAAACTCTTAAACTTACTATGGTAAGTATTGTCTGGTAAAACTTCTGAAATGATTATAATTTTCTTAACAGTTTGTGCTCTATTTAATATCATTTCAATTGCACCTTCCTATTTACGTGAACCTTTATATTGAAATGTAACCGTTATTCTGAACTGTGGATCTTGAATATAATTTTTGAATTTCACTCCACATTATGTTGACAATTTGAATATTATTTGAATCTGCACAAAGTAAAAATTATAAACTTTCGATATTTATTGTTTATCCTGTTTCTTCTGTTCATTATTAATATCTCTGTTATTATTCTAATAATCAAGAATCAAATTGTTATGGATATCTGTGGCCTAGGTCACAGATTGGATAAAGGTGTTGATAGGTTAAAGGCGATATATTTGATGATGTGTCTTTTAAGGCACGTGGTGAATATTTATCTTTGGCCTAGGGCAAAGATGAACTGTTATTTGATATGATTATGACCAAAGGCTATAGACTGGTATAATCATGACCGTTGGTGTTATATGAAATATCTTTGGCCCGTAGTACAAAGATGAATTGTTGACTTGTATGATTATGGCTAAGAACTGTGAAATTGTATTATCATGGTCAGTGGTGTTTCATATGATAAAAGTTGATGATGTTTTTTTTAAAAAGATAAGCGAGTGGACATCATGGTCCATATGATTTTTCTAATGGTTGTTATTCTGCTGCAGTTATTGATCTGAACTTTGTTTAAGAACTTAACTGCAGGTGTTGAATTAAAACTTGTTGTTTAAATTATTCTATCAAAAACTCATCTGTTGAAGGCTAACGATAATTTATTTGTCATTATTTTAGTCATGATATTCTTTATTGGGCTATTTGAGCTCACCCTTTCCTTTTGTTCCATTATTTTTTAACAGGAAATGAGAGAGTAGTTGGGTCTAGTTGGGGGATGGAGTGAAGGTCCGAGTTGTAATTGTATTAGTCTTCATAAGTTGTAAAATAGTGTGACAATAATAATGAAAACTTAGTTGTGTATTATTTTAATACTATATTGTGGTACGTTGCATTGTAATAGTTATTATGTATTTTGACAACTTAAGTTTGGGCTGTGTGGGCCCAGATTTGGGGGTGTCACATTTTCGGATCAAAATAAAAAACATTATGGGCTCAGGGCACTGTGCCCCAGTGCTGACTGATCTCGCCAACAGCGAGATCTTCTCTGTTAACTGCGCCCCGACGCAATGTTAGTACAAAACACTGTGCCCCGACGCAGTCTGTAGAATCCTAAAACTTTTATTTTTGCAGTCACCTTGCTAATTTTTAACTCTTTCATCTTACATATGATTAAGCTCAAATTTGAACCATATCTAGACCTTACTACATAATAATTTACAAAAATATAACTTAGCTCATTCGTCTTCTAATAATTATTGAAGTATTATCCCGTAAAAGAGCGTTTAAACACGTTTTCAACATTTTTCGTCAATTAGGGATTTTTGGCCATTTACTTCTAACGTTCATTCCAACACTTGATTTAGTTTACATACATCATATAACACTTTTTAGACTTTTAAAACAACTTAGCTTTGCACAAGGCAGTAATTGTTCTGTAAAAATTTATTTTTACATATAACGATATATTTCGATCGCCTGAAGTACATTTTTGTTCTAACTTTCATCTGTTGCCTACTAAATCAACGTAGACACGTGTAACTTCATAAAACTAAGTCATCCAACCTGGTTTCACCATTAAATATTTAAAATTGCCAAAAATCACATTTGAGTTGGATTTTCATCCACTTAACAAAACTTTTCATAAAATTTATTTTCAAATTCTTAGACTCCACTTTCCATACACTCATTAAAGAGTTCATTTTCAACCTTTGTAGTATTATACTACACATATATGAATTTTTCAAAATTCTTTTACTATTAAAATATGTTTATATGAACATATTACCAACATAGCTAGTTTTAGCCTTTAAAATCATATTTTCTATACATCAAAGTATCTATCATGCTATATAACATGTAAATACACTTCATACCATCATGCTCAACCTTATATCTTAAAGTTTCACTATGAACTTCTAACTCTAGACACATAATTTTTCATGACTTATACTTTTAACCATAAATGCATGCATAAATATACATAAACTAAAGTTTCAAGTTTAAAAGACTTTTAAACCTTATTAGATGATCAACTTTCTTACATAGGAAGCTTCACGATACGAGGCCTTCATCTTTACTTCTTGCTCCTTAATCATCCAATCATCCGAGCTTCAAAATTTCAAGCTTTTATCCATGGCTTTCCGTGGCTTCTCTTATCTCTCTCCTAGGGCTTTTATTTTCAACAAACCAAACGAAGAAGAATACATGTTTTCTTATATTATGAGACTTAACCCAAGTTGGGTTAAGTCAACTTAACCATAGTTAATTCCAACTAAGGGTATTTTGGTTATTTCACATATTTAGTCAAAGACATTTTAGACATTTCTTTTCTTGGGACACAAAGGTCATTAATTAATTTGTCAAGGGTATTTTGGTCAAAAGCCTTTTTTCTAGACTTTCTTTCTATGGAAAGTTTCCATTTAAGAAAACTTTCCTTCTTAGGCAACTTTCCCAATTTGGCAAGTTTCTAACTTTCTTCCCATTAATCCATTTCATGCATTGGCTTTCTTCCAGTTTATCATTTAGGTAATTATTTATCATTCTTGTTATTTTTGCTTAATTCCATTAAATTTGTTTAGTTAATTATTTTACCATAAACCAACTAAATTATTTTCCTTAACTAGAATTACATTTTTAGTTTCATACGAACCTTACCGGTTTTACATTTAATCAATTTCAATTTCCGTCATTTCTATTAATAGAAACGCTCACATTTTTCTTAAAACGCTTTCTCAAAAAACGAAAATTTGATAAAAATAAAAAATGCTCAAGTCGTGCATATTGATTCTCGCGTCAATCTTTTAAGAAAATATCTTTCTTTTAGAATTATATAACACATATTTTGTGTCATACCATACCCTGATCAGATTCCCAAAACTCATCCTCATTTACCATTTATGCTCAATTAGACCTGGCAAACGGGCCGGACTATAAGCGGGCTGGGCCAAAATGGCCCAGGTTTTCATGGGCTTAAAATATGCGGCCCGTGGCCCGGATTGGGCCGGCCCGGCCTGGCCCGACCCGCGGGCTTTTTTAAAAAATACACACTAATAAAATTTAATTTGCTATCTTTTTAAAATAAACCCAAATGAAAAAAAAAATTCAGAAAAAATAACCATCTCTGACCAGTTCAATAAACTGAACCATCAAAACATGATCTTTGAGTAAGATCAAAACATGAAACCAGATATATTAGCAGTAGTATATATATAATATATCATACACGAAATCTATATATATAAAGCAGTAGTATATAACGAAATCTATATATATATTTCATCTATATATAATATATATATATATAGCAGTAGTATTAATCATAGTAGTATGTATATATATATATATATATATATATATAGGAGATATATCATATGATTCAGCAGTAGACTAGCAGTAGTATATATATATATAAACACACACACACACGAGGTATATATATATATATATATATATATATATATATATATATATATATACACATCTGTGCGTGTGTGTATGACTATAGCACATAACAGATTAGTAGTAGAAATTCAATTTGGGTGAACTAATTGCTAAGAGAGAGAACGGAAAAGAGAGAGGCAAAGAGCTAAAGAGAGAACGGAAGAAATAAGAATCAAGAAAGAAGAAATAAGAACTTGGACCAAGTGGGTGATGACTGATGAGTTATTTACTTTAGTTAAAGAAAAGAAAATAAAATTAAAACAAATAAAATTAAGATTAGATTTAAAACAAAAAGTTGTTGTAGCTCAGTTGGTTTGAGTTTCTGCTTAGGAACTTAGAGGTTTGGAGTTCAATTCCCACCAGCAGCATTGTTTTTTTTTTAAAAAAATATAGCGGGCGGGCCGGGCCAAAAACGCCCAACTTTCTATGGGCTGAATTAATAAAGCCCGTGGCCCAAATTTTTACGGGCGGGCAGGCCGGGCCCGCGGGCTTGGGCCTCTATTGCCAGGTCTATGCTCAATTAATGTTGATTCATTACTCAATTTCAGATATTTCAATCTCATAACCATAACTATTCAGTAAATTCTTAATACACAGATTAGGTTAAACTGTTATACAATTTCTGCACATTCTGTCAAACTTTACCTTGTCATTCTCTTAATTTAGTCTCTCAAGGCCTATTCATCAAGCTAGTTATTACATTTCGTAACTAAAGATTAATTTACACATTCTTCATTATCTTACTTTTCTTTAAGTCTTAACTTTTCTTTCATTATTAGAACGAATATATATATATAAATAACTTCAACATACCACATTATAACACAACATCATGTCTTACACTAATTCCTTTCTATCTACCTACTCGTAGGTATTACATTCTGTTATTTGCCTTTAATCCGTTCTATTTCCATTCAACCGTAGTAAATTATATTTATTACAATTTTCTTATCTGTCAAGTCACTAATATAGCTTATATTAATGACTGGTCTTTATAACCTCTATAGGGCCTTTGCTACATCAAGAGTCACTCTGTACAAATTTAACCACATTAGTCATTCTTAACACATGGATTAAATACTAAATTAAATTTAATCACTTCTTTACACTTTATGTCCTTCCAAACTAGGCTTTAACTTCTAACCTTTATTTTCTTAACCAAGATTCTGATTTAGAAAATCTTGTTAAAAATCTGCGATGTGATAAAGCTTGCATATTTCACTTTCACCAATAAGTTTTCAAACTAAGAGAGAGGGAGAGAGAGAATTTTGACAGCTAGAGGAGAAGGAAAGAAGAAGAAAACTAGAAGTAAGAAGGGAAAAATAAGATAAAGAAAATCTAGAATTGGATAAGGTAATTAAAACCTAAACAAAGTTTGATCCTTATATCATTTAAAAGTTATTTCTTTTGTAAGATTTATATTTTTTAAAGCATATTTAGACTTAGTTTTGATATGATAATGATATACTACTATGGATCATGAAACAAAAATTTTAGAACTTGAAGTAAATAAGAGATGAAACATGAATTTATGTTTTGAAAAATCCTAAATCTGGATTATTATTGTAAAATAAATAACTAATAATATATAAAGAATCTAGGTACAAAATTTTTAGAGTATGTACAATTGTAAGTTATCTAGCTAATGTGAAATTTTAAGACCTTAACTCCTTGTAAATTATTTATTAAGGTTTTTACATGCAGACTGGTTATAGTATATAACCCCCTGACTATGGTGATGTTTTTAGAGTTAAAGACCCCATAAATTATAAAACTTTTATGATACATATATCATGATATATAGAGGCACATGTCTAAAAATGAGTTTAAAATGACTTATAGATTATTAATTAAAAATAAAATAGTTTTATAATTAGAAACCTTAAAATGATAATAACTTGAGTTCTATGAATCATTTGGGTCTGAAATTTTTATTGCAGACTCTTTGTGATAAAGGGACATACTACTCAAATTTCATAATTTTTGGAGTTAAACCCGAATTATAAAAAATATTATAATTTTGAAGAGAAATGAGCCTTAATTAAATAATAAACTTAATTAAAAAATCTAAAAAAGATTAAAAAAAGATCAAATATATATATATATATATATATATATATATATATATATATATATATATATATATACATACATATTTTGTTAAAAGTAATTAATAAAATAAAAAATTTAAATAAGTCTGATGAAGAGAATAAGAATTAAAAATTTGTGAAAAATCAATTAAAGTAAACAAGAAAATACGTAATAAAATTTTACTAGTTAATATATGTTAAAACAATGTGTAAAAATTATGTTGATGATGAAAAATTAATTTTTAAAGGTTAAGTTATAAAATGAAAGTAAAAAGATACTCAAAAATGAGTTTACGATAATCGAAAATATCAAAACAAGTTTACTGGAAGTTACAGATGGTATCAATTAATATTAACAAAGAAATTAATATATAATTCCTCATTAATAATGTAGGATATACTTTAGAGGAATTAATTAAGTTGAGCGAGGAAGATACGAGCAAATCAAACAAGTTTATGCACTACGTACTATCGCATTGTTATAATTATTTAAATAATATTTAATTCTTAATTGAATTCTGAAAATTCAATTATAATCTTGCGTGATTTAAAATAAAAAGTTCATGTCATTTACTTTTAGCTAAACTCTGTTGATGAGCAAATTTTAATATTGAATTATTATTCTTTGAAATATCGAATTGTTATAAATTCTTTGGAGATGGTTATTATTCCAAATCAAATTATTTTGGGGCGGATTCTTGATGTTTAGAACTGAGATGAATAATCCAATTGTACATATGGGAGTTTTATGATATAGTCAAATTATCGACATAATGTTGTTAACATAGCGTGAAGATGACGTTACGCGTAACATGGGGTATTTATTAGGTTGATCCCCCATAATACTCTGAGGAGAGTTTGCAGTCTTTGTGACTGTTGAATATATAGAGAGTTCTTAGTCTTTTGACTAATGAATAGTATAATAGTTCTTGGTGTCGATTTATAAAAATATGGCATACATACAATCTAATTGTAATTACGCAACGGAAGCAAACAAAATCATATTTTAAAATAATTTACAAACCAATAACCAGGATCTTTCTTATGCGACAATTATTAATTGTGGAATGATAAAAGATTTATACATTTGTAGAACCAAGCTTCTACATGTACAAGTTCAACTCCTTTTAATACTTCGCGTTCTTCTTCAAATTCACCGATTTGATTCCACGAATTAATGTTAGTTCCTCAAGTGTAAAACCTCTAAAGGTGATCCACTAAGAGATATATGAATTAAAAAATTAGATTTTGGTTTCTCCAAATCATGGGTGGCTAGCCCCTAATTCTTTTTCTCTCTCTAAAGAGTGTGTAACTTTAATACATAATAAGACTCTTCTTATTTATAGATATATTCAACCCTCCTAAATTATTTAGGATTAAGGTTTTAATTTAATTTTTAATCTAATTATGAACTAAATTAATTAATTATAATTCTTAAACTATTTAGGGACTTAATTATTTAATAATGAGAGTATTTCTCATTAACTAATTAATAAACCATTTAGTAAATTAATTAATTATTATAATTACAATTCTTAAACCATTTAGAAACTTAATTATTAATAATAATACTACTATTTATTAATTAGTTCCTAAACCATTTAGGAACTAAATAATAGTAATAATAACAATAGTAAAAATAATAATAAGACTCCTCTTATTAATTTATATTTAGTATTTCTAAAATATTAAGTTATAAATATTAAGTTATTTAATTTATTCTATCACCATAGTTTAAATTAAATATACTTAATTTATTATTACGATTATGCCATCTACTTCTAAAATAAATATTACCCTTTTGCGGTGTAACCCTTTAGGTTCTCCATATTAAACCGGTTGTAAAATAAATTAATCAGAACCATTCTGATCTTATATATGTAAATGAATTAAACTATTTAATTTATTTAATAAATAATATTTATTCCACAATAAGGGTAATCCCCCTTAGCGACTAATCGACATTCCAGATAATATAAATTTTAATATTTTATCGTAAAAGAACCTTTCAGCGAATAGTTACCGTACAGTTCAATCATTCTACCATTCAATCTCCTAATCAAATATAAAATATGAAATTACTATCAAGTCTTATTTTATTTGATCATATGCATTTCAATTCACAAATGCACAACTCTAATGTAAATTAGAAACTCCTTTCTAATTTTTATTCCACCTTAGCCAATGATTTCTGAGTTGTTATTTATCCAATTACATAGAACATTATATCCCTTAACTGGAAGTGATAAATCATTTGTTGACCATTCACCTACCTCTATGTACAACTTATTATACCCTTTGATATACCCTAAATGTATTAAGGATTATGCCAAAGTATAACTCATTATACACAAAGTACTATGATGATCTCAAGTCCAAAGTCACTTGTACTATTATCACAAAATAAACTCCTATTGACAAACAAGTAAAACTCCATTAGGTGTTTCTTGAGCGAGTCACGTCCAGTGAACTTATTCTTTAATAAGCACCTACATATTTGTTTTAGTGTCTCTACATAAATGATTATGAGATCAATCATCATCTTCATAAGAACATGCATAGTATGTACTAATCTATCTGGATACACTTAATCCTCATTTTAGTGATCTCACGATTAGGAACATTTTAGTTTTGAGCAAACTTGAATTTAGATCTCATTAGCATAATCATCATCATGGTTCTAAAAGCATCACTCAAAAATTATGGGTTTATCCATTTAATTAATTCAGCTAATTAATCGTGAATAAAGAAATGTCTTAATACTTTTATTAATAAACGAATAAGATTACAAAGTATATGTTCATCACATCAAATGTGACTGGCTTAAGGGCATACTACTGTCACTTGGTCCCTACAACCACTCAGTTATCATAATTGAAATTAAAGTTTATTTGTGTAGTGATCCGAACTTTTAAGAATATTAAAATCCAAGATTATAAAGGTTGTTAATTAAAACCTAGTTTTGAGTTTTAATTTAAACAAAATACATATGGAACGATTGTTCGGGTGTACATTAAGTTATGATAAGACTAAATACGACTCTAAATTGCAATCGTATACGACTAGAGGTTAAAAATCTTTAATCTAATTTATGTGTTATATGATATAAAAGATTAAATTATGCTCACATTGTGTTATGTGATTTTTCATATATGTTTGAATTTTTTTTATTTATTTTGGTTCTAGTATTCAACCTTAGCACTCATTAAAATTAAAAAATTATTTAAAGGTTAAAACCTAGACTAGGGTTAAAACCTAAATTAAAAACCTATAAAAGATTAAAACTTTAAACTAGGGTTAAAACCTAAACTTGGGTTAAACCCTAAGGGCTAGATCCTAAACCTTAGAATAAGATATTATTCATAAATACGCGTATATTACAAAAATTATACAGATAAAATATGATAATAATACAAAAATTATATGGTATAAATACGAAAAGTCAACTATGAATAGTAAAAAGTCAACGTATGAGATTTGATATTTGAAAGGCATGAAACGTCATTTAGCAAGCTAGATGAAGGCATTAGGATCTTAGAAGTTTAAGACTTGGAGCCAAAGTAGAAGCCAAGCTTGAAGCCAAGCCAAACTTGGAGCCAAAGTTTGGTTGTTATTTTTACCATACTACCCTAACTTTGAAAGTCCTATAAATAGAAGCCTTAAGGTTCATTAGTTCTTCATCAAATAATCTAGAGCTTGAGAAGCTAGTATAATCATATAGAAAGTGTTAATTGAGAGCTTAAATGGTTAAGAGTAATAAAGATTGCACTTCAAGAGGTAATCAAAATTATGCTTTTGTAGTTTATGTTTTGTTCATATGTTCTTCATGTTCTTGAGTAAAAGTCATAATTTTTTATATAAGTAGGTTTATGATTTTGTAATTTAGTGTTATGGAGTCATAAAACATGATGTCCTATCTTTGAAATGTTTGAGACATCAAGTTGTAAGTAATCAAAGCAACGAGAAATATTTATGTTCTTCACGTTCTTGAGTAAAAGTCATAAATCTCTACATAAGTAGGTTCATAATTTTGTAATTTAGTGTTATAAAGTTCTAAAATATAATGGTCTTGCTATACAATGCTTGTGGCATCAAGTTTTAAGTAATCAGAACGATGAAACTTAGTTCTTCATATTCTTCGTGTTCTTGAGTAAAAAGTCATAAATCTCTATATAAGTAGGTTTATAATTTTGTTATTTTTATGTTATGAAGTGTTATTAAGTATTATAATATGATGACTTAGCAAATTAATGCTTAGGGCATCATGTTTTACCAAATCGGATCAAGTATACATGAGTCTAATGTGTATACTGTCATTGCAAGCCATTTTTCAAATTTTTCTGTTCAGAATTTGGATGAGAAATCTAAAATAAAGTTGTAGATGGGATAATTCTAATGAATTTAGGCTCAAAAATCATTCCAAAATATTTTAAAATGAAGAATTTATTCCTGTTTGAATGAGCGGAGGTCGGGCAGCCAAATTACGGTTTTACATTCTGCCTAGTTGCACCACGGCGCTACTTTTAGGCTTAAAGTTCCCGCCCTGACGCTGTTCTAGAATTTAAAAAGTTAAAATGTTGTTCGTGTCGGATCCGAGTCGGGTCCATTTTTCTTGCAAAAATAAGTGAAATTTTGTATAAAATGAATACTCAAGTACATTAAACCAAAATATAAGATCCATTAGCAACTAATTAGTAGACCGAACCATAAATGTAGGTCGTACGAAAGACGTAAAACTTAGTGTAAACGATAAAGCGAATTAAGGCAAATTCTGACCCTTGCTTAAAATGTTATGTGAAGTCTTCAACTTATGTTTGCAAGTCCTCTAACTCTTATATGTTAAGTTATAAAAGCGATTTATACGCTTTGACAACGTGCTATAAATTGTTGAAATGAAAATTATTTGTGATATGTTGAACTGAGACATATGATAAGTCAAAGCATGTTAAAGTTTATATGATAGTATAAACTGTCTATATGGTATTTGTTCGACTTACTGAGCCGTAGTCTCATTCTTGTGAATAAAACTTTATTTGCAGTTAAAGAAGAATGATAAGAAGATCATAAACGTAAAGAAGAAGCATATATTAGGTTTCATGTTTTAATTTACTTATATTTGTATGAAATCATAATGATTATTATAATATGAACAAGCAAACCATGTAACCAAATCTTATATGAATAATATCATGTTATTATCATCAAAGAATGTTGTTATGTCTTTACTTTGATATAACTTAGAATTGTTAAAGATTTATCAATCTGAATGAGGGTATTGATAATATGGAATGATCATGTTATTGCTGATACTTTCAATTTCAGATAGATAGTAAAAGTTAATACAGTATGGATAAAGAACTATAAATCTGAATGAGAATATTAAATAATAGTGTGAGTACTGTAAGAACAGAGATCTAGCACGATGAAAAAATCAAATTCATCGTAAGGTTCCTCTATTCCAAGTACAAGTGTGTTATTAATATTGTGAATTTCAGATAAATAAAAAATATTAATATGAAGAGATATCTCTATGAAGATATGTAACTAAGTGAGGATATTGAATAATATGGGGAGTACTGTAAAAAAAAAAGAATCTTGCCACGAATAAAGATGCAAACATTTATCACAAGATTCTTCTGTCCCAAGAACAATCCTATTGTTAATGTTGTGAAGCTAGGATATATTGAAGTATAGAATGTCTAAATCTTAAGTTTAAAAATTGACCAATATACAGATGTACTACAAGTTGATACTTGTAGAAAGGATGAGATTAAGACCAAGTTAAGATCCAAGGATTAAGTAAAAAAATCCAATATGATTATGTAATCATTAGTTAAATTGGTAGATGTTTGAAAGTTTAATGCACAAAGTCTGTTGTAGGAAGTACGAAAATTTTTGGGAGTTATAGTTTGAAATTCATTTGATGTAGTTTAAATAAAAAATTAAACTCTAATTCCTTAAATCAAATATCTTGAGATTTCCAATGACACTTATTCATTGCATATAAAAGTTTATATTGCTAAAAAATTTAAATCTTTAAAACTTGTTGAGCAAACTTGTTTCTTACTCTTGCATTTTATATATATATTATACCTTAAGTAGAAGAACCAGAAAGGTCAAACAATAAAGACAAATGAAAATGGGTGTATAATCCTGAAGAATAGATAAAAAGTGATGTATTCAACATATTTTATTTATGATATGTAACTTTTGAAGTAAGGATTGTAATACGCATTGTACAAGTAATTAAGACATGGGATTGAAAGATTCATTAAGTAAATTATTATAATGAGCTAAGTAATTAGTTTATTTTATTAGTTAATGATGTGAATGTGAGTAGATAATGAGCACCAAAACTGTTGTAGTGAGTACACGGATTTTTTAGCGTAACATGTTTCTACGAAAAGGCAAACTATTGAAGATGAGGATGACAAATATCAGGGTTCAGTAACCCCTAAAACTACAACTTTCTTGGTCTTTACTGCTGAGAAGCCCAAGCAGAAGAAAATGAAGATGATGGTCACATGCCTTAAAGCTAGAAAACATGGCCTAAAGAAAAAAACTACAAAAAAAAAAAGAAGAGTGAACCCTCAAGGAAAATCAATTGCTGAAGAATTTTTAGATGTACTTGAGAAGAGGGATACACAAATAAAGAAGGTGGTGATGAACTTACAAGAAGATCTTGCCTCTAAGCCAACATGGAAGCCTAAGAGATAAAGGATGGTCACCACACAACCTCCTCTAATCTCTGGAAATAAAGCTATGATAATGGCTACTAAAACTTATAATTAAGCCATGACAAAATGTAATGAAAAGGCTACAACTGAAGCAGGCCTAAGTATAGAAGATTGGGTGGCGAAGCATGTTAAGAAAAAGAAAAAACAGGTCAACGAATAGCAAAAGAGGGATGCCATCCTTAAAAGACCTAAAGAAGCCTGAAGGAAAGAAAGGAAAATTAATATTAATTGACAAAAAATAACTGATCATCGAGTCTTACTCTCCGAGCGTAGAGCCTACTAATGAAGAGATGATTGGGAAAATCGGTATACTTGAGCCTATTAATGAAGAGATGGTTATGACGGCCCCAATGCCTAAGCCCTAGTCACATAGAAAACTAAAGATGATGACTTTGAAAAAGTCAAAGAAGAAAGCAAAAAAGCAAGAAAATGTAATGGAACCATCAATTAAGGGGGAGACTCTCAATAATAGTAGAGTAGATGACACCCTCTACCATCTACTGCCAATCCTTCCCATTCTATAAGCACAAATTTAAAATGACTATAGCTGGATTTCATGGACATATAAGAGATACACAGACATTAGAGTTCTTGCTTAACACTATCCCTGAAGATACAACTTTGCCCGAAAGAAAATCACTGATGGGACTGAAGCAGAATCTTCTTTTACTAGATCCTCTAAAAATTTCAAGTATATTAACCTGTCATTGATAGATAAAAATAGAGTGAAGCTCGTCAAGGACTTAAATCTATGTTATGAAACGTTAATATAATCACAATATTACTTGTTTTTCTTGATACAAATGTACATTAAGCCAATTGTCATCGTATCATAAATAAATTCAATAGGATGGTTTAAACAAAAATTCATTAACAAATAGATTTTGTAAGAAACCCATATGTTGGTGCATTTATATTGAACCGCTACTTTTGGATTTAATGATGATAAGATGACAAAAAACTTAATGTATATTTATAAAAGAAAAATAAGTAATATTGTAGAGTTCTTAAAGAGATAATCATTGTAAATGGACTCAGGGATCAAACTTGTTAGGTTGATTCAAATAAGTAGAGTGAGAACTTATAATAGATTAAGAGTCCAACTTCGTAGAGTTGAAGACTTAGTTCAACTGAGATAGCAGAATGAACTAAGTAAAGCCTGATAGAGTCATCGAGTTGAATGTAAAGATATCAAGATCGCAGAGTGACTGAAGGGAACTCCAAGATCGTAAAACGACTTCAAACAAATGAACCAAAACACAGAACTGCAAGAATCATAGAGTGATGGCTAAGTTACAAAGAAATAGTAAAGTAACGTTGAGCTACAAAAGAATCATAGAGAGATGCAAAGCTATAAGGAGCACAGAATGAAATTATCTAAGGATTGACTCTGCAATACTAAATATTTAGTATCGTAGAGTGCAACTCCTGACATGTTAATAGTCGTTCTGACAGGAAGCTTCTCTAACAAACCTTCCCCTTGAATATCCTTAAAGAAGTGTTGATAGGGAAAAAAAAAAAAAGATGTCTAATTAGCCGCATTTTTAACCTCTATATTTACAAACCCAAGTCTACCACAACACATAATGAACTAGCACAGTTGACAGACCTTAGGCGGCTACAGCAATCTGCCAGAGTATCAGTCTACATCATAAGACTTTTTAGGTAGATATTACCTAATAATTGAGGAGGAGGCTCTCAATAATAGTATAGTAGATGACACTCTCTACCATCTACTTCTAGTCATTCCCATTCTATGAGCACAATTTCAAAATGACAATTGCTGGATTTCATAGACATACAAGAGATACATAGACATTATAGTTATTGCTTAACACTATCCCCTAAGATGCAAATTTGCCCGAAGGAAATTCACTGATAGGACTAACGCATAATCTTCTTTTACTAGATCCTCTAAAAAATTCATGTATATTAAATCGTCATTGATAAATAAAACAAGAGTTAGGCTCGCCAAGGACAAGGAACTAGAGTTAAAACTACAATGTGAAACGTTCATAGAATCCAACTCTACGAATGTAAAACGTTATCATACTAAAGGAAAAGGTTCTCAACACGACCAGTACCGAAATTATCCAAAACTTGGTACCGATTGGACTGGTATACCGAACCGATAAGTCAGTTCGGTACTGATTTTTACCGAATACATACCGAAAATAATAATAATAATAATAATAATAATAATAATAATAATAATAATAATAATAATAATATTAAAATAAAATAAAAAATTAGGAAACCGGTATAACTGGTATAGTTCCGTAAATACCGAACCCCCCAAAATCACTAACTGGTACCGGTACCAGTTGGATTGGAATACTAGATCGGTCTTTTTTGTACCCTTTACCCAAAAAATCGATTGTACCGCAAAAATTGAACAGCCCTACCTCAAATACACATATATCTCATACTATACCTTTTAAACTCAAAGAACTTATACTTAGTATACCTACACAAACTAATAAAAATGATGTTGTTTTTTAAGACATTAACATTAGTAATAAAGACAGGTTCGAAACGTCGATGGAAAGGTTCTACAATCGTCTATCCATTGTACCTTCCAAAGCTCAACTCACTCTAGTGCTTAAAGACGTTATTGATGAGTGTGGCTCTAGCTTTGAGAACACTACCAAAGGTGTACAAGAGGATTACTTCACATTATCAAAACCGCTACTCATGTGCTAAACCAAATGATTGAGAATTTTGGCTAGCGCATGGAGACACTGGTGGAGATAATTGAAGAATCTCTAAGAAAAAGAGACAAAACACGATTAAAGGTTAAGATTTAAAACCTAGATTGGAAGAAATGAGAATGTAGATGAATGAGTAAGCATTTAACCTAATTTATTTGTTAGGAATTAAATGTGAGTAATCATGAACTATGAGAATTAAAACCTAGAATCGGTTAATATGAATATTTTATGGAATATTAAGAGTTAGGTATTTATACGACGTGTAAATACAAAAATTACGAATCACGAATACGGAATGAAATACAAGGAATAAACTTTTCATAAATAGAAAGTTTTCATAAAAGGTAAGTCTAGAGAAAATAAGAGATGACCATTTTGCCCTCAAGTATTTTGTAATGACTATGAGATCCTAATAATCACCTAGAGACCATTTTACCCTTGGTTGGTGATGAGTAATGGCAAGTTTGCCCTTGGGGTGAAATTGAATTTTTATTGGCCCAAACCCTAATTTATTAGATATTTAGGGCCAAATTATTATAAATTTTATTAGTTTGCCAAATATAATTTAATTAAAGGCCAATAGAATACATTGAGAAGTCCAATAATAGAATTAATACAAGTCCAATGTTCATATACTAACAAGGTTTGTAGAGAATTATTGTGGCAAGCTATTAAAGTAGTAAGCCTAATAAAATAGAAGTGGTGTGGCTAATATGTGGGACACTTGTAGAAATACTTGCTAGTGGTGTGTATGTATTCGTAATATAGCCCAATGAATTAAAATTCTAGCCCTAATGGTATAATAAGAAAAGTCCAAGAGATTGATAAATTTCACTAGTGGACTAAACTAAAGGATTAAATTGTGTAGACAATTTAAAATAACAAGTCTAATTGGATTATATAATTTGTCCAAAGAAGTTATTGAATTACGTTTAAATTAAATTAAACTAGTAGCCTAAGTGGCATATTAGTAGGAATTAAATGATAAATCCAAAGTAAAATAATTAATTAACTAATAGACTAGTCTAGGGTTTGAGTTAAAACAAACCCAATCAATGGCACGTGTTAGTGTATTAATTGGTAGCCCAACCAATTTAGATGCTAAACTTAATTAATTAAAAGCCAAAAGTGTCATGCTTATAGAATGTAAATGAGGCCATGGGTGGATGACTTAAATGGACTAACTAGTAACCCATTCTTTTAATATAATTGAGCCCAAAAAATTAAATGGAAGAGCTCAAATGTAATTAATCTTAGAATCCAAAGTGGAGCCCAAATATTTTATGTATTGGTAAATTGATGAGAGTTAACCATTATGTGGTTTAAATGGTAGAGGGTTAACCTAACATGAGTTAAGTGTTGGAGAAATAAGAAGGAAATAGCTAGCAAAGTTGCACAAAGCTCCAAGCATTCCCCTAGAAAACATAAATCCTTAAATCCCTCCAATGCAAGGTTAATTCCCATAAAGGTGGATCTTGTTCCTTGCTAGGTTAATGTCCTAATTAACTGTGTTGGATGATTAATGAGGCTAATTACACTTACCAATTATCTATATATAAAGTACTCCACCAAGTGCTATTGTTTGTTAGTCATTTTGCTAAAGAGAAAATGGAGAACAAAAGAGGAAGAAGTTGAGAGCTATCAAAGATAAAGGAGTAAAACACTTAGTGTTTTTGACAATTTATGCAAAAGAAATTAAGAGGCTTGCAAAGAGGGGCTTTTGATCAAGATTGGTGTGTTCTTGGATGTCCTCTAGCTCCATCTTCTACTTTGGAAACCATAGAAAGCAAGCTACTAAGTCCAAGAGGTATAAAATACCCAAAACCCTAACTCTGTGTCTTTTATTGTGCTTTATGTAATTTTTATGGTAGAAAAATATTTTTAAAATCCCTCTATACTTAGATTCATGTTAGAATGATAGATCTATGGTTTTATGGGTTTAACATGAGTTTTGATATGCATCTATATTGGCAAGTTTGACAAAAGCTTGAAAACGACTTTACCGGAAAACCCTTAAATTGGACAGTCTGTTCCCGGATTTACTATTCATGTTCCGTAAGTCGTATTCATGATACGTCAACTTTGGGTGGTATACCTATAAGATACAAAGATTTTTCAAGAGGAACGACTGAAAAATATTAAACGAGTTATTTATGGTGATTTTTCTCGTAAAACAGTCCACTACCGAAAAATACCCAAAAACATTCTATCCAGAAAATTGCACGGACTGTTTTGGTCACTTAGATTGATCTAAAAAAAATTTCCTTTTTGTAAATGATATTATATGGTACAAAGCAGGCACTATCCAAAAATTATCTCCATCCGATCTCGGATGAGTGAGTTATGATCCGGCGTTTCTTTAGGTTTTAGAAGAGAACAATGGCTATAAATTGAAATATATAACTCCAAATCTTATGAAATTTGTATTGGGAGTATGTGATGTACTTGAGAAGTTGTTGCTATATGTATAAATTGTTATGTGTGCACTTATTGTATCTGTGAATTGATTTTAAATATGTCTTTGTTCAGTCATATGATATGAATAACTGATATACAATTGATGCCATGAGTTTCAATATGCTATATGGATTATATAACTTGGAAAGATTGAGATGCATTGTAATCATGAAGTAATTAGATAAATGCAAAGCATAAGAAGCATGAGGTATGTATAAAATACGAAGCATGAAGCATGAAGTATAATTTAAATGTGACCTATGTGTTATGTGATAACTATTAGACTTGTTAAGCCGTCATGCTCACTCTTGCTTAAAACAAATATTTTCAGAGAAGTCAGAAAAATGCAAAGTCCCGGTAAGGACAAATGACCATATTTGACTTGAAGTCATTGGAGTTAAGTTTTGTAATAAAACCTTATTATCAACATCTTTGTGGTATTTGGTTGTGAACTGATAACGGTATATTTATTGTCATTATGGAAGGTTAGAAAACTTGTACGTGTTGGTATAACATTTAGATATACTAGACACTTGTACTATTGCAAGACACGGATGTGTAAGAAAACATTGTAATAGAATAAACTCATATTTTATATGATATTGAGATGTAATATATAATTGTAAAGATTGCGATTTTAAGGTAAAGAATCAAAGAGAATAAAGATGTTATGAAAAAAATTAAGTTTGTTGAGTTTTTAGCAGCATTTTATTATATAATATTGTAGATTTTATATGAAGGCTGTACAGTAACACGCGGGGGTCGCCCGTGGCCAACGCGGGGATTCCTGGGGGCGTTACAGAACCGTCAAGTCACTACAGGACTCAAACTCTACATCCATTAATCTCCTGTCAGACAAAGTGTTCAATATGAGCTCAAACTTAATCACATTCAAAGGTTTTATCAATGACACCCTTAAAGGACTGACAAAGTTATGGCTCTGGTGAATAAACAACGACAAGACTTTGACAATAAGTTTGACAAACTTAGAGGAAAAGTTACTCTTACAAAAGGTCAAGTCCAAGGGCACGTATTTACGATTCGATAATTGACCGAGGAGGTTGCATCATTTCACATTACAGATGACCAAAAGGGGGAGAGGAGATCAAGACATTCTCAACAATCAACTGATGTTCCTCCTCCTCTAGCAATTACTTTAAGCCAACCTTCTCATAGAGCTCCTGAATTGTCGAGTGAAGCAACTTTTGAGTAAGAAAGATAAGAGACTCTATGGGAAAATGAGAGAATGAGAGAAGAAGAAAGGAGAAATCCTCCAGGGAAGTGCTCAATAAACTAAATGTAGGTTAATGAATTAACTTATTATTTGTGTAAATTTCTTGCAATCTTCTCCAATTCTTTTTGTAAACCAATTTTTAAATCATCAATAAAATTCAAATCTTTTTCGTAGACAATACAATTGTTCACTGTATATTACGTCATTTTTAAATTTACTGTATTGCATACTTAGAAAATTGATGATTGTTGAAACTACTTATTTTTTCATCATCAAATATGGGGAGGTTGTTAGTACATGCATTAAATGGTCCCTTTATTTATTTGATGATGATTATGTTTACTGTATATTTGTAAAAATAAGTAGATTTTATAAAGTCCTTGTTAAATATTTTATATAAAATGACTTGATTAGGGATCAAATTTTTTAGGTTGATCCAAATCATAAAGCGTAAGAATGTATCATTGTACTAGTTTAGTTGTCCAAGACTAAAAAGGTTCTTCGTAGAGCAAAAAAGAGTCCACTTTAAAATCGTAGAGTTAACTGAAGACAGTCCACGATAGCAGAGTGAACATCAGTTAGTAAAACCAGAATCGCAAAGCCACTGCATTCGTAGAGCTAAAATAGTATAGTAGAAACTAGTCTACTGTCTGAAGTCCAAATCTACGATTTCGGTCAGCAGAAGCCAAAATCATAGAGTTCAACAATCTGATAAGTAAGTGGCAGGTTATAGCAAAGATCATAAACCTTAAACCCATACTTCTCAAGATTGATCTTAATGTGGGTCTGTGATAAGGACAATACAACAATAACTCTATCCAATAGCTATATTTGCAATGACAAAGGACACGTGTGTGCCACTACATCAAGCATTGTATCACATAAAGCGACCTGAGATGGTCTAAGCAGACAACAATTTAAAGTCAAAGATTTAAATCTTGATAAGTGTCCTCGATAGAATGGAGTAACGATAATAATCCAACGGAAAAATTCTAAGAAGACACTATAAAAGGATTGCTAAATCAAAGGCTGAAGATAAAGATAAAAAAAAAATGAAGTGATAAAAATCTAAGTTCAAAACTCCACTCTATTGTGACGCCCCCAAATCTAGGCCCACACAGCCCAAACTTGAGTCGTCAAAAGACTACAACAAAATTATTACAACAAAGCACAGCGTACAACAATACAGTGTATATTAATACACAACTAAGTCTTCACTATTATTGTCACACTATTTTACAACACGTGAAGACTACGATAGCTATCCCTCGGACTCTCACTCCATTCCCCGGTTAAACCCCGTTACGTTTTCATCTCCTGTTGAAAAACAATGAAAAGAAAGGGTGAGCTCAAATAGCCCAGTAAGAAATATCATGACTAAGATAATGACGAATAAATTATCATTAGCCTTCAACATGTGAGTTCTTGATAGAATACAACAGAATACAAGGTGTATATCAAAAACTGCAGTTAAATTCTTAAACAACGTTCAGATCAATAATAGCAGCGGAATGAGCAATCTATTAGAAGAATAATGCAGACTATAATGTCCACTCGCTTCTCTTTTTAGTAAAAATATCATCAACTTTTATCATCTGAAATACCATTAGTCAAAATAATACAACTTCACAGTTCCTGGTCATAATTATGCAGATCAACAGTTCATCTTTGCACTACGGGCCAAAGACATTCAATATAACACCAACGGTCATGATTATACCAGATTCAGCCTTTGGTCATAATCATACCAATCAACAGTTCATCTTTGCACTACGGGCCAAAGAGAACATTCACCACGTGCCATAAAAGACACCGAACAGATGTATCGCCTTTAACCTAGTATATCGCCTTTAACCTATCATCTGTTCAACAATTATATCACATCTGTGCCCCCGGCCACAGATATTCACAACAACTTGATTCTTGATGATTAATACAAATAACAGTGATACAAATGATGAACAGAAGAACAGGATAAACAATAAGTATCGGAAGTTTACTTTGTGCAGATTCAAATAATGTCCAAATTGCCAACATGATGTGGAGTGAAATTTAAAAATGATATTCAAGATCCACAGTTCAGAATAACGATTATAGTTCAACAGAAAGGTTCAGAAAATAGGAAGGTTCAGTTGAAATAATGAAGTTCAACTATTATGGAACATATAATATTTTCAGGAATTATAGAAGCAATAGTTCCATAATAAGTTTCGATTCAGGAGTATGAAAGAAAATAATATCCCTTACCGTAGCAAGTTCAAGAGTGTAAAAAAAATGACATTTCTTACCGTAGTAAGTTTAAGAGTGAAAAAAAATGACATTTCTTACCATAGTAAGTTTAAGAATATGAAGGAAAATGACATCCCTTACCGTAGTAAGTTCAAGAGTGTAAAAAAATGACATTTCTTACCTTAACACGTGACTGAATATTGATTTAAATGAGATTGATCAACCTATATATTTATAATAAAATTAGTAATTACAACATGTAAACTTCAAAGTGTATGATAACTCATATATTATGAACTATCAAAATTATATATATTTAACATAATTTTTGTAGTATAAAATACCAACTTTAAAATAGTTTTAAAAATAATATTCCAAAATAAATCTTCCAAAAAAAGCTTTTAAAAATGAATCTTCTAATAGAAGAGTCTTCTAAAGGAAGATTTGTGAATACCGTGAAATATAGGAATTTATGAAATTACTACTCTTTAATAAAAGACTTACTTGAAAAATTCCTGCACTCCTTTTGGCTTTCAAACACTCAAAATAGCCTTACTATTCTCAGAGAAAACTCATAAAATTCTTATAGAAAAATTTTATGTTTTAGGTGTGATTTTTCTATTCAGCTGAACAAGCTATTTATAGGAGAAAATAGGTTACTATGCGTGGTAGGTGAACTAAAAAAAAAAAATCAGCAGAGGCTGCGCAAACGTTTTTAAAAATTTTCAATACTTGCACAGTAACTTTGCACAGTAACTTTAAAATTTTCAAAAAGTGAACAGTAATGAACAGTAACTTTTGTCGGTAGATGAACAGTAACTTCCCCCGAGATGAACAGTGACTTCCGTCAGTGAATAGTAACTTTTCCGGGAATGAATAGTAAATTCCGGGAGTGAATAGTAACTTTTGAAAAATAAAATTTTTTATTTTTCCTGTGGGTCCAACATATAAAATGAAATAATGCTACAACAATAATGTAATAAACACGTTACAGATTATTATTAATTTAATAATATAAATTACAGTATATTTGCAACTGTGACAATTATTAGGTTCAATAATTTTAAACTACAGTGCACCAACAATTATTGACTCGATGATATGAAATACAGTGTAATGACAATTATTGAATCAATAATGCAAAATACTGTGTAGCAACAATAATTGAATTGATAATATAAAATATTATGCAGTGACAATTATTGATGAAATGATGCGCAACAGTTACGGTGTCAATTATCAGACCAATAATATGAGACACTGTGCAATACCGTATGCTATTGTAGAGTACCGCATGCTACAGTAAAATACCATAAATTATCGTATACTACTATTCTTTTATCACCGGTATTTTAACAGTTAACACCGTTGACTATTTTTATTTAAAAAGGTTACTTCTGTCGTTTTCTATATCCGACAGATATTCCGTTGTGGGGTCCACCAATAATTAGTTATTTCGGCGCCGTCGTACGGCCCGAATATTCCCCGACAAAACAAATATTGTCCGACAAAATAAAATTTACACATAACATCCTTAACTTTCAATTTCGTTAATTTAACCACTTACTGTTTCAGGAAAAAAAATATATATGAAGAAAAATTAAATTTTATATTTCATAAAATTCGGGGTCTTACATCTATGATTATGAAAAACACAAATTGTTGCTAAGTTTATTTAAAAATGACTAAACGCAACATAGCAGCACCTAAAATAACAACTCTCTCTTAATGATTGTATAAGTCTTAGTGATTTATCAAAACCAAATCTAAGTGACTAGTTCGATTCTTTGTGAATCACTTTGTTATATAGGTTCTAAGTGAACCTTGGTTTTTGTAACCAAAATTATCCTTAGTAGATTATTCATACTCATGAAGTGAAAGAGATGATTAAGAGACTTTTGTACTCCGAATCTCTTAAAAATATATGCGTTATTTACTTTCTACATATTATTTTTCTATCACTCTACGTTTTCATTAGCAACTTATAACTGCACATCCACTAAATTTAGATTTATGATTTTTATTCAATCTTTCAAGGGGTTTTCCAAACTTATATTCTGCTGTGCAAATCAAGTAAATTTAACCTGTTAAATTACTTGGTAATATCTCTTTAAAAATAAAATTTAAAGAATTTATTCAACACCCCTTCTAGATTGTTTCAAGTGCATTTGGGAATAGCAAATTACAAACACAAAAATAATTTTAAAATGTATTAAATTAAAATTTTAATGAGAAACCCAACTTCAAAAAAATAAAATAGTTCAAGGACGAAATAATTAATTTAGAGAATTGAAATTTTTACAAGTAAAAGTGATAATTTCACAAATTTTCTCTCACATTTATCTATAATATAATTAAATAGACGTTTTGTCCTCATTTTTTTAGTATGTCTTTTTTGGTTCCCTCTTTTTTTGGTTCGACATTTTACTTTTCTTATGTTAAATCAACTTCTATTATTAATCTATCCATATTAGAAACTAGAATTAGTAACATAATTTCATAAGAAAATAATTTTAGTAATATAATTTTATAAGAAAACAATCAAAATAAGACATCAATATTAGTTTGTTATTTTAATTGAAATATATATACAATAACTAGGGTTTAATTAAAAATATATTAATTAATACTTGGATAATATAGTTTGAGAAAAAATAAAATTTTAAACTATATTAATTTCATAATTTAATTTGTAACTACTATTCAAAGACTAAAGTACAGTTTGTATCTCGAAGTTTACATGTAAGACATTTGATATACTGCATATTTCAAAATGTGCCTTACACTCCAAAGTTTCTGTTTAAGTGTTAAAATGTACCCTCCAAATATTTTACCTGTTGAAAGTGACCGGAAGTCCCACACGTGTGACTTTTTTTAGGGGTAATTGGGTCAATTCCTTTCTCTCCTACAGCGATACATGTTAAGATGCCCTAAATCTTTTAAAATTCAATTCCAAAACACTGAAAGCCGATTGGAAAGAAAGGACAGTTTTTGGACAAAAGCAAATGAATCGAATAAATTACTGCCAGAAGATTGTTGTTACAAAATTGGCTTGGAAAATCTCCATGAACATTGGGAGAAGGTGTAACGCCCCCAAATCCGGGTACCTTGAACCTTAGACTTAGTACGTCACGATACATCATCTTCATACATGTTCTATAACTAATGCGAAATATATAAACATAAATTGTTTACTCTACAACATTTCCCAATGTTTCTAACCTTAACTTACATATATACCTTTAGATTCATAAAAATGTTTACAAAATTACTTACATCATATAACAATTTAGTTATCATGCATAACACTATAATCTTGTCTTTTGCTTCAGTCTCCGTCTCTTCTCGGACATTCGTATTATTCTGAAATTTGTTATTATGATATAGCAAGAGTGAGCAACGACTTTGCTCAGCAAGTTTAAATACAATAACGATATATCATGATTGAAAGAAAGAATAAGCTTTTGGATTTTCAACAATATAATAATTGTGAAAGAGTACGAATAATAATTTCAATAATTGAATGACTGAATCAATTAATGTTGAGTGTCAATAATGACCATGAACAAATTTAACTGAACCTTATGGTAATGAAGGTGATCAGCCTTTCATACTTGATGAACACGTGCAATAAGCACTATGTGTGAATCAACAATTTAAAGAGGTGGAATAATTACACAGAATTAAACCATAGCATGCTTGAAACATAATAACTTGAGTTTGAGTTAGGAACTTGAACAATAAAATAATATATCCTGCTCGAATATAAATTGAGCAGGGTTTAGGAAACTTGCATGTCTGCTCAGTTACAATTAATGTCTAGCTTTAACTAACTGGCTTTGAAAGACCTAACATTAATAAAGTTAGTCTAATAATTAGTACGACGTATTTGCACAATTATACGCTCACTAAGGAACTTATTTACCACACATAAGTACTAACACATAATTTTCATCAGTCGAAATAATATTAT